>CM033643.1:195128413-195350247 GCA_019512145.1 Engystomops pustulosus | reverse complement strand
TTCTTTGTTAAACATACTTATTCAATCACTGTGTATTCTAGTTAAGGCAGTTACTTGTAAGGCCACGTGCACCGTCACCTATATCAGATGAGAAACAGTATTGCTGCTGCCGATGTGAGCTCATGCGTCTACAGCTGTTTAAAGGAAAAATCCCCTCCCCCCCAAAAAAAAATTGAAAATGGGATTATCGATTCTTTTTTTTGATCAGATTTAAAAAAAAAATTTACACGATATAAAACAAAACAACCCCCATCCCACCGTCCCCTGCCTCTCCTTCCCCAGATGAGCATCAATATCCATGATATCCAGTATGCACAAGGTCTGCAGACTACAAGTCGGTAATAATACGAATTAAGCAATAGAAATTTACCAAATTTTAACAAAGATATGTAGTAAGAGCCATTACATACACTTTCATCTGTCCCCAAAAAGGCAGAGTACCATAAAGTAGTCATAAGTCGGCATATTCAGCGAAACTTAAAAATAGTTCTGAAATAGTCTTGCACCAGGGTCAATAGGGCTAAACGTGGATGGTCCAGCAAGGGCCCCAGATAGATTCAAATTTCTGGGTTGCGTTTCGTTTTAGATAAACAAACTTTTCTAAATGTATAGACCGATTAACCCTTCTTTTGAATTCTGAAATATTAGGAGGGAGTGAATCTTTCCAGTGAAAAGCAATCAATCTGCAGAATCTTATGTCCCTCCAGCACATTGCGTTCAGAAACACCTCACTAACAGAGACGTTGGGTATGAGTTCCAGAACGTCCTTCCATTGAACATCTGAAATAGTCCCCTGGTCCTCTTGCCATCTAGGCTTTACTGTAAACGGGAATTCTTTAAGGTGGGCATCTAATAAATATCTATAGTGCAAAGAGAGAACCCCTTTTAGTATCACCTCCCAAACTGTTGTGTTCTACTCTGAGTTAGTCTAAACTGAGTGCACAGTCTTAATTTTTTGGGGGGACATGGCCTATTTTTCACCTGACCAAGCCCTCTTTTCTCAGGCCTTGCCCCCTTAGTAGGAGAAGTCAGGAAAGTGTTGAAAAGAAGTCTAAAATATTTGATAAAAGTGGTGGATAGCATTTTTGGTGCAAATTACACCTTAAGTCTAAAAAAAAATGGCTTAATGGCATTCCCCCCCCCAGGGGCATCATCTGAGAACCCCTAATTTCCAAAAACAAATACTGTACATTCCTTGTTCTCTGATTTCATTATTGCTTTGTCATATCCTTCAAGGTTGCGCACCATCTGTATCTCATCATGCTTGAATATGAAGTACACTATAGGAATGTAATATGGTGAATGTTTTTCATACACATATAGTACAGTCCATGTATATTTCTAAACACTTCCTCAACTGGAAAGATTTAAGAAATATTCTCAGTGCTTCATCACATTTCTCTGCCCTAAGACTGTTATCTCTATAAGGGCCCTCACTGCAGGACTGGATGATGATTGGTCAGCGCTAATTAATGACCCTGAACTAAATATAAGATGTTTATAAGACCTCCTGATGAAGGAATTTGTATATGATGCCTGGAAACCTTTGTAAATGTTTAGAATCGTAGGTCCGGAGGTGTTGATGTTGATCTATTGTTTGGAAGTTGGCTTTTTATTAGTACAATTTTTCTTTTGCAGTCCAATCTAATCTGATCTAATGTGAACTAATCTGATAAGAAGAGAAAATTAAGAGAAATACATCAATCTGTACAATTGAAATGTTTACATGGAAAAGGCAAATATGTCTGACGCAGCAGTTTGTAGATTGGACTAAATGGGGGGTATTTATCAGGGCTTCTGCGTCACGCGGATGGGAGGGCGCGGGTGGTGGCAAGTGGGCCTGAGGCCCCTGCCGGATACATCAAGAGGCCAGAGCCTCTTGATGTATCCAGTTACGCCAGATGCTCGGCAGGGCTATCATACTCTGGTGCACGAGCGCAAGCGTATGATAAACAACCCCCAATGTCTCTGTGAGTCCTAGGTCGTTGCTGTTTCTGGATACATACGATTGTTGTACCCTAAGGCCAAAGGGGGTCAATTTACATGTTTCTGTTCACTAACCCAGAATGTAGATTGATTTCCTTCTGGTGTAGACATAGGATGGAAGTGAGCATGGAAATAGCTTTTCGCTAGAGGCATTGCGCATTCCTGACCTTCCAGCTGCCAGTTCCGCTCTTGAAGATTTTTTTTTTCTATAGATGTTCAGAAACCTCTTTAGTCTCTACAGATCTAATATTCCAAATACGGTAAATAGGCTTTGGGATTTTCAGACAAAACATTTTGATGTTAGGTAGGTCATCAAAATGAAAGGGGGGAGGGGGAGTGTTGTGCAGACATTATACAGTGTATGTCACAGAATAGTCCAGTCCAGTGTATAGTGGCCATGCTGAGTTACTGCAGTTTGTCCAACTGTGCACTTTGCTCGATTCACTAAGATTGTGCACCCGATAACATGAATGTGTCGCTTCCCCGCTCATGTCCGACAGAGCTTACCATCTTTTTAGTGCTAGGGTCTGCAACACAATTTAAAAGTTAAAGGGCACCTACCACCACGATTCTACCTATAAAGGTAGAACGGGTGGTAGGTGGTTAAACAGGACGTGAGGATAGCCATACGGGCAAGTGCACGTTACTATGTTTTATACATTAACTACTAGTTGTCAGGCTTAGAGGTTGTGGATCCTCTGAACCACTGCAGACGATGGCACAAGCCACTACCTGGGACTGGAGTCTAAGTGGCACCCGGTTTTCACCAGAGCCCGCCGCAAAGCGGGTTGGACTTGCTGCGGCGTGGTACCACCAGGTTGTTCCACAGGCGTGACTTGTCCGCAGTGGCAGCCAAGGTCGAGGTACAGATTCGGCAGGCAATCTCGTAGTCGGGGTCAGGCAGGAGGTCAGGACGGGCAGCACAGGTTCGTAGTCAGAGTCGTAGCAACAGGTCAGGACAGGCGGCAAAGGAGCGTAGACAGAAACGGAACCAGGGTCACAACAGGAAATCTCAAGAACAGCACAAGGCATCAAATACAGCTTTCTCTAGGGCACAAGGCACAAAGATCCGGCAAGGGTAACAGGAAGAGGCAGGGTTAAATAGTTTAAGGGGGAAAGACCAGCGCCAATTAGTGGCGCGCTGGCCCTTTAAATTTGAAGAACTTGCCGTGCGCGCGCCCTAGCTGTCGGGGACGCGCGCGCACAGCCGAAGGGGACAGAGCAGCCGTGGACGGAGCCGATGCCGGCGGGACAGGAGCCGGAACCCGTGAGTAGCGCTTGCGGCGCGCTGGCGGGGGACCGAAGGCACGGGTGAGCCCGCGACCCGCGCCGGGGATCGCGGGACCACCCGTGACACTAGTAATCAATGCATACCGAAAATATCTCAATATTTCCAAATATTCTCAGAAATGACACAAATACTAGAATATCTTCCGCCCGAACAGTATACTGTCAGTTGTCAGATGACCTCAGTTTTTTTGCTGCAGTTCAATGATATCAGCAATACAGATGAGATAACACTGTGAAATATTATATATCTCTCTTCCTATTGTAGCATCGCAGTAGGACAGGAAATCAGTCTTATCTTGTACAGTTTGGTCAGTACACGTTATCACATTTTCATGTTCCTGGTGTTTATTGCCCATCCTAAAAAGCTTGCAGTGGGAATACAAACCATTAGAGTGGTGTGAGAAAGAAATTTCCTGAATTACTGGATACAATTAGCTTTGGAAGTTAAAGGGGATTTGCCATAATAACATAACACTTATAACCGCGCTATATTATACATTTTTAAATGATGGGGTCCCCACCTACTTGGTCATGACCCAAGTACCTGGGAAGCAAATGGAATATTGGGGACCAATGATATCAATAAATCCAAAAATAAATATATTGGATACTTATCTTTCTCCATTCCCCAGCAGCAGTCCCCTCTCTCATCTGACATGACTGCAGACAGCTCTGAATCCAGTGGGCAAGAGGGTGGAGGTCAGGACTGATTCTAGCATTTTTGCTGCCTGAGGTGAAAATTGAAAATGCTGCCCCCCCCCTGCACCAAATGATGCTACCTCACACACTAGTATTCATTACAGGTGATGATCTGCTGATCTGCTCCATCAGGAAAATGACTTCTTTATGATTTCTCCCAGTCATGGTTTATCTCTTCTGAATTTACAGTCAATTGACTTCAGATCCATGTAGCACAACTCCATATAGCCTGCCCCCTCAGTATATACAGCCTGCCTCCCCCCCAAGTATATACAGCCTTCCCAACCCCCAGTATGTCCAGCCTGCCCCCCCAAGTACTTTTATATACAGCTGACACTATAGTAACATAGGCTGCAATTATTGACGGCACACAGTGATACAGTGCCTATAAGTAGTATTCAACCCCCTACAGATTTAGCAGGTTTGATAAGAAGCAAATAAGTTAGAGCCTTCAAACTTCAAATAAGAGCAGGATTTATTAACAGATGCATAAATCTTACAAACCAAAAAGTTATGTTGCTCAGTTAAATGTTAATATATTTTAAACATAAAAGTATGGGTCGATTATTATTCAACCCCTCAAACCACCAGAATTCTGTTTGGTTCCCCTAAAGTATTAAGAAGTAGTTCAGGCACAAAGAACAATGAGCTTCACATGTTTGGATTAATTATCTGTTTTTCCAGCCTTTTCTGACTATTTAAGACCCTCCCCAAACTTGTGAACAGCCTCATACATGCCGTGTCAACATGGGAAAGAAAAGGAGCATTCCAAGCCATTAGAGTACAAGATCGTGCGAGGGTCCCAGCATGGCGGGCAAGGGGTACCAAACCCTTATTCCAAAGGAGTGCTGGATGCACATACTATCGTCTCCACTTGTTGGGAGCATCATCCGGAACGAGGGAAGCTTATGGAACATACTGTTGCCTTCACAAGGCCTGGACAGCCTTGAAAGTTTCTCCCGTGCCGAGGCCAGGCTTGTCACAAGAGTCAATGGCTACCAGTGACCAACAAGGAAGGAGCCCGGCGAGATCCTCATGACAGGGGGACATTGGTTTCAGTCCAATACCCCCCACATCAGTAACGTCTCCCATCGCGCAATGTCTCCGTTGCCAGACGATGCATGTAAGGTACCTTTACTTTCAAAGTCGTCAGATTGCTCAAGGCGTCGTTTTTACAGTTTGCATCATTCTCAATGACATTTAGAGGAATCTGAGACAGACTGTTTAAGTTCTCTGCTGGTCTGCAATGAGACCAAGTCATCGATCTTTGTGGCTGTCCCTCAACACACACGTGACGTTTGGAGTACTACGGATAGGCACGGAATCGACCCAGAATACATCCCTACAGTCAAGCATGCGTTGATGGCAGTCACTGCTGTGGGTCTGGCTTCTCAGCCCAAGGGGGCCTGGCCATCTGGTCCGCTCTTATGGGAGATAGGATAGACGCCTACTTGGTGAATTTGGCCAGAACCTATCCGCCTCCTCCATCAAGGATCTTAAGATGCGCCGTCATTTCATCTTCCAACAAGACACAGACCCAAACTACACAGCCCACAGACAAACCCAAGGCCTGCGTGCAAGAGGGATAAAAAGAATCAATGTGTCTGCAGCCGTCGGCCATAGTCAGTGCTCCTGACACTCCAACTCAATTGAAACTTGTGAAGGAGCTCAACGATTATTCAATCCACATGAGACACCCCCAACAGAAACCTACAGATAACTTGTGAGCAGATAACTTCACTGAGTTGTAGTGGCCAAGATAACTCCAGAGACATGTGCCGGCCGATCAGGTCTTATAAAAGAACGATTATAGCTGGTTATTGCAAACAGGGTATGTTCCACAAAATATTGACTGAGGGGTTGATAAATCCATGATAGCCACACTTTTATGTTAAAATGTTATAATATCACTAAGCAATCATAACTCTTTTGTGTGCGGGTTCGCTAATGGCGGGTGTGTCAGAATTATCTGTCACCTTTTACGCGAATTGGTGTGGCTACTTTGACTGAAGGCATACATGGTGGGGACCGTACGATTGGTTATAGCCTGATGTTGTGTATACTGGTGTTTGTTATTCTGGATGTATTTAACATATACTGCATTATTTATGACCACCGACACATCTTTTGTGGTTTTTATGTGTGTGTTTTTTAACCGTATGTCTTTTGATGGCCGATTAAATAAAGTTACATTGGATTTTTGAATTGAGTACGTAATTATATGATCTATTATCCATTCAGTTACTGTGGCATCCTATATACTCCCATTGGTATTGCTTGTTTATTTGTTAGTAGTAGGACGAATACATAAGGTACTGGGATATCTTTCGTTGGTATTCAACATAACTTTTTGGTTTGTAAGATTTATGCATCTGTTAATAAATCCTGCTCTTGTTTGAAGTCTCTAACTTATTTGCTTCTTATCAAACCTGCTAAATCTGCAGGGGGTTGAATACTACTTGTAGGCACTGTATATGATATAAGGAATCTATTCTCCATAACACAGCAGTGTGCAGCGGGGAAGCAGGGACTCTTTGCATCATATATCATTATAATACTCCGAGACCAGTCCTCTGCACTGTGGTTGGTCCGTGAAATCTGTCCATCGCCACGGTCGTCTTCTGTCTACCTAAGGCCCCTTGCACATGAGCGTTTATAGTGGCCGTATGCTTCCTGTATGAATGGCAAGTAGCATACGGCTGCAACAGGTGTCCATTGTGCACGGTATGATGTTTTTCACTATACTGTGCTTTCGCCGAAAAAAAGATGGAGCGTTCTCAACCCAGCTCCACGGCTTCCTATGTAGAGGGGAGGGGCGCTGACCCCTCCATCCGAACGTATGCTATCCCCAGGCCCCTTTCCAGGCGTAGCCTCTGCTCATGTGTAAGGAGCCGTAAGCTGCATTAACACGTTACGTTTTGTTTGCGTTAACGCATGCGTTTTGTAAACACAATGTTGACAGCAATGTAATTAGGCAAATCTCTTCTCAGCTGCTCTGACGCATAGAGGAACATGGTGCATGGCGCCGTATGCCGAGAAAAGATAGGACATGTCCGATCTTTTCACAGGGTACGGAACAAGTCCGGCAGCGCACCGTTCCCGTAGGGCGCCATGCGCCCATTGAGGTCCATGTGGGATGTATATAGGCCGTATATACGGCAGTGTGAATGCAGCCTAATAGTTACGTGATTTCTTTTTCCAATTCCATGATATTCTGAATTTCTGTCCCGCTTCCTCGTACTTTGTAGAAAGAAGCCCTCATACCACAGAAGACTTTATGGCAGAAAGTAAAATAAAATGGAAAGATAAAAGGCTACGGTGGCTGAAGGGTTAATCTATAGGTCACAGGACACTCGTCTGTTTAATCTTATGCCTGAAACACATATAACCGTACTACAGTTCTATACATTGGCCCGGAGGGTGAAACTCGACTACTTGAGTAAGTTCGGATTTTCTGTCTATGTGTGACATTTACCCTTTTAAAGCAAATGGTGTCTATTTCAAAGGGTAATCTTCGCTACAATTTCCCTACCGAACTCATTTCTATGTTATACTACACACTTCCACCATACTTTATTGTCCAGGTCTGCTTGTCCCTCCCAAATGAAACTTTCGGACTGTGTTAAGGCTCGAGGGTGTAAGCAGAGCATCTCCAGCTCTTCCGCATCCAGCATTTCATGCATTCGTCCTATCTGCAATTTTTAAACTGTCGCTTGCAATCTTGCCAGACGCTGAGAAGCTGAGCTGTTATATCCCTGCTCCCCTCTGCTCCTGCAGCAGCCCCTTCCCCCTGTTCCAGACAGGCTCATACTGATAAATGTCTCACTTCAGCCAAACACAGCAGCAGCGAGAGAAGAGCTACCACTACAGGTCAGATGAGTTCTTTATCCAGGGGAGAAAGCACATCAGATCTGACATTCGTTGTGTGGCATTCTCTTTCTATTTGTCATATACTAGTGAATGTTCGCAGGTGAATGAAGTGTAGATAACAGATAATCTAACACATTGTTCGTGCATAGAACTATATGGATATAAGTCCCCGGCCACACCCTGGAATTTTACCAACTGTGAACCATCACTGATGATAGGAGCTAAAATAGCAATAAACGAGAAAAAATTGTAAAGTAAGGGTTAAACTAAGGTGCTTCTTGATGTCCCCCAATGAGAACCCCCCCACCCTTGTGGAACAGCTCCTCCTCTCCTCCGTGTGACCTTTTCAAATATTGACAACACCCATTACTTGGCTTAGTGCAAAAGCCCCCTGCTCCCTCTAAGCCAATCCTTGATGAGGGGAGTTACTTCAAGGTTTGAAAAGGTCACATGTTTCCCAAGGGTGGGGGAACTGCTCCTTTCCAGCCCTCCCATGAGGCAACTTCCCATCACACAGAGATGCTATGAAAGGTACATATAACATCTCCTTTTTTTTCTGCTAAAACGACCAATTTTTATACAAAAACACTTTGGCAGTGTATGTACTATGCTCTGTGGGGACTTGGGGGAGATGCTAAAAATGCTCTCCTGGTGAACGGTTCCCTTTATTACATCTCCGAGCATACTATAACATAATAATGAATCCTGTCCTGATTTAACAGTATTGTACAACAGGCAGCTCCCAAAGGTGGATAAAACAGAACAAATCTGCAAGAAGCGACTCAAAAACATGTAAGACTTTTCTTTTGCATATATCATGATTTTGCTGACAAGGGAAACGTCTAAAATCACAATGTCAAGAACATGAAACAGTTTGAAACCACTGCATTCACATTTATCACCTGTTAAACCGCCATTCAATAATTCCCTTGTGAAGCTTATGCTTGGAGAAATGCACCACTGGGCCATAAACTATATTGTCTCTTTTCTATTGATCATTCGCATAACCTAACAGGCTAATGAATACACAATGTCTAAAGTCCCTGTATTACCAAGCCCACATAATGAATAAAACGGGTCCTTTTCAAAATCCACAGAAGTCGTGGGAAGTTAAGGAACATCTTAGATCACAATTTCCTCTACCTAATGATCTCAGCACGACCTCAGCGCCCCGTATTGTGTACTATAGCATGTGAGCTCCTGTTTGTCAGATCAGTCAAGGTTGTGAGAATTGTTGTAGATTTTCATTTAGTCAAGTGGTTGTTTTATTTAAGGGGTCAAATGAACTCAATTAAAAAGAGTCATTATGGTCACAGGAACTACATTTATCATCGAACAGGTTTTCTTCTGCCATTCATCGCTTGAAATAGTCTGCTATGAATCTGGTTCAGAAAACATGGGTCCTGTCCTTCTGGTCCACTTCACCCATCGTAACAGCAACAATCAAGCCGCCGAAAAGGCTCCATTGCTAATACATGCGTACTGTCAAAGGTTTTCCTTTGACAAGGACCCAGAAGACTGCCACAAGCTACCGAACTGAATATACATGCTGCAACAATTATCATTCAGCTTCCTTCCCATTTTGTAGGGAAGAGAAAGGCATCCTATACATGTGTTAAAGTTTCCCTTTTAGATTGGGAACTGCAGACGCCTGAGGACAATGCTATTGATAGGCGATTTTCTTTTTTATCTAAAAACTATACCATTTATGGAAGGGTTTTACATAAAAGACTTCACTACCGTTGGGTGTCGACTTTTCCTCTAATTTTCCCTCAATTAGAAAAGCACAAAGTCGTGGGCTTAAGAGTTTACTGATGATAGGCCAAAAAGGGTCTCAGATCTTCCCTAGGTGCCACCCTCACCACATTTATCTACTTTACACCAGGATGGCAGGTTCTCATTTTTTACTTCAAGTTTTTATATACACTTATAAGGTACTGAGGAGAAGTTTTACATTTGTGTGACAAATTGTAACAATGTGGAGTCCACTCAGTGTACACTCACGCCCGGACCACTTTATTAGGTACAAAAACAATGCTAGTAACGGTTGGACCACCCTTTGCCTTCAAGAACTGCCTCATTCTTCATGGCTTAGATTCAACAGATGGTCCAGGAAGCATTCATCAGAGACTTTTGGTGCAATTTGACATGATGGCATCACCAGTATCCCGACAGATTTCAGGGGGGGGATGCTCATCCATATGTGAATCTCCCTTCCCACCACAGATCCCAAAGATGCGCTATTGGATTGAATCTAGGTGACTGTGGAAGGCCATTTGAGTACATTGACCTCATTGTCATGTTCCAAGAAACCGCTCCTGAGATGATTCCATCTTTATGACATGGCGGCATATGCCTGCTGAAAGTCGCCATCAGTGTTGGGTTACCTTGTGGTTCATCAATGGACGGACACTGGGTCCATCAACTGATAACCATCATAGGGCTGGGGAACAACGAAAATTCCAATTGCAACAACACATGCCTCAATTTGTACCAAGTGGGCCCAAAGAGTGCCAAGAACATATTCCCCACACCCCATGCCAACCCACCCACACAAGCCTGAACCGTTGATACAAGGCAGTATGGATGCCATGCGTTCATTTTCGTTGCGCCAAATTCCTGACCCTACCATCCGAATGTCACACAGGGCGAAATCGAGACTTCATCAGACCATTCAAACGTTTTTCTCTTTTTTCGCAATCTTCTAACTGTCCAATTACTATGAGCTTGTGCAAATTGTAGCCTCAGTTTCCTGTTCTTAAGCCTGAAAGGAGTGGCACCCGGTGTGGTCTTCGCTGCTGTAAGCCCTCTGCCTCAAAGTTGGACGTACAGTGGTCGTTCAGAGATGCTCTTCTCTGACCTGGATGTAACGGGTGGCATTTGTGTCATTGATACCCCTTTCTTATCAGCTCGACCATTCCTTGCCTAACCCATTCGTCCTCTGACCTATGCATCAACAGGCATTTCCGACCCACAGACGCCGCTCACTGGATGTTTTTTCTTTTTAGGACCTTCTCTGTAAACCCTAGAGATGCTGTTGGCGTGAAAAAAATCCCAGTAGAATCAGCAGTTTTCTGAAATACTCGACCAGCCCTTCTGGCACCACAACCATGCGGCCATGTTCAAGGGCACTCAATCACCTTCTGCCCCATACTGATGCTACAGTTATTGATGAGCTGCAGGAGTATTGTCCCTTGACCATGTCTACATGCCTAAATGCACGAGTTGGCCGCCATGTGGATTGGCTGATTAGAAATTAAGTTTTCCCAGAGCAGCTTTCGGACAGGTGTACACTAATAAAGTGTCCCGTGAGTGTATATTTTATGTCCCTAGTTATGTTATTGTATTGGGCTCTCTAGCCCATCCTTAGGTCCTATGGGTCACCAGACATATATTTCCAGGTCCTCCTTTATAGTTTCTTGTGTGTATGGCATTGTAAGATACTGGGGTGTAATTCCTCCAGATCCAACTATCCATAGTGTTAGTTAGCTTGAGAGTGAGAACAGACAACATTGAAACTATTTTATTAAATGCTCAATACCACTACACCTAAGCCATTGGTCCAAAGAAGGAAAAAAACTGGATTTGTAGGTCCACAGGGCAAAATTCCTTTTATGGCCCGGAAAGCCGATCATTGTAACCCATTGGGGCAACTGACAACAGACCGTGTAATTAAACTGACTTCCATCTATAATGCAGGGGTAAGGCCGAACTTCTGTTCCCAGATCTGGGTGTTTCTTGGTACTCCCTTTCCTCCATGCATCATCTATCCTTTGCACTCTTGATTTTGCAGCATGACTAATGGTTTCTTGGACCCCGTTACAGAGAAAAAAAAACACTTCCTTCTCGATCCTAGACTCTCTTCTTCTCTTGCCTTCATTTGAGTATACCCTTTGTGTACCGGTAACTCCGCTGCTTATGCGTCCCATACTACTCAGATGACAATCTGGAGCTTGTTAGCTGGGACTCTGTAAAAGAAAAAAACAACACTTATATGTTGTAGACATATATTTATGTACTTGGAATTAGGGAAAAAAAAATTCCAAAGCGTGAAATGGTACACAAAACGCTTTGCAAAAAAACCTTTTCCTCTGTGGCTTAGATTTCAACGTCTTTCCTTGCCCCCAAATGATACATTTCTAACTTTTTTCTTTGTGGGTCGGAGCGGTCACAGGGAGTACCAAATTTGTACATTGGTAAAAATTTGTACAAAAATTTCTCATACTTTGGTGTACGGAGCTGTGTGTGGTGGCCTTTTTTTACGGCTTTTGATGATGTTTTCAATGTTATCATTTTTAAGGACTGTAGTCCTTTTGATCACTTTTTAATCAAATTTTATTATTTTTTAAAATGGCAAAAAGCCAGTAATGATTTTACTGTTATTTACCTATTAATCTGAGTTTCTAGAAAAAGAGGTGATTTTGTATTTGTAGGTTTTTAGGGCTTTTTTAAAATCTTTTTTTTAAACTTTTTATATTATTATTAATTATTTTTTGTAGCAATGGCAAACCGATCAACCCACATGCCTTGCCGGGATTTAAATGCAGCAAACACCCGCCTTGTATGGAGAGGGCATAGCCGTGAGGCACTCTCTATACACCTCAAGCGGACATGAGACGTATATTCCTCACACTTCGTCGGTCAGGGGTTCAAAGCTTATAAGATAAGGAATAATTATAATCTAACGTTCTCTGGAGTTAAGAAATTCGCTTTTTTTTGTTATGATGTTCTAGAGTCGTGGATACCATCCTGACTCACTAGTAATATTCAGAATAGTTGAGTTTTACATTTTACATTAGTTTCTTGATTTTTTTAATGCCTGAAGTAATAACAGGACTATATGTGGCCCCTCTTCCTGGGGATTAGCTGTGTTTCTCATTATAAAGTTCCTCCCAAGCTCTTCTTTTTGTCTAAATCTTATTTCTCTCAGTGTATTGATTTTTCGAATTACTTATTTTTACTAGTCAATCAATAATTGGATTTAATGATCTGTCATATTAGATTTTTTGTCAAAAGCCATCTGTCTGGCTGACACCTTAAGCATTTTTCGCATTTTTTTCTGCTCACGTTCAGCAGTCTTTGCTAATATTCTAACTTGGTTGGCCTAATGAGTGTGTGTACGCCATGACATAAATACATTAAAGAAAACCTAAACCAGTTGATTTGATGGCATTAGGAGCAAACATATCCTTAAGAATGCTTAGCTCCTGATGCAGATCTTTCTCTTTGGTTCATCCTACTGAGCTAAGTGGTTTTGTGACTGAAAAGACACATTATAAACAAGCTTTTCCAAGGACAGGAACTTGGGAAAGCTGGGTCACGCAGTGGGTACCTGTAATTTCGATCACATACACTGAGCTTTGTAATTACAATGGATTCATATCGCATTGACTAATCAAACCTGTCTGGATCACTCCTACACGCAGGCGTGGGAGGTGCAGCAAATGATTATTCTGCTTCAGGCACAACCCAATATTACACTCCTCCTCTTCGCTGCAGAGAAAAACTCACAGGTTTAGGAGAAGCGCATGACGCGCCATTGGTCAAAGCAACCAAGCTTCTTATCATATCTGTTATATCGGTTTTTATACAGTCAAACCGCTTCAGCTAGGATTAAACAATGATATGATCCTGACAATCAGTGTAGCTACATCATTCTCAATGTAATTTTGTTTCATAATCCATCAAAATCAAATGGTAGTTCCTTGATAAATTAATACAATTTAATGTTGTGATGTTGTGCACGTGCCTGTATTTTGGTTCCCATTTCTAGTTACTAAAACTTCCCCATTAAATTCTGTCTCAAAATATATACTGTTTTGATGTTTCTTCTTTTACAAACCTGTCACTGGGTGTTATCAGACGGTTCATTACTACTGACGCAATTAAAATGACCATTTTCTTGATTTTGAGACTTAGTGTCCTTCCCTAGAGATCATTCTAGTGTCCCAATCCCACTGTCTGCTAGGGAATACAAAACACCATGTCCATCATTTATAGTGAATATATACAGCGTCCCCTAACTCTAAGGACTTACAGTACTATACAGCGCTCTTCTGACCCACGTGACCTCTGGTACAAAGCGCTGCGGGATGCTGTACTTGATTCCCAGGCTGCAATGATACCGTTTGTAAGTCTGTGACACTTTAATGAAGCGTGTAATGATTATCCTTGGTCCGAATTTAAGCACAAAATTTGAAACTCCAACATATTGATCATCTATAGGGGCTGACCACATAGCCCTAAAATTCCTGGTTTGGATAAGTATGGCGTGGCTTAAACTTTTGTTAATGCACCACAGTTTTACATTGTTTTCAATGTAAAAGTTTCTTGTTATCGAATTGCAAAAAACAAAATTAAAAGAAAATACACAATTTTATAAAATGTTATACATTTATGTACAATCTATTTTTGGATGTACCGGTAAATCTGTTTTGTGTTCTTCGAACAGAATTTTCTTGTCCAGTAACATAACAGCGCCAATGATGTTGTTGCTACTATTGTGAAAAATGGGAGATGATCAAAATTAATAATAAATATGATTAGAAAGGTTAATACATGCTGTCAAAAATAACATGGCCTCACACGTTTGGCAATGTAGAAATCAAAGATTGTCAAACCAAAACTGCCGTTCTTCCTTGTGGAGTAGTGGCCATGGGAAGCCTGACTTACTTTGTAGACGTGAGTAATAGGGCTTCATCATACACACAAACAAAAGTGCGTGTGATATTAAATCCGCAGGGCTATTAATATAGCCTTCCTCTAAACTATGCGCGCATTTACAAGGATTCAGCCGTTTATTCCCATAACAGGCCATGTGCGATGTATCGTATACCTGCTCACCTTTACTTTTGACGCTGGCAACTTATTACAACTTGTGAAGGGAACCCTAAACCTTTCATAAATTAAACAAATTAACAAATAGAGCCTGCCATTTGCCATGGTTTAATCAATATCCAAAAAATAGATCCAAAGCACCGACAGAGAAAAACACACTCCTAATGTGAATCATATGGTGACATGCTGATAAATCAACCACAAAAAATTCAAGATGCCTCAATCCTTTTTTTTACATCTGTGTCTCATTGATTTCACGGACGCCTTTGATTATTTATTTTACTGATCCGTGAAAAGTTTTCTTTAAACCTGGCTGTTATTTTTTCACTGATGCGGGTACCGAAGGCGATAGAAGTTTTAATGGGTACCTTCAGGTTCAGAGACACCAGAGACCCATGCAACTGTATGCACAACGGAAGCCTCACACACATTCCGATACGAAACCACCCTTACCAGTGGTCATATGGTCAACTCCTACCAGTCCCATCTAGATCACTAGCCAGAAAACATATGTCTTGATATCTTTTGAACATGGTAAACCCAATTTAAAAGCTCTGGGTTAGGTCAAGCCTTATACTCAGTGGGCATAGCTTGAGGATCATGGTCCAGAGTACCTGCCCCTACATACCCTGCATGCTATATTAGTACTCTAAAATTACCAGGTAAGTCTTAAAAACAGCCCCCAACCAAATCCTAAAATGCTCTCTCCCAAGTTGAGACTGACAATACTGAAATAACTGAAAAACCCCACCAGGTGATCCTATCCGCATTAAACTTGTCTTGATAACACTCCTGTGACTGACTCTATGACCTACACATGTGGAGAGGTTAGTCGTGACTATACAATGATCGACACTGTCAGAAATAGCATCTAGGAAACTCAAGGTGTTTTATTATTTTCGGCAGGGTACAAAACGTCATTACAACCTCTCCACTTATTGCCACCGAATTTTCAGTCAAGACGGTTTCTGCTCCTTAGAGTGCATCATCACCACCACGTTCCTAAAACCACTGTTCCTACAAGCATAGTGTATGACAGCTATATCCCACACTCCTACAACCTAATTAGAGAACCCTCACATAGCAAACACAACATGCTGACCCATCCCAAACCCCCCCCACAATTCCTCTGCCTCTATCCAATCTTAGAGAAGAACTCTTCCCAGTGTATGAAGTGCATGTCTTGCGACAACAATTTGAATTTTAAATCCCGCGCCTAGAGTCCTAATCAGTCAGGTTTTCCAATGGCCACTCCCACGCCCCCCCCCCCAATATGTGTTGGTGACTGCGCCAAAATCCGAAATCGCATTGCCAAAACCCTGTTAAATGCAGCGGCAAATTGGAAATAGTTGGAACTCGCGGAAATGTGGTAGTGCCTGACCGTTAGTAAATGTGCCCCAATGTGGTGTGGCAGAGCTGAGAAATGCAGGAGGACGGGAGCCCTTTGCTCAGACGGCTGGTATAAACAACCCAGTAGTCCTCTGCAGGTAATTTGCATATCCAAAATAATGTCTCTTAAAGCAACCTCCACTATGGCAGGTTCATCTAATCTATAAGTAGAAGCCCTTGTTATGGCTACTCCTTTAAGTCCCCCGCAAATCTTTTATAATTTTGAAGTGCTCCTAATAGTAGCACCATTTACTATAGAGGCTAACTGCAAGCTAAAGTAGCCAGAGCTAAAGGCTATCTACTTTCTCCTTGGCCATTGCCTACCAAGCTATCTTCATCACACAGCAACTAGGAAACTGAGCACCACATGTCGTGATGCCCGTGTTCTGAGAATGCACAGAGCGCAGACTCAGCGGTTCGCGGCTTCGGCACTGAAACTGGAGTACTGCGCATGCATAGAACCCAGCTTCACGAGTCAAGGAAGCCCATAGCTCCATTGTAGCTCGCAATGAAGAGGCTCGGATAGGCGACGCAAGAATCTACTGGGGAGTGGAGTATGCGATCGGTGTGGTCTTCAGGTACCTACGGATACTCCATGCCCCAGTAGCCTCTTTTAGAAGAATCGCGTCATATTAGGAAGTGCAATTACGAAACTTTATAAATGTTTGGCGGGGACTACCGAGGATTCGCCATAACAATGGCTATCCTACTCTAGATTAGAGAAACCTCCACAGGCTGTGGTAGATTCCTGAGGTTGATTTCTTATCATGTTGGTTATTTATCCATTCTTATGTTTTTGCGAGCTCATCCTTGTTTCCAAACACATTCTACTTTTGTGTTTTGATCGAGGCTATTTTTAAGCTGAGGGATTAGAGGTTCCTATCTTTATGAGGGTGATGCCCAGCCTTTCATGTCTAAGAAATTGTGAATTTTCTTTTCCCCACAATAAAAAAAAACTCCATGTCTACAGAACACTAACAAAGTTATGGCTCTTGGCGCCAGAGAGGATGAAAAATGGGAAAATAATCAGCTGAAGAATTCAGAATAAAACTAAATAAAATAATTTTTTGGCAGTACGTGGCAGACCATAACACATCTCTTGCGCACATTCAAGCGACCCGCATATGGGTTACGTTTGTGCAGTTTAGGCTCTTCACTTTAAAAATTTCTTGCTGGTTGTTAGTTTAGTGTGGCCATATTCATCTAATGCTAATGTGTTCTTGTTTATGGATGTGAATGTCGGAAAACACCTACTTATGCTCATTTATAATACATGTACTCTGAGACTACTGCTGGCTGTCTGACAATACCAGATCCTTAACACTAGTTGTTTCATGTACAATGGATATAATGTTAAGCATTTTTGGTCTTTAACATGTACTTTCACTACAATGTGAAATTTAAGGTAATTTGTATGTTCCACGTAGATTTTGTTTATAGGGGATTTAGTGTTTTTATATACAATGTTCAAGCGAGATCGGTGCAATATTCACAAAAGTCGTGTAATTCTTGTCCTGGGCCTTTCACAGTTAATTTTAAATCTCTACACATTTCTCATGGGATGTTACTTAAATAAAATTGTCCGCATAAATGTAGTCATATGGTCAATTGTCTCCTTGGTTACCTTATGCACCACCTCCCATCTGCTGGGCAATTGCACAATATCAATTCGTTTTTCTATATAAAATGGCCGAGGTTACTGCATGGTCCCACAGCCATCCTGTGGTAAGGAACCTGACTCTAGTTGGTCGGGGCACCTAAATACAACTGCCTAGCCACCACTGAAAGAGTGCGCATTGTTGTCATATCAAGACGAACATCTTGTTTCTAAGGGGAAGGGGCGAACAACTATATTTTGAGAAATTTCTTTACACCACGTACATTGCATTTTTTTTAACAATGCAATTGAAAAAATGTTATATATATTTAACATATAAATTAAGGTGAATGCCAAATGAGAATACTCCTTTAAATACGAGTAACTTGCATACATATATGCACACTGAATCTTTATATCATGTGCCGTCTTCCTTTTACGTTACTTTACAGCCTCTTCTCAAATTCTTCCTCCTCCACTGTGCTATTCAAGATCCTTCAAGGAACACCAGGGTGAACCATGTAGTTATGTTTCTCACCCCTCCCCTCGCCATATGTAAGACTAGCTGCCTCCATGTAAATATAGCACAGGTAGATAGGACATTTCCCCTATTTTGTGTCGCAGCCGCCATCCAGCTCGGATCACATTCCAGTGAGTCCACAACAACATAGTGCTCCAACAACGTGAATGTGTCCTTTGAGCCTCTTGTGGGACTGTAGTATTCGTCCGTCTGCGAAGTTGTTGGAGCCCGCCACAAATCGGTTATGTGCTTGAAGCTTATCACTGAAAATCCGACTTCTCCAATGCTGTCTTACTATACAGACAGAAGTACACTGCAGGTGTCCTGAATACATAAATAAAGAAATCAAAACTTACCCTGCCGTGTGCGTCTCGGTCTTGCTTGTTTCCGGGTCTGCACCTGACAGTGATTCTGGGGAGAGGGGTCACCTGACTTACTTCCACCAATGGGGCGAACAAAGTAAGGATGTGGCCGCCCCCAAGGAACTACAGCGGGGCAGGCCTGAAAAATGGAAATACGGGACCCGACTAGAAATTGCTAGGCGTACATTCTTTATTTCCACCACCTCCCCCGGGATCTCCATGTAAATAACCTTTTGGTTAAGTTTTGTGTACCATCAGAGGGGAGGTAAGCACATGCAAGCTCATAAATCACACTAAAGTAGAAAGCAGACATACCAAATTCTCTCTGACGTTTTTTTTGAAAGGTAAGGATCTCTTTACATCACAGTTTTAAATAACATATTAGACAAGTCGTATCAACCTTTCCATAAGGAAAGCCTTTACGTAAAAGTCAGAAATAATCAAAGAAAAAATTTAGACAATTTCTTCAAAGGCAATAAACAAAGATTGCGCACAATTCGACGGAACAATTCACAGTCCTAATTTGTCACTCATGACCAAAGCCCGATTACAACACACATGCACGTTGCAACATCTGCCCCTATCTGCTTTCTATGAGCATCTTGGTATTACAATATAATTGTGAGTGTATCTAACTTACACATTGCCACCCATCACAGGAATCTTCTGTGTGCCGCGGGGTGGGGTTTGGTTTGGATGCCTTTCCATAAGACAACCATTTGACTTGTCTGTCGCTGCAGACTCCTCAGCTCTAACGAAAATCTTAGAGAAGGCAGAAAGACGTATGTGCATGAAGGTGTTAATGTTTCCGGCAAACTGTCTTTAGTGAACCTGAGCGTACCCATAGAGTGACATGTTATATAAGAAGTCTATATAAAAACTGCTGTAAAAACAACCTCTAAAACATAAAATGTAACACCCTTCAAAGTTTAAAATGAGAATAAAAATGTATATTAGAATTTTATCAAAAGTGCTCTTCTGTGTCTTGCTTTTTTTATATATTGGCACATCCAACTTATTTGATTTATTTCTATAATTTATCTATTTAGAAGTAATTTGACTCTGATTGTGTCACTTTGGCTTATTAAAGTGTAATGTATCTTCCCGCTGTGACATTGTGCGTGTTAGGAAGTTTGGGAATCTGTAGTTGTATAATTAGCCATGAACTTTTACGAAAGAATGTGATGGAAAGCACTACCCAGCATCCAGGATAGTGACAGAATTAATAATGATGTCTTCTGGCAATGTGGAGTGAATGGAATAATTAAAGGGGTTGTCCAAGATTTAAATGTCAAGAATGATGTGAAAAACAGAAAGAGCAATGCTGTATCTGCTGTTATTGTACTGTGCCTCCCATCACACCAGTCTCTGTATTATAGAGAAGACTCAGCAGTGTCCTCATGACCATGCACGCACACCACCTAAAGCCAAGGGCCCGGATTAAAGTGTAAATCTTGATATAAATGATTACAGCCCGCCAGTCGTATGAATATAAATGTCTCCCTTGTAACACACACACAGCCACCCAGGAATACATGAAATATCACAGCCCTTCAGGCACATGATATTACACAGCCTGATTTCTCTCCTCACCCTCCTCCTCTTGATTCCGTCCAAGGCTGCCCTGTTGTCAGCCCAAGCAGGAGTAGCATCACTGAGTAATGCTGCCACTTACTGGACATAATTATTACCTGAAAAGTGGGGAGATATTATGGTATGTTAACGCTGCTGCAGGTTGGCAAGAATTATTCTGAACCTGGATGGGTGGAGACCCTGGGACGTGTGCCCTGGGAGTCCTCCCTATAATCCGCGCTGACCAACCTCTGTGTAAGCCTTACCCAGGCCAGAGCCCGGACCTGGAGCCGGTGGACTGGACGTGGCTGCAACAAAGGAATTGAGCTGAACTGGGACTGTTTGGAAAATATTTAGCATGTATGGTCCCCATATTTCTGAGCAAGCTGATCTTCTCTTAGTCTGCTGTTTAAATAACCACTGCCGAATGAAGGAAAAACGCATTAATAACATTTTATTAGTATGGATTATCCTCTGGTCTAGGAATTAGAGTAATCTCTGTACTGGAAGACCAAAAAAACACATTCCCAGGTGTTTCTTATCTACTGCACATTCTATGAATAGTTTTCTCTAAAACGGTGTACATGAGGAGTTCTAGTGGTCCCACATGTGGTCCATCCTGTAGGACATTACACTCGCTTAGTAGTAACTAATTTTCAACACTTTCAAGTATAATCTGAGATTTTACTTGTTGGCATTGCCAGACATTATCACAATGTATTGTACATGAAGAGTTCTAAACTGAGTTTGACTCATATATGGCTGTAGTAAATCTGGTATAGGGATTGTGTAGGGAGTTTTTTAAAATTTCGTTTTATATTCACCTCTTTTATAACTTTATAAATACCACTAGAACTCAGTGATGGCTACCTATGACATTAGTGGTCTACAGAGAGTTACTGGTGACACTCAGTGAGCTGACAGATTTGGAAGTGGGAAACTTTTCTGTCTGAAAGTGCAGTACACTGCCCTCACTAACGGGATAAGATTCTACTGATCACCCTGATCAGCAGGCAGTAGTTTCCTGCCTCGGGATGCTATGCTGTCTGTTTGCTGCTCTGGTTTCACTACCTGACAGTGCAGAATCTAACTTTAGGGAGTGAGTGGAAGCCACTTACCTCGTAAGTGAAGGCAATAAGGAATTGATTGCACTGCAATGGAATTTGCATTTGGTTGAACAAAGCACTCTTCTAAATTACCCGTCACTGTGCTGTGCTGTGTCTTCTTTGCTTACATGCTATATAGTCGTCTATGGCCCTATAGTCATGTACAGTACTTTACTGGCAGTGGCAGATCCTAGATTTGACTGGAGTGGCAGCACACTGAGCAACCTATACTGCTTTTACATAGGACTCGCCTTTTGTGATCCATAGAGACCCAAAACAAGACCTTATTGATAAGGCGGCTTAAGACAGTAACTTATCTTATAAATATAGAATATTTTACATCTCATTTTATAATTGTTTTGCTGCTATGTACTGCGATGGGTGGTTTCGGAAAAAAAAAACAACCCTCCTTCTCTTCTGACAATCTGATTTTTCTGAGGTCTTCTCAGTAAACCTTTTGTTAAGAATTACCAATATATATGAAGAGAGCGATTGAGCCTTACATCCACTCACATAACATGGGACAGTCGGACACAGCTCTGCTTAGACAAAGGTAACTTTGTTCTAACTTTATCATTTTTTAAAAGCCAGTTTTACTATAAAAAACTTGGCAATTTGCCCACTATTCTCTATGGGGACATGCGGGGAGCCAGAAAAGGGCTCTGATGACAGGTACCCCTTAAATGCCATTCCAGTACAGAATGTTCCTAAAATTTGAGATTACATATTACATTAACCAAACATCCGTAACGGTATCTCTACTTCACATCCTGATAAATAGGAAATGCAAATTGATGGCAGACAAAAGGCTCGTTTTACCAGGGCTGATCGTGTCATGTTAAAAGCTTTGAGAGAGACAAATAATCTCATGCTACAAAGCCAATCGTGTTATAGTTCATAGATTCCAACACCCGCTATAAGTTATAATCAAGGACTCTAGACTCTTCTATATACAAATCCCAGGAGTTTGTGTGTGGCCTCAAAAAGGCCAGTGAAATAGGCTACAGGGACCACATAGTAATGTTTCCTATTGGGTTGTGGTGTGTGTAGGTGGGGATACAATAATGCCGTTTATCATCTGCCTAGCAGCTCCTGGGAAAGAAATGATAAATCAGGAATTATACCTTTGCCCAGGATTGTCCTATCCCCCTTCTCACATGATCAGGATAAGGGAGAGCCAGAATGACCTTCCAAAAATGACTTTCCAAAAATGACTTTCCAAAAATGACTTTCCAAAAATACTTCCCGGAGTGCAAATTAGGTTAGCAAATTAGGTTTTGTTTTGTTCCACCACCACTGTGAATCTGAGTGCCAATTAGTAAGGTCTATTTATATTTTATTCATTTTATTTTTCATTCTTTCTTTTTTCGTTTGTAAGCACTGGACTTTTGCATATTAAATCAATGAATAGGGACTTACCTACCTTTTTCTCTATTGCATGCCCATACTTTAAGGAGGTAAATAACTACTAAAATGTTACCTGCTATATGCTTGTAAGCAGTGTTTGTCTGGGGTACTGTACGCCCACCCCAGCGTAAAAAATGGGTGGGGCAAGGATGCTGGTGCAGATATTGACTGGCCCTTGACAGTCACATCCAAACTCATGTGTTTGTGCCCCTCCTGGTGACAACTGTTTTTCTTTAAAATGGAAAGATTGAGTATAGAAATTAGATTTGGTTAAAAAGATAGATTTGATGAATGACATGGGAAGAGAAATTTTAGCAGCAGCCACTAATCAACAAATGATCTCTTCATCACTTGCAATAACATATATTACACCTAAAGTGATTTTTTCTGCTTCCTTATTACTAAAAATAAGACATTAATGACGACATAAATCAAACAAATGCAATGAATCCTTGCCAATTCCCAGATTTTATCACTGTTTTGGGTAAAAGCATATATCCATGAAGAGGAAATGAATGAAGCATATTGTCATAAATCACGCTACATACCTATATATTGCAAATAACTAGATTAAATAACACATGAATGCACATAGAATTTAGTATTTTACAAAATCCGGAAACATCTTAATGTAAGCTGTTTTTTTTAGGAACACAATTCCATAATGTATAGGAATACAGTCCTATTGATCCATATATGTTTGTACTCTGTAATGTGATATATATATTGTATATTCTCCCCTATGATCGTAATATATTAGTATACAGCAATAAACAACATAATTTACAAGCTTTGTCTATGCAGTCATTTGTTTAGGAATGCTCCTAGCATAATACAGATATATTAGGTTTTTTTTATATTTTGGTTTTTTCGCTTTCAGCTTTGAACTCCTCCTGCTGTTTGCTGGTGTCAAATTACACTGACATCGCCAATAACCGGTGTGATGTTGAAGTCCGCTTTCAGCAAAACAGATGAGCCATACCACAGAGAGAGCAAAGCAATGAACTGACCACAGCCAGGGGGTTCATTTATTTTTGGCTACCACTGTTGGTGTGCAGAGGAAAGCTGTGAGCTATCTTTATACCGGGCCTCAGGACGTTCTTCACTGTATATTTGTTGATCTCAATAGACATCTTTAGAAAACTTCCTTTCCATGAGTCATAAGTAAACTAATTTTTATAAAAGGATGAAGTTTCTAAGCTAAGTTTTCTTCTGATGACTCAAATCAATGAGTCATTAAAATAAATTCTATACACCAGGATGAAGGATTGTAAAACCAAGTACACTGACATACAGGTGTGTGAACAGATCTTTTCTTCTTTTATTTATTATGCCCAGGCTTAAGAAAAAAAGGCTAAACAATTATGCAAATAGACATAGGGGCTCCAGTCTCCATTAACACTATGGAGCCTGGAGCACCCTTGGGCTCATTTGCATAATTTTAACACCTTTTTTTGTAAAAATCAAGGAATAGAAGCTAAAGAGGAGTAGATCCTGCACAGGGAGCACACTCCAGTATGTCTCGTGTGCTTGGTTACATATATACTTTCATCCGGGTAGTAGGCGATCACTAAAAAACACACTAAAAAAACACGCAAATGGGAACATAATCATACGCAGGCCTCAACGTGACACTTATGATGTAACCTTGCCCGGGTCCTCCAATGAATCCCATCAGTGGACTACGCTGGCATCAATCCTACTATGTGAAGGAGTAGGGTAGGGAAGGAATGTGCCATCCTCTCTGCTTCCAGTGCACCCTCCTTCACTTGACTGCAATATTCATAATAGATTCTGGTGGTTAGCACAGGATTTGTGATTTTTTTTTCCGCGGTAGTATGATACATGGACGAGAGGTGACCCATCCTTTTTGGCACAAGAAGAAGCCTGCACCGCCAGAGAAGAGGGTGTTAACGTATAAACCACTCTACAGGTTTCTTTGATGTAGTCCAAATGTTTGTGGTTTCAGGGCATAGAATTGGGTACCCAACCCCGAGGAGAGATGTACCCGGCAGCATCAACAGGCAGTGTCATAGGGGACATGTGTGGACAAGTCTTGGCTTGCTTCTTCGAAAAAGACGTCTCCAAGTACCTGATAGCAAGCTGGAAGACCCTCCGAGGCTTGGGACCACAGAAGAGACGATGAGTGCTACTGAATGAGGAACCACCAAGCAGCGAGACTGGCAATCTGGTCCTCCCAATGAAAAAATCTCCACTCGTCTCCAATTAAGGCACAGGTGCGTGGAGCGCAACCATGGAAGACCTAACAGGAGGTGAGACGTGGACCGGGTAGCACATGAAACACAGTCTTCTTTATTGTAGTGCCCCGACTAGGAGTAACAAAGGCTCAGTGCAGGAGCGGATCAGAGTGTATTTGGTCCGCTGACATAGGAGATGACCAGAGGCTTCTCGAGCGGGTGACCACAGGAAGTGATGCTGGGAGACCTAAGAGGCATCTACGTATTCTCCTGCAGAGCCGGATCCAGGAAAGCGAAAATCTGGAACTGAACACCTTTCCCTGAGCTGAGCAATACGAAACGGAAGGACAGACGTTGTAGAAGTTTGGGCTGATTCGTTGAGGTATATAAGAGAGGTTTCTATTAGGATGACCTTTGGCAGAGAGAAATATACCAAATCAGTTATTTAGGATGGGATAAGAAAACATGCCTCTTTAGGAACAAAAGGGTCAATGGGGGTCATTTAGCTAAGGGCCGATTGCGTGTTGACCGTGAGTTACCGAATTTTCCACAATTTGGCGACTGATTTTCACATGCATTGCCCAAGTTTTTGGCGCAGACCCGATCGAATACTTGTGGCGCATCGGCGTCCGGCATGCACGTGACGGAACTGGGCGAGGGCTGCCATCGGAAAAACCCGGCCGGATTCAGAGAAAGCGCCGTATATTTTTTTTCTTAAAATGTGTCGCTTGACACAATTCAAACGCTTACCTTCACCCGCCCCTTCAAACTTGGTGAAACTTCGGTGCCCGCTGACGGACTCAGCGCAGCCTCGACACCTCAGGCGCACTACCCGCCGCTGGATCGCGAATGGACTGGGTAAGTAAATCTGCCCCAATGTTTTCCTTATGCCATCCTGGAAAATGGATTTGTATATCTCCCAGAAACCCCCACGGGAGTGTCAACGGCTATAAGTCTCCACACTCCAAGAGAGATTACTTTCTTGACCCTGTGCAAGCAGGGAGAGAAGAGAAGCTGTCCAATCATAAGCAGTCAGTAGTAATTTAATGAATGGAGTGTACAATAGGGTAGTCAAGGATAATGTACATATCTAATCCATAGCAGTATGTGTCATTGTATCTATAGGCGTACGGGGAAGGGAAATAAGCGTCATTATGTAGTAGGTAAAGCTGGAGTTTGAGGTATTGTAACGAGGGGGGGAGAGCTGTGACATCAATCTGATGTATTAAGTATGCGTGTTTTATGAACATGAAAGGGGATAGCTGTACAATCATCTATTGTATAGTAATGATGCATATTTTCTAGGAATGCATTTTACAGGGAGGAGAGGAGGATGACTAAGCTTTGAACTCATACTATGTCAGTAGTTATGTAATGATGGGAGCTCACGTGATATCTATATAGAGGTCCTTGTACACGGAAGGGGCGGAGGAGATAGATAAGCGTCTGTGACACTCATCTATTGTCAGTAGTTGATTGTTAGATGATGGGTCAGTGTTATCTATATGATGAGTCATTGTGAGGGAGGGAGGAGAATTTACTGCTGTGTGTGCATGCATCTATTTGTCATTAAGATGATGGTAATAGTGGGATGCAGTTTTGTCTATATAATTTGGTCACAGCAGGAGGGGGCAGCGCAGGATAAGTCGTGACATCATCTATTGTCAGTGTGTCGCCATGTAATGATGGTCATGTGTTTCTATAATAGTGGTTGTCCTACAGGGGGGGCAGAGAGATAAGCCTGTGACCATATCTATTGTCGTAGTGATTGTAATATGGGTCAGTGTTTATCTATATAGAGGTCATTGTGTTAGGGAGGGGGTGGGAAAAATATGTGGCAGCTGTATGCATCATCTATTGTCAAAGTGATGTAATGATGGGTCAGTGATTCTATATAGATGTATTGTTCAGGAGGGGAGATATTTGACTCACGATGTCGTGTAGTAGATGGGTCAGTGATAGAGTGATTTACAGGGGAATAGCTGTGACATCATCTATTGTCAGTGTGATGTTAATGAGGGTCATGTATCTTTATAGAGGGTCATTGTAGCTGGGGTGAGGAGGAATAAGCTATGCATCATCTATTGTCAGAGTTGATGTAATGATGGTCAGTGGGATATCTATTGATGTTATCGTAAGAGGGTCGTGATTATCTGTACTATTATGTTTCCAGTTTGTTATTCAAGTGATTTCCCATTGTACGACCCACCTAGACCCAGGTCAATAACTGTTCCCCAAGGGGAGGGGAAGGAGATCTATAGCTGTACATACAAATCATCTATTGTAGTAAGTGTATTAATGATGATTGTCATAGTATCTCTTCATGATATTTACGTGGGAGAGATGGAAGGAACTGATCTTGATGTCAGTGTGAGGTATGAGCTTTGTATCTATGGTCTCACGGGAGGGAGATAATGCTTTGACCATCATGCTATTGTCATCAGGTGATTTAATGATTAGGGTAAGTGGTATCAGATGAACCATATAAAAGGTTGACTCCTTTTTGCGCAAATTAGGATTTTAGATGTTTATTTTCACAATCATACCATCAGTGATATACAGGGGATCTGAAGTTAAGTAAAAGGTTCACAGTCTTATTAATGGTGATACCAGTGAATGACAATAATAGGTATATACGTCAATGGAGTAGCCACAGATATAAAACATTTTGAACATTTTGGCTGTGGAATTTTTATGGGCGCAGACTAAGCTAGAAATGTAAATATTCTATTTTTGCAATTATGAGAAAGCTTCTCAGTTATCTGTCCAAGCACATAGGACAAAAAACATCCAAACACATTCTTTGTTAACTTTTAAACCACAATGGAGATTTCGACAGTTTGGACAAAAAAAGACAATCTGTCCACTTATCAACCTAAAGGATTATCATCACTGCAGTAAGTGAAGTCTATCATATCTGCTGTCTGTCTATGTAATTTGCGATACTGAGTGGTCGCAAACTAACTGTAGCCAAAGGCCCCAAGACACCTAAAAATGTAAAACTTTCTGAAGCGTCCTGCTAAGATTATTGTCAATATAGATCATTTAGTTATGAAATGGAATGTTACTAAACTGGTTTTTTTTTGTAGTTTATCACAGCTGTCAGATGTTGTGTATAGGTCAGAAAGTATGAGACCCTTTCACATTTTACCCTTTACAATTCACTTTATTCTTGTTTTAGAACGAGATTATTTTTTCCATCCTCTACATCACAATACCACAAAAGACAAATAAAGTTCAAGTTGCTGAGAGCCCTTCCTGCAGCGCGTAGTTTTTGTCTTAAAAAAAATAATCTTTGTATTAACCACCCTTAACTTTTATAATTGGTCAATAGAGTATTAGTTAATTCTGTCAAATTTGCGTGAACAAATCAATGTGACCTGTGTCCTTTTATTCTCTTGACGGCATTGCCACTGTAGGAATAAAAATTTTTATACATCAGAACTTTTGGACCATTAGGCATTTCAGCATTTTTTTTTTTTTTTTTTTTTTTGAGATGGGCGCATACTGAGCTGGTAATTTAATTTATTGGCAATGCTGAGAAAAGGGGTTGATTTAGAACTTTGTTTGTGCTTTTTTTTCTTTAGACCATTGGTCGTAGAGCCACAGTGGTTTTCTTTTTGCCCATATAGTCTATGTCATAGGCTTGAGATTTGATTCCGATTGTTAGATCTATATTGTGGGCCACATGAGAGCTGTAAGTTTTAATCAGGCTGATTCTAGCTTTTGGAGCACGAAGCAAAAAATTGATATGTTATTACGTCACCGCCCAGCCGCACTCCGGCTCACCCCAAGATTACGCCTTCTCCCCCTCTCTGCTGTGTCTTGTGACAGGACTCCAGGCCAGCATGGTACATTATGCCGGCCTGAGTATGGGGGCGCGAAGGGGGGCGGGGGGGGCAGGCACGCGGGCAAACATGAAAAGAGTCGTGCTGTCAGGGACCCCTCGACGGATTCAGATTGTTCATTTACTATTCCATTATATGTGGCAGTAGTTCCTATCTAACTAAGGTTTATTAACTTATTGGTACTTAATTTTGTATATAAGGTAAGGTTACCACTTTATGACCATTCATACATCTATTTTAGATGGGATTTCATGCTTGTTTTTTGAGATTGGGGTTGTGAGGGTTTTTGGTACTTGGGCCACATGACTTGTATCTCTGGGTATTGGGCATTTGTCTCTCTCTGCAGGTAAATTTTTAAGAGACATTTGGCAGCTCTTTTTTGCGCCTTATGAATGCTCCTGCTTTTTACTTGTGATACAATGCTTCAGTATTTCCTATCCTGACAGGCGCAAATTTGGCTTCTTTTCGAGACTTTTGTTGTTGCAAATGTCCAAATCCACTATGGACAACACCACTGAGGTGGGTTCGATAACAGGAGAGGAAAAAGACCACGTGAGGGTGTTATAACAGAGAGGACACAAGCCCCGTGAGGGTTTTATATAAGGAGAGGACACAAGCCACTGAGGGGGTTATATACAGGAGAGGACAAGCCATGTGAGGAGTTTATACAGGAGGAGGAGGATACATAGACTGTGAGGGAGATTATATACAGGAGAGGATACAAGGCCATGGAGGCGGTTATATACAGGAGAGGACAAGCCCATGTGAGGGGGTTATATAGTAGAGGATACAAGGACATGTGAGGGAGTTATATACAGGGTGATACGGCAGACAATGTGAGGGGGTTTATCAGGAGAGGACCAAGCCATGTGAGGGGGTCTATTGCAGTGAAGGACGCAAGCCCATGTGAGGTTATATACAGGAAGGAACAGCCATGTGAGGGGTGTTTATACAGGTGGAGGACACAGAGCCAAGCTGTAGGGAGTTATATAACAGGACGAGGATACAATCATGTGAGGGTTAGATACAGTAGAGGACACAAGCCATGTGAGGGAGATACTACATGGAGGACACAAGCCATGTGTAGGGT
Organism: Engystomops pustulosus; assembly: GCA_019512145.1. Classification (NCBI taxonomy): domain Eukaryota; kingdom Metazoa; phylum Chordata; class Amphibia; order Anura; family Leptodactylidae; genus Engystomops; species Engystomops pustulosus. Next base: position 195,320,476 of record CM033643.1, on the reverse strand, counting down.
TAGTTATATACAGGAGAGGATTTACAAAGCCCGTGAGGGGGTTATTCCAGGAGAGGAACACAAGATCCATGTGAGGGAGTTTATACAGGAGAGATACAAGCCAGTGAGTACTAGTAAACCGATAAGCGTGACCTCACCTTCGAAGTAGTACACCAATAAATTAAGAAATATCGTATTCAAACATTTCAGTATTTGACAAGAGTTACTGTGCAATCTAAACATTTAAAGATGTGAAATAATTCCAACTTACTGTTTAAATAGAGTCTGAAAAACAAACCCTTTGTACCTGCTGGACCAGGTGTCAGATTTGCGCCAAAAAGTTGTAAAAAAAGGCGCTAAAAAGTGCAACCTAATGAAATGTCGCACGGAACATTGGAAACAATGATACATAAGGCACCTGCACAAGGTGTCAGACCAAGGCGTACTTGAAAAAGGACGAGTCAAAGTCGCAAAAATGGCAAAGTGCTAAACATTAGACAATTGCCTAGCTGAAATACTTAGTACCTGTGAACCACTTGAAATTATAGGTTGTCTTTTGATGTACTTTTTGTACTTTTTTCCATGTTCGTATTTCCCTATCCTACAGGCGCAATTTTGGCTTTTCTTTTCGAGACTTTTTGTTGCCCAAATGGTCTCAAATCCACATGGACCAAACCACGTGATGGTGGGTTATATGAGCAGGGAGGGACACAAGCCACTTGAGGGAGTTTATAGTACCGGGAAGGATACAAGCCATGGTGAGCGGGGTTATATACGGAGAAGATGATACAAGCCATGTGTGGGGTTATATACAGGATAGGATACAAGTCCATGTGTTGGTGTTTATCTCAGGAGAAGAGGGATACAGTTCATGGTGCGGGGGGTTTGTTATATACAGGAGAGGACACAAGCCATGTGAGGGGGTTATTACAGGACGAGGACACAGCTACGTGAGGAGGTTCCAGTATATAACCAGGTGAGGACACAACGCCACGTAGGGGGGTTAAACGGAGAGGCTACAAGGCCATGTGCAGGGGTTATATTACAGGAAGGATACAAAGCCACGCTGGGAGTTATACAGGAGAGTGACACAAGCCACGTGAGGGGGATATACAGGAGGTGATACAACCATGGAGGGATTATTACAGGAGAGGATACAAGCCATGTGAGGTGGTTATAATACAGGAGAGGATACAGCATGTGAGGGGTATATACAGGAGTGGACATACTATGTTAATATTTGGGATTTAACATGTTGCATTTTATTGCATTTTGACTAATTACAAAGCGGAGGAGAGGTGATTTTCCTAATTACATTACTGTTAACATTTGAATTTACAAAACGGCTAGTAAGCGCATGTTTAACACTGCATTAACACATGGTTGTTTATATTGCGTATTGTAAAACGCAAATGTTAACAATAATGAAATAAGGCAATAATCTCTCTGCAGCTGTTGTTAGAATGGGTTTCAAATCTGGCATAAAAACGCTATTTAAACCGATAAGCGTGACCATCAACCTTTCGAAAGTATAAAAAGTAAAGAGTAACCATAAGTAAGATATGCTATTCACAAAATTTCAGAATTTGCAAAAAGGAGGTTACAGGCAGTCCCCGGGGTACATACAAGATAGGGTCTGGAGGTTTGGTTCTTAAGTTGATTGGGTATGTAAGCTCGAAACTGTTATTTTATTTTTTTTTTTTTATATACATGGAAGTTTTAGACAATTTTTTCTTTTGCCCCAGTGGACAATTGGAGTTTCACAATTTTGGGTGTAATTGACCAAGAATATCGATTAAAAGCTTCATCAGACATGCGTTACAGCTGCTCGATTTGGTGCAGAGTCGGGATCTATAGTAACATCCAGAGAGCTTCACCAGAGGTCACCTGTGGGGACGAGGGGTCCGTCGTAACTATGGGTGTCTGTAAGTGCGGGTGTCCTTCAAGTAGGGACCGCCCTTTGTACTGTGCAAAAATGTTTAAACATTTAAAGCTGGTGAACTAATTCCAAACTAATTCCATAAAAGTGCAACCGTTGAATGTAAAAAGTCGCACGGAATCTGGGAAACAATGATACACTAGGCACACTGCACAAGGTGCCGGACCAGCGGTACGTTGCGAAAAAGTCCACAGAGTATCAAAGGCTGCAAAAAAGATGGTGCAGAAATGCAAAAGTCGCTATAAAATATAGCAATTGATGATACATTGGCCCCATTGGAATTAGTTAGGTTGGTCTTTTGATGTACTTTTTTGTACTTTTTAAATGTTTAAAACTTCTAGCCATTTTGTATGTATATGGATTGTTATATGAAATAAGTTTTTTTACCGTTGCTTTTTTTCTATTGAACAATTCAGAAAATACACTGCAACAAAAAAGCTATAAGAAGTTACATTTAGTAGCAGCATCGTGCAGGCTTGTTTGGAGTTAAATGCATTTGCGTTCACTTTGACTGCCACTGGTAATTTCCCAAAGCTATTATTCTGGCGGGATTCTCATTTTCAACAAAACAACTTCCGTTCAATGTTCAGTATTAATGATCCCAATAAGTCCTTAAGTGTACAGAAAATCATCACTTAATGTGTATTACTCGCGCAGCTACGTGCTCGCCCTGTCGAAGATGAGCCTTAAAAAGAACACAGACTAGTACCATTTGCTGGTGTTCTCTTCTTGTCCATCTACCTACTATGTGTTACCTCTAATACGCTGCTAGAAATAAGTGATAATAAATGACTCTAGTGAGATCCTTATCACATTGTAATGTGAATAAATGGCTACTAAAACATAACAGTCATGTCACGGTTTCTCTTGTTAAACAATATTATTCAATCCTTGTATCTAGTTAAGGCAGTTACTTGTAATCGCAAGCTGCCCGTCACCTTATATCAGAGTGAGAAACAGTCAAGTGCTCTTGCATCTACAAGCTTGTAAGGAAAAATCCCCTCCCCCAAAAAAAAATTGGAAAATGGGATTGTCTATTCTGTTTTTTGATCAGATTTAAAAAAAAAATGTTTACAATATAAACAAAAACAACCACCATCCCCACCGTACCCCTGCCTCTCATCTCCTTCCCCAGATAAGCAAACATATCATGATATCCATATGCACAAGGTCTGAGACACAAGTCGAATAATACGAATTAAGGCCATAAAATTTACCTAATTTTAACAAGATAGTAGTTAAGGAGCCAATGTATAATACACTTTCATTCTGTCCCCAAAAAGGCAGAGTAACATCAAGTAGTCATAAGTCGGCATATTCAGCGAAACTTAAATATGTTCATGAAAAGGTCTGTGCACCAGGGTCATAGGGCTAACTGGATGGTCCAGCAAGGGCCCGATCGATTCAAATTTCTGGGTTGCGTTTCGTTTAATAAACAAACTTCTACAATGTATAGAACGTCGTAACTTCTTTTGAATTCTGAAATATTAGGGAGGAGAGTGACATTTTCCAGTGAAAAGCATCAATCTGTCAGAAATCTTAGGTCCCTCACAGAACATGCGTTCAGAAACACTCATAACAGAGACGTTGGGACTATGGTTCCAGAACGTCCTTCCTTGAACATCTGAATATAGTCCCCCAGGTCCCTTGTCCCATTAGGATTTACTGTAAACGGGAATTTCCTTTAAGGTGGGATCTAATAAATATTCTATAGTGCAAAGAGAGAACCCCTTTAGTATAACCTCCAAAATGTTTGTGTTCTAATACTGAGTTAGTCCTAAACTGGTGCACAGTCTTAATTTTTTGGGGGACATGGCCTATTTTTCACATGAACCAGCCCTCTTTTCTCAGGCCTTGCCCCCTTAGTAGGAGAAGTCAGAAAAGTGTTGAAAAACTCTAAAATATTTGATAAAAGTGGTGGATAGCTTTTTGTGCATTAAAATCTACACCCTTAAGTCTAAAAAAAATGGCTTTAATGGTATTCCCCCCCAAAGGGCACTCATCTGAGAACCCCAATTTCCAAAAACAATACTCGTGTACATTCTCTTGTTTCTTCGCATGCATTCTCTGTTTTTTTTGTACTATTTCCTTCCAAGGTTGCGCACCATCTGTATCATCAGCTTGAATACTGAGTACACTATAGCAATGTAATATGTGGTGAATGTTTTTTGCATTACACATATAGTAGCGTCCATGTATAGTTTCTACACACTGTCCTCAACATGGAAGAATGTTAAGCAACTATGCTTCAGTGTCTAATCACATTCTCTTGCACCTAAGACTGTATCTCTATAAGGGCCCTCACTGCAGGACTGGATGATGATTGGTCGCGACTATTAATGACCCTGAACAGCCTACATATAAGATGTTTATAAGACTCATGAAATGAAGGAATTTGTATATGAGGCGCTGGATAAACCTTTGCTAAATGTGAATAGAATCGTCCCGTCCGGGAAGTGCTGATTTGTTGATCTAATTGTTTGGAAAGTTGGACTTTTTATTAGTACAATTTTCTTTCTTGCAGCTCCAATCTTAATCTGATCTATGTGATTAATCTGATAAGAGAGAAGAGAAAATTAAGAGAAATAACATCAATCTGTACATTGAAACTGTTACAGTGAGAAAAGGCAAATCGTTTGACGCGGCAGTTTGTAGATTGTGCTAATTGGGAGGGTATTATCAGGGCTTCTGCGCTCACGCGGTGCTTGTGAGGCGGGGCTGGTGGCAAGGGGCCTGCGCACCCAACTGCGGATACATGCAAGAGGCCAGGCCAGTCTGTGTGTTCCAGTTGGCCAGTGCTCGGAAGGCGCATCATACTTGGTGCCGAGCGCAAGTGTATGATAAACAACCCCCCAGTCTCTGTGAGGCCTAGGTCGTTGGCTGGTTCTGGATACTACGGTTGTTTATAGCTTTTCCAAGGCCACAAGGGGGTCAATTTACATGTTTTTCTGTTCATCTAACCTCAGAATGTAGATTAGTCCTTCTGGTGTAGAACTAGGATGGAATCAGTGCGCAGGTAGAATAGCTTGTTCGCTAGAGGCATTGCGCATCTGGTACTTCCTAGCTCCGGTTCCAGCTCAGTGTGAAGATTTGTTTTTGTTCATAGATGATTCAGAACCCTCTTAGTCTCCACGACAAGATCGTAATTATTCCAAATACTAGAATAGGCTTTGGGATTTTCAGACAAAACATTTTGATGTTAGGTAGGTACATTCTACCATGAAAGGGGGAGGGGAGATGTTGTGCAGACACTATACAGTGTGATGTCACAGAAATAGTCCAGTCCAGTTGATAGTGGCTTGCTGAGTTAATGCAGTTTGTCCAACTTGCACCTTTGCTACGATTTCCCCCAACTAAAGCGATCCATGCATCCGAACAGAATGGTGTCGCTTCCCCGACTCATAATCGACCGAGAGTTTCCTATCTTTGTAGTGCTAGGGTCGCACACACAATTGTAACAAGTTAAAGGGCACCGACCACCAACGATGCATACTCTACTATAAGGTTAGAAACGGGTTGGGTTAGTGGTTTAACACACGGAACGTGAGGATAGCCAACGGGCAGAGTGCACGTTTACATGTTTTTATCATTAAATAGCTAGTACTCAATGCTACCGAAAATATATATAATATTATTCCAAAATATTCTCATATAAGTGCACAAATCACTGAAATACTTCCGTTAGCGATCCGAACAGTTTATTCTGTCCAGTTGTCAGATGACTCAGTTTTTTTGCTGCAGTTTAATGATAATCATAGCAATAACATGATAGATAACACTGTTGAACATATTTATACTCCTCTTCTATTGTAGCATCGCAGTAGGACAGAAAATCAGTCCTAATCTTAGTACAGTCGTCATACACTTATCCACAATTTCATGTTCTGCTGGTGTGTATTGACCCATCCTAATAAAAACTTTGCAGATAGGGAAATACAAACCATTAGAAGTTGGTTTGTGCGAAAGCCTAAGAAATTTCCTGAATTCTGCGATACAATTGACTTTGAAGTTAAAGGGGATTATGCCACATAAAAACACTATACCGCGTATATTACTTTCTAAATGATGAGGGTCCCCACCCCTACTGGTCATGACCCAAGTACATGGAAGCAAACGAATATGGAGACAATGATATAATAAATCCAAAAATAAATATATTGGATACTTTATCTTTCTCCATTCCACAGCAGCAATGCCCCTCTCTTATCTGATAACATGACTGCAGACACACTCTGATCCAGGCGGGGAGTGGTCAGGAACTGATTCTAGCATTTTTGCTGCCTGTGAAGTGAAAAAAATTGAAAACTCGTCTGCCCCCCCGCGGGCACTAAATGAATGTCTACCATCACACACTAGTTAGTCATTACAGTTCGATGATCTGTCTCCATCAGGAAAAGGGACTTCTTATGATTTCTCCCAGTCATGGTTTATCTCTTCTGAATTTACGTCAAATGCTTCAGATCCATGTAGCACAAACTCCATATAGCCTGCCCCTCAGTATATACTGGTGCCCACCTCCAACGTCAATACAAGACCTGGCACCCCCCGCCCCAATTTAACAGCCTCCCAACCCCCCAGTATGTTCCAGCCTGCCCCCCAAGTACTTTTAATACAGCTGACCACTATAGTAAAGATAGGCTGCACTCACAATTATGACGGCCAACATGTGATACAGTGCCTATAAGTACGTATCACCCCACATTTAGCAGGTTTGGATACAGAAGCAAATAACGTTAGAGCCTGTCACAACTTCCAAATGAAGCAGCAGGTGGGAATTTATTAACAGATGGCATAATCTTACAACCAAAAAGTTATTGTTGCTCAGTTATGTTATATATTTTAAACATAAAGTATGTGTTCGATTATTATTCACCCCTCAAACCACCAAATTCTGTTGGTTCCCTAAAGTATTAAGAATAGTTCAGGCACAAAGAACAATGAGCTTCAACATGTTTGGATTATTATCTGTTTTTCCAGCCTTTTCTGACTATTTAGACCCTCCCCAAACTTGTGAACAGCCTCATACATGGTCAACATGGGAAAGACCAAAGGAGCATTCCAATGCCATTAGAGACAAGATCGTGCGAGGGTCCACATGGCGGGGCAAGGGGTACCAAACCCCTATTCCAAGGAGTTGGGCTACTACTTCGTCTCCACTTGTTGGGAGCATCATCCGGAGTGGAAGGCTTATGGAACTACTGTTAGCCTTCCAAGGCCTGACAGCCTTTGAAAGTTTCCTCCCGTGAGGCAGCGCCAGGCTTGTCCAAAGAGTCAAGGCTAACCAGTGACAACAAGGAAGGAGCTCCGGGAAGATCCTCATGACAGGGGGACATTGGTTTCAGTCAATACCATAGTAACGTCTCCCACCGCAATAGTCTCCGTTCCAGACGAGCAAGTATGGTACCTTACTTTCAAAGTGCTGTCATGTCAAGGCTCGTTTACAGTTTTGCATCATTATCACTGACATTGGAGGACTCTGAGACAGACTGTTTCAAGTTCTGCTGGTCTGATGAGACCAAGTCATCGATCTTTGGTGCCCCACCACACACGTGACGTTTGGAAACTGGATGGCACGTGAATACGACCCCATGAATACATCCCTACAGTCAAGCATGCGGGTTGGCAAGCATCATGCTGTGGGCTTGCTTTCTCAGCCAAGGGGGCTCTGGCCATCTGGTCGCTCTCCATGGGAATGGTGATAGACGGCCTACTTGGTGATTTGGCCAAGAACCTATCCGCTCCTCCATCAAGGATCTAAGATCGTCGTCATTTCATCTTCCACAAGACACACGACCCAAACCACACAGCCAAGACAAACCAAGGCCTGTGCAAGAGGGAAAAAGAATCTGTGTCTGAGGCCGTGCTAGTTCGGCTACCTGACACTCAACCCAATTGAAACTTTGTGAGAGCTCACGATTAATCCACATGAGACACCGAAAGTAACCTACAGATAACTTGTGAGAAATAATTTCTGCATGGAGTGGGCCAAGATAACTCCAGAGACTGTGCCAGGCCGGATCAGGTCTTATAAAAGACGATTATGTCTCGGCTGTAATTGCAACAATGTTTCCACAAATATTAAACCAGGGGTTGATAAATATGTGCCCACACTTTTATGTTTAAATTTATTAAAATATCACTAAGCAATCATAACTCTTTTGTGTGCGGGTTCGCTAATGGCGGGTGTGTCAGAATTATCTGTCACCTTTTACGCGAATTGGTGTGGCTACTTTGACTGAAGGCATACATGGTGGGGACCGTACGATTGGTTATAGCCTGATGTTGTGTATACTGTGTTTGTTATTCTGGATGTTTAACATATACTGCATTATGTTTATAGACCTCCGTCACCGACTCTTTCTGTTGGGGTTTTTATGTGTCTGGCATGTTTTTTAACCGTATTCTTTTTGATGGCCGATTAAATAGTCTGTCATTTGATTTTTGAAGTGACAGATACGTAACTTATATGATCTATTACTCTACAAATTGTGTGCATTTTAACTCGCTGGCATCCTATCTACTCCCATTGGGTATTTCTTGTTTATTTGTTAGTAGTAGGACGAATACAAAGGTCACTGGGATATCTTTCGTTGGTAACTTCAACAAAACTTTTGGTTTGTTGAATAATTTACATATTCACTCTGTATCATAATCCTGCTCTTGTTGAAGTCTCACTTATTTTTGCTTCTTATCAAACCTGCCTAAATCTGCATCAATGAGATTGAGGAGTAGAGTTGATCACACAAATAACGTACTTGTAGAAGGTCACTGTTATATGGCCAATATAGGAATTTCTTACTGTCAGTTGTCAGATGACCTCAGTTTTTTTGCTGCAGTTCAATGATATCAGCAATACAGATGAGATAACACTGTGAAATATTATATATCTCTCTTCCTATTGTAGCATCGCAGTAGGACAGGAAATCAGTCTTATCTTGTACAGTTTGGTCAGTACACGTTATCACATTTTCATGTTCCTGGTGTTTATTGCCCATCCTAAAAAGCTTGCAGTGGGAATACAAACCATTAGAGTGGTGTGAGAAAGCCTAAGAAATTTCCTGAATTACTGGATACAATTAGCTTTGGAAGTTAAAGGGGATTTGCCATAATAAACACTTATAACCGCGCTATATTATACATTTCTAAATGATGGGGTCCCCACCTACTTGGTCATGACCCAAGTACCTGGGAAGCAAACGGAATATTGGAGACCAATGATATCAATAAATCCAAAAATAAATATATTGGATACTTATCTTTCTCCATTCCCCAGCAGCAGTCCCCTCTCTCATCTGACATGACTGCAGACAGCTCTGAATCCAGCGGGTGGAGGTCAGGACTGATTCTAGCATTTTTGCTGCCTGAGGTGAATAAATCTGCAGGGGGTTGAATACTACTTGTAGGCACTGTATATGGTATAAGGAATCTATTCTCCATAACACAGCAGTGTGCAGCGGGGAAGCAGGGACTCTTTGCATCATATATCATTATAATACTCCGAGACCAGTCCTCTGCACTGTGGTTGGTCCGTGAAATCTGTCCATCGCCACGGTCGTCTTCTGTCTACCTAAGGCCCCTTGCACATGAGCGTTTATAGTGGCCGTATGCTTCCTGTATGAATGGCAAGTAGCATACGGCTGCAACAGGTGTCCATTGTGCACGGTATGGTGAGCGAACACCTGTTTTTCACTATACTGTGCTTTCGCCGGAAAAAAGATGGAGCGTTCTTAACCCAGCTCAACAGCTTCCTATGTAGAGGGGAGGGGCGCTGACCCCTCCATCCGAACGTATGCTATCCCCAGGCCCCTTTCCAGGCGTAGCCTCTGCTCATGTGTAAGGAGCCTTAAGCTGCATTAACACATTACGTTTTGTTTGCGTTAACGCATGCGTTTTGTAAACACAATGTTGACAGCAATGTAATTAGGCAAATCTCTTCTCAGCTGCTCTGACGCATAGAGGAACATGGTGCATGGCGCCGTATGCCGAGAAAAGATAGGACATGTCCAATCTTTTCACAGGGTACGGAACAAGTGCGGCAGCGTACCGTTCCCGTAGGGCGCCATGCACCCATTGAGGTCTATGGGGGATGTACATAGGCCGTATATACGGCAGTGTGAATGCAGCCTAATAGTTACGTGATTTCTTTTTCCAATTCCATGATATTCTGAATTTCTGTCCCGCTTCCTCGTACTTTGTAGAAAGAAGCCCTCATACCACAGAAGACTTTATGGCAGAAAGTAAAATAAAATGGAAAGATAAAAGGCTACGGTGGCTGAAGGGTTAATCTATAGGTCACAGGACACTCGTCTGTTTAATCTTATGCCTGAAACACATATAACCGCAGACCCTGCTGTTCCCGCCTAAAAGTTGCAGCTTTTCTCCCATTATTTTCCTATGGACAGAAGCCGCCACGTCCCGCGTTAGTGTGCACGGCGCCCTGCAATGTGCTATATACAGCTATAGGGGTGTATACAGCGCAGCCGCTGTCAGTAGGAGGCGGTTATCCTCCAGTGTGCGGCAGTGCAGGGGTTAAGCCGCGCACTTCCTGATCGCACAGTGTGACGCGCAGTCTACATCATATGATGGCGGGCTCCGTGCTGCGGGCACTGCTGTGCGGGGCGCTGTGCTGCATGCCCGGGCTGTGCGGGGACACACAGGAGCAGGGAGCGGTGAGGACCGTCACCTCCGGTAACTGGAGCGCGGTGCTGGAGGGGCAGTGGATGGTGACATTGTGAGTATATGCGGCTATTGTGCGCTGCGGTAACGCCTCCGTGTGTATTGTGCGCTCTAATGGATCTGTCATCAGCGGTCACTGACAGCGATGACACCTGCTGGAGGCTGCGGGCCAATCATCGTGTACGTAATGTATACAATAGGCCGTGTCCCGCCCCACAGGCGAGGTATAGGCATCACATAACCCTGAGCCTGGTCCAGGATATCTATAGGGGTCATCAACGATTAAAGGGGGGTATATCAGTAGCAAATCGCCCATCATGGAGACTGACTGTGTCTAGGCTTCCCGACATCCCTCTCCTGATTTTCCATATTTTTTTTAGAAAATTCAGTATTTATCTAAATGCAAATAAAGGGGTGGGTGCGTTCATGTGGGTGCCCCAGTTTTCATTCTTGGTACACATCTTTTCCACATTGTGGCCGGCTTTAGCGAGTTGCAAACTGTGCCGTGTGAGGCTGTGGTCACACGTACCGCTAGGCGTCTGTCATAATGCAACGCTAGCGCACAGGGGGAGGTCCTCAGCCCGAACACACATGCGTTTCCAGGGAAACGCATGCAATTGTTAAGCCGATCACATGCGGTTCTCTGGAAACGCATGTGCGTTCGGGCCGAGGACCTCCCCCTGTGCGCTAGCGTCGCGTTATGAACGGACGCCTAGCGGTACGTGTAACCGCGGCCTAAGGGTGATGGCACACGTGGCGATTTGAACGCGTTTTTGGGCTGTTTTTAAGCAGTCCGTTAAAAAACGCTTGTGGTTTTTGAAAATGCATCTGTTTTTTGACAGGTTTGACCAATTATCTTTATTGAAACTGGTCAAAAACACGTGTCTTCAATGGACTGCTTAAAACGGCCCAAAAACGCCATGTGTGCGTTGTGTGTTGTTGCGCCCTACATGTCATTACGTTGCACTTTTTTTTACGGATATTTGCGCCTTATTTAACATTGATTTGCGCCTATATGGGTGCAAATAATTGCGCAATAACCTGACCATGCTTTGGAAAGGCAATGGTATGAACTGCACAAAAATTTGTGCCTTTTTAAAAACAAAACAAAAAAAATTTGCACAATAAGGCTTAAAAATTTGACAAGGAGCAAAAACCAAAAAAATATATTCAAATTTATATTCGAGTGCAAAAAATACTCACAGCAGGCGCAAAAAGTGCTCCGAGAAGGGGGAGATGCGTTTAATGACCCCCATTGTTCGAACCTGCGCTGTTTGTAAGGGGTTCAAAAAGTTTCACCTGTAAATTGATGGCTTATTTTATAGAAGGGTTTCGGGTGCACAGAACAGGGAGGAGATGTATTCCTGCCTCACGTGGATTTTCTGGTAAATCCAGATGATATTTTTAGGCCGGGAACATGTCCTGTAATCGCTGTAGGTTTGTCGCTTTAGTTTTAGTTTATATTTTTCTTCTATTTGATCACCTACTGACTGACTACTAAGTGTGTATATTATATATGTGCAGAGACTTGTCCAGACCTTCCTTATCTCCGTGTCGGAGTCCTGCGCCTTATTTTAACCCTACACCTACTGTGACAGACGTTCTCTATGATAAAGAGCAATGTCCTTCCAGATAACCGGCCCCAGTGCTACTAACCTTTCTGAATAATGGCTACTCCCTCCATCACGTCTCCACCCTCAGCCTCCACATCTAGGGAGAGGCCTAAGAACCTGTTCACATGGTGAACTCTGCCGCAGGTCAGAACTGTATCTGTAAGTTTTGTGGGGAAGCAGGGACTCCTTGGGGGGTTCCCCCCCTTCCCTGAGCTCTTTTTGTGCCTCTTATGAGTCTATTTTTTTTGCACCTCATTTGTCTTTGTAGTTTTGGCTCTTTGTCTAATGCAAAATTTTTTTCCTGAGATTTATTGGTGGAGATTTATTATAAGTCTCTAGAGTAGAACTGTTGTAGTTGCCCATTGCAACCAATCAGAGCTCAGCTTTTATTACCTCACAGCTCTTTATATAGTGAAAGTTGAGCTCTGATTGGTTTCCATGAACAACTAGAGCAGTTTTGCCTCAGAAACTTGATGATAAATCTCCCCCCACTAGGCGCAAATTTTATACCATTGCTTTTCCGACGCATGCTTTTGTGCAATTCTTTGTTCTCTTTCGGGGTGATGCCACACATGGCGTTTTGGTCAGTTTTTAAGCAGTCCGTTAAAAACCACATGCTTTTTTTGAAAACGCATCCATTTTTGATCAGTTTTAATTAAGATAATTGGTAAAACCTGTCAAAAACAGATGCGTTTTCAAAAAACGCAAGCATTTTTTAATGGACTGCTTTAAAAACGGACCAAAAACAGGTTGAAAACGCCATGTGTGGCATCATCCTTAGGTGCAAATCAATGTTATATCAGGCACAAACATCTGGAAGCAGGAGGAATACAAAGACAAAATTATTGCGCAAATACCCCAGAGAACCGAAAGTCACTAAAATACAACCGACAATTGTGCATCCGACTAAGGGTGATGCCACACATGGCGTTTTTGGTCAGTTTTTCCCAATTATCTTAATAGATAAACAGGTTGTAACGCATGAAAAACTGCCAAAAACGGACCAAAAACGCCATGTGTGACATCACCCTAAGATAAATCTGCCCCTTGTCATATATCACTATATATCACCATCCTCTGCATTGTGGTCGGTTATATCCGTACAGCGCACGCTCCGTTTTTTCATGGACTGATCACAGTCTTGTGCTGTCGGCCTAATATCAGCTGTAAAATAACCTATCATAGCTATAAGCGACGTCATGGACGCCATAGCGCACGTTCTACAGGACGCAAAGATAAGTGAGACAATGATTTATAGTATAAATGACTCCTTTCCTTTTTCAGATCAACAATTTGGCACTAGATGCAATTTAAGAACCTAAAGGCGGAAGCAGCGTACCCGACCCTGCAGCACATATGTCCTATACAATAGTGTAACCACAAACCTTATTAACCCCTTCTTTGTTTTTGTGTTTCCATTTTTTCAGTCCCAACCTTCAAAAATCCGAAGTCTGGCACACGTGCGTTTTGACGCATTTTTGGGTTGGCACGTTTTTATGCAGTGCCTTCAAAAACGGGTTAAAAACCATGTTTTTTTGACCAAACAGATTGCAGTTTTTTCGTACGAACGGACTGCTTCAAAAATGGCCCAAAAACGCGTTCAAACGCCACGTGTGCCCATCACCCTAATCCCTTTATTTTTCCGTGTATGGAGCTTGATAAGACCATATCTTATGCGTAACAAATTGTACTTTGCAGTGATGGCATTTTTTATTCTATGCTGTGTACTTGGAAGCGGGAAATAAATTACAAACGCAGAGAAAATCTTCCAAAAAAAAACTTTTCAAAATCATTTCTTGTGGGCTTGGTTTTTACGTTTTTCAGTGTGCGCTCCGGATGACACTTCTACTTTATCTTTGGGTCAATATGATCAAGAAGATACCAAATTCATTACAAAAAAAAAAAAAACTAAAACCTTCTGTATTCCATTTTTGTTTGGACCATTCTGACACCAATATCTTTTCCATACTTTTACTTATGGAGCTTTGTAAGGTTTACAGGACAAGTTGATGTTTTCATTGCTACCATTTTTTACAACCATTTGTACAACCTATCACTTTATAAAATTTTTTTAAATATGTTGTGAATTGGTGAAAAAGTGGTGTTTCAGACATTTGGGCGCTTTTTTCTAGTTTTGGGGGTTCACTGCTGGGAATAAGGGTGAAGACACACGTGGCGTTTTTAGTTAGTGCATTTTCAGATAGTAAAAAACGCATGCGTTTTTGTCCGTTTTTAATTGCGCAAATTCAGAAAACCGGACAAAAACGCATGCGTTTTTTACGATCTGAAAACGCAATAACTAAAAACGGCCTAAAAACGCCACGTGTGTCTTCACCCGTTTTTATATTTTGATAGATCTTTATGATAAACTTTTGGGACATGTTATTTTTCCTATGGACAGAAGCCGCCACTGGTCCCAGCGTTAGTGTGCACGGCCGCCCTGCAATGTGCTATATACAGCTATAATGGGTGTATACAGCGCAGCCCGCTGTCAGCTAGGAGGGCGGTTTTATCCTCCCAGACTAGGTTGCGGGCAGTGCAGGGGTTTGAAGCCCCGCACTTCCTGTCGCACGTGTGACGGCGCAGTCTACGCACTCAATATGATGAGCGGGTTCTTTACGTGCTGTGCACGAGGCACATGTTTGCTGCTTGCAGGGGAACGCTGTAGCTGCACTTGCACCCGGTTGCTGTGCAGCTAGGACCCACAGGTAGCAGGTGACGGTGAGCGACCGTCACCGCCCTCCGGTAACTCGGGAAGCGCGGTGCTGTGAGGCGGCAGCTGGATGGTGACACCACCTTTGTGAGTACAGGATGGCGGGTACCACACTATTAAGTTGACGCTGTATCACACTTGACGGTATAACAACGCCTCTGTGTGTATACGTGCGCCTCTAATGGACTGTCATCACGGTCCACTGAACATGCGATGCGCACACCATCCACGTACTGGCGGCTGTGCGGGCCAAGTGCATCCGTGTATGCCTAATGTCCAATATTCAATACAGTAGCCGCTGTCCCGCCCCGACATGCGAAGGTATAGGCATTCACATACCCTTAGCCTGGTCCAGGAGATCTATAAGTGTCATCAACGATTAAAAGGGGTATACTTCATAACAAAATCGCTCCATCTGGAACCATGAACTGTGTCTAGGCTTCCGACACAATCCCTCTCCTGCCATTGTCCATATTTTTTTTAGAATAAATTCAGGTATTTATCCTCACATGCACATAAGGGGTGGTGGCGTTCATGTTGGTGCCCCAGTTTTCATCTCTTGTACACATCTTTTCCACATTGTGCCGGCTTAGCCGGTTGCAAACTGTGCAGTGTGAGGCTGCTGGTCACACGTATATACCGCTAGCCGTCTGTGCATAATGCAACGCTAGCGGACAGGGGGAGGTCCTCAGCCCGAACACCATGCGTTTCCCCAGGGAAACCATGCCATTGTTAAGCCGATCACATGCGGTTCTTGAAACGCATGTGCGTTCGGACGCCGAGGACCTCCCCCTGTGCGCTAGCGTCGCGTATGAACGGACGCCTAGCGGTACGTGTAACCGCGCCCTAGGGTGACGGCACACGTGTCGATTTAACGCGTTCCCACATTGGGGCTGTTTTTAATCAGTCCGTTAAAAACGCTTGTGGTTTTTTTGAAAGTCATCTGTTTTTTTTGACAGGTTTGCCATTATCTTTATTTGAACTTTGGGGGGTCAAAAACACGTGTCTTCAATGGATGCTGTAAAAATACGGCCCCAAAACAGCCATGTGTGCGTTGTGTGTTGTTTGCGCCCTACATGTATTACGTTCTGCCTTTTTTTTGACGGATATTTGCGCCTTATTTTAACATTGATTGCGCCCATTGGGTGCAATAATGCGCAACATAACCTGTACCAATGCCTTTGGAAAGGCAATGGTATGAAACTGCAACAAATTTGTGCCTTTTTTAAAAAAAAAAAAAAATTTGCACAATAAGGCTTAAAAATTTTGCAGGAGCAAAAACTCACAAAAATTATTTCAAATTTATATTTCGAGTGCATAAACATACTCACAGCAAGGCTCAAAAGAGTGCTCCGAGAAGTGGGAGATTGCGTTTAAATGAACCCCATTGTTCGCCTTGCGCTGTTTTAGGGGTGTCAAACAAGTTTTTCACACTCCTGCTCAATTGATGGCATTATTTATACATAGATCGTTTCGGGTGGTACACAGAGAAGGGAGAGATGTAATTCCTAAGCCGTTCCCGTCAGATTTCTGGTAAGTTCCAGATATTTTTTTTAGGGGCCGGGACACTACTGGTAATCGCTGTAGGTTGGCGCTTTAGTTTTCTAGTTTATATTTTTCTGCTATTTGAATCGTCCTACTCTGCTGACTACAAGTGTGTTATTATATATGTGCAGAGACGTGTCCAGCACCCTTCTTATCTCTGGCCGTGTCGACTCCTGCGCCTTACTTTAAACCCTACAAGCACCTACTGTGTACAGACGTTTCTGTCTATGATTAGAGCATGTCCTTCCAGATAACCGGCCCCCATGTGCTACTAACCTTTCTGAATCCAAATGGCTCATCCCTCCATCACGTCTCCACCCTCAGGCTCCACATCTGCTGAGAGGCCTAAGAACCGTTCACATGGTGAACTCTGCCGGCAGGTCAGAATCTAGTATCTCTGTAAGTTTTGTGGGGAGCGGGACTCCTTGGGGGTTCCCCCCCTTCCCTGAGCTCTTTTTTGTGCCTCTATGAGTCTAATTTTTTTTGCACCTCATTTGTCATTTTTAGTTTTTCTGGCTCTTTGGTCTATTATGCAAAATTTTTCTTTTTCCGGAGATTTATTGGTGGAGATTTATATAATCTCTATAGTAGAACTGTGTAGTTGCCCACTTGTCAACCAATCAGAGTGCTCCATCTTTTATTACCTATCACAGCTCTCTTTATATAGTGACAGGTTAGCTCTGACATTGGTTTCCAATGAACACCACTAGAGCATTTTGCCTCAGAACTTTGTGATAATCTCCCCCCACTGGCGCATAAAAATTTTTAACCATTGCTTTTTTTTTTATTTTCGCGACGCCATGCTTTTGTGCATCCTTTTGTTTCTCTTTCCGGGGTTATGCCACACAGGCGTTTTGGTCAGTTATTTTAGCAGTCCTTAAAAACCACATGCTTTTTTTGAAAACGGCAATCCTTTTTGATCAGTTTTAATTAAATAGATTGGTAAACCTGGTCAAAAACAGAAATGCGTTTTCAAACACAACGCAACAAGCATGTTTTAAATGTACTGCCCTTTTAAAACGGACGCAAAAACAGGGTATAAAACGGCCTGTGTGGCATCATCTTGGTCAAATCAATGTTATCTCAGGCACAAACATCTGAGAAGCAGAGGAATACAAAGACAAACTTATTGGCGCACGTACTGATACGCATACCCGGAACCGAAAGTCCATACTACAACCGACAATGTGGCATCCGACTAAGTTGATGCCACACATGGTTCGCTTCATTTTTGGTCAGGTTTTCCCACTTTATCTTAATAGATAAACAGGTTTTGGTAACGCATCGAAAAACTGCTCAAAACGGACCAATAAACGCGCATGTGTGACTCACCCTAAGATCATCTGCCTCCTTGTCATATATCAACTGATATATCACACCCATCCTCTCATTGTGGTCGTTATATCGTACCAGGCTGCACGCTCCGTTTTTCAGGGCTGATCACAAGTTCTTTACGTGCTGTCGGCGGCCTAATATCAGCTGGGAAATAACCTATCATACAGTATAGAAGCTCTACGTCATGGACGCCCATAGCGCACGTTTCTACAGGCACGCAACGATAAGTGTGCGACAATGATTTATAGTAAAATGACTCCTTTCCTTTTTTCAATCAACACTTTGGCACTAGATGCAATTTAGAACTAAAGGGCGGAACCTGCGTACCCGACCCTGCAGCACTATGTCCTATACATTAGTGTAACCACAACCCCTTATTAACCCCTTCTTTGTTTTTGTGTTTCCATTTTTTTTCAGTCCCAACCTTCAAAAATCCATCAAAGGTCATGTCACACGTGGCGTTTTTGAACGCATTTTTTGCCGTTTTTAAGCAGTCCTTCAAAAAAACTGTTTAAAAAAAACCATGTGTTTTTGACCAAAAACGTGCATTGTTTTAACGTGACTGCTTAAAAATGGCCCAAAACGCGGCTTCAAAACGCCCAACGTGTGCGCATCGACCCTAAGCCCTTATATATTTTTCCGTGTAATGGACTTGATAAAGACCATATCTTATGGCGTAACAAATTGTACTTTGCAGTGATTGCATATTTTATTCATCTGTGTACTTCTGAAGCGGTAAATAAATTACAACTGCAGAGAAAAATCTTCCAAACCCACCAACTCTTTGCATCATTCTCTTGTGGTGACTTGGTGTTTTATTACGTTTTTCACAGTGTGCGCGTCCGGATACGACATACGTCTACTTTGATTCTTTGGGTCATACGCATCAAGAAATACCAAATTCATTACAAAAAAAAAAAACTAAAACCTTCTGTATTCCATTTTTGGTTTTGACATTTTCCTACCAATATTCTTTCCATACTTTACTTTGGAGCTTTGTAAGGTTTCCAGGACAATCTGATGTTTTTCATTGCTACATTTTTTTTTAAACACCCATTTGTACACCTATCACTTTTATAAAATCTTTTTAAATCTGGTTGTGAATTGGTGAAAACGTGGTGTTCTCAGACATTTGGGCTGCTTTATATTCTAGTCTTTGGGGGTTCACTGCTGGAATAAGGACTGGGGGAAGACACACGTGCGTTTATTGTGTAGTGCATTTTCAGATAGTCAAAAACGCATCGCGTTATTTGTCCGTTGTTATTGCGCAAATTCCTGGACAGAGCCGGACAAAAAAACGCATTCGCAGATGCGTTTGTTATACGATCGAAAACGCAATCACTTAAAAAACGGCCTAAAAAGCCACGTGTTGTCTCACCACCCCGTTTTTATATTTTGATAGATCTTTATGATAAACTTTTGGGACATGACGGTCCCGAACAACATGTTTATGATTTTGTTTATTTTCAGTTCTAAGGAAAGGGTGATAAATTTTTTTTTTAACCCGCTAGGGTACTTTAACCCTAGGGAGTCTAATTGCTCCTACCATATACATATATAAGTGATACTACTATATCGCAACCTGCTGCTCCATCAGTTAGTGGGACGAGTGCACGTGGGGTGGTTGGTTTGGGTCTGAGGTTGCTGTGTGATGTGAAAGAAGTGAAGAGCGGTTGCTGGTCTGCTAAAAAGGGCACAACTCTGCTTTAAAGAAAAAATGAGGTGGCGCTTTAGACGTTGTAGTATAAATGCAAAGATGGCACTGCCCATCAGGTGTGCCAGTTGAACCAGTGCCACTGGCATACACCCTGTTCTCATTGTCCTGCCTGCTTTCTGTTCACACATCAGTATTTGATGGAAAATCTAGGTCATTATTTTTCCTATGGACAGAAGCCGCCACTGGTCCCAGCGTTAGTGTGCACGGCCGCCCTGCAATGTGCTATATACAGCTATAATGGGTGTATACAGCGCAGCCCGCTGTCAGCTAGGAGGGCGGTTTTATCCTCCCAGACTAGGTTGCGGGCAGTGCAGGGGTTTGAAGCCCCGCACTTCCTGTCGCACGTGTGACGGCGCAGTCTACGCACTCAATATGATGAGCGGGTTCTTTACGTGCTGTGCACGAGGCACATGTTTGCTGCTTGCAGGGGAACGCTGTAGCTGCACTTGCACCCGGTTGCTGTGCAGCTAGGACCCACAGGTAGCAGGTGACGGTGAGCGACCGTCACCGCCCTCCGGTAACTCGGGAAGCGCGGTGCTGTGAGGCGGCAGCTGGATGGTGACACCACCTTTGTGAGTACAGGATGGCGGGTACCACACTATTAAGTTGACGCTGTATCACACTTGACGGTATAACAACGCCTCTGTGTGTATACGTGCGCCTCTAATGGACTGTCATCACGGTCCACTGAACATGCGATGCGCACACCATCCACGTACTGGCGGCTGTGCGGGCCAAGTGCATCCGTGTATGCCTAATGTCCAATATTCAATACAGTAGCCGCTGTCCCGCCCCGACATGCGAAGGTATAGGCATTCACATACCCTTAGCCTGGTCCAGGAGATCTATAAGTGTCATCAACGATTAAAAGGGGTATACTTCATAACAAAATCGCTCCATCTGGAACCATGAACTGTGTCTAGGCTTCCGACACAATCCCTCTCCTGCCATTGTCCATATTTTTTTTAGAATAAATTCAGGTATTTATCCTCACATGCACATAAGGGGTGGTGGCGTTCATGTTGGTGCCCCAGTTTTCATCTCTTGTACACATCTTTTCCACATTGTGCCGGCTTAGCCGGTTGCAAACTGTGCAGTGTGAGGCTGCTGGTCACACGTATATACCGCTAGCCGTCTGTGCATAATGCAACGCTAGCGGACAGGGGGAGGTCCTCAGCCCGAACACCATGCGTTTCCCCAGGGAAACCATGCCATTGTTAAGCCGATCACATGCGGTTCTTGAAACGCATGTGCGTTCGGACGCCGAGGACCTCCCCCTGTGCGCTAGCGTCGCGTATGAACGGACGCCTAGCGGTACGTGTAACCGCGCCCTAGGGTGACGGCACACGTGTCGATTTAACGCGTTCCCACATTGGGGCTGTTTTTAATCAGTCCGTTAAAAACGCTTGTGGTTTTTTTGAAAGTCATCTGTTTTTTTTGACAGGTTTGCCATTATCTTTATTTGAACTTTGGGGGGTCAAAAACACGTGTCTTCAATGGATGCTGTAAAAATACGGCCCCAAAACAGCCATGTGTGCGTTGTGTGTTGTTTGCGCCCTACATGTATTACGTTCTGCCTTTTTTTTGACGGATATTTGCGCCTTATTTTAACATTGATTGCGCCCATTGGGTGCAATAATGCGCAACATAACCTGTACCAATGCCTTTGGAAAGGCAATGGTATGAAACTGCAACAAATTTGTGCCTTTTTTAAAAAAAAAAAAAAATTTGCACAATAAGGCTTAAAAATTTTGCAGGAGCAAAAACTCACAAAAATTATTTCAAATTTATATTTCGAGTGCATAAACATACTCACAGCAAGGCTCAAAAGAGTGCTCCGAGAAGTGGGAGATTGCGTTTAAATGAACCCCATTGTTCGCCTTGCGCTGTTTTAGGGGTGTCAAACAAGTTTTTCACACTCCTGCTCAATTGATGGCATTATTTATACATAGATCGTTTCGGGTGGTACACAGAGAAGGGAGAGATGTAATTCCTAAGCCGTTCCCGTCAGATTTCTGGTAAGTTCCAGATATTTTTTTTAGGGGCCGGGACACTACTGGTAATCGCTGTAGGTTGGCGCTTTAGTTTTCTAGTTTATATTTTTCTGCTATTTGAATCGTCCTACTCTGCTGACTACAAGTGTGTTATTATATATGTGCAGAGACGTGTCCAGCACCCTTCTTATCTCTGGCCGTGTCGACTCCTGCGCCTTACTTTAAACCCTACAAGCACCTACTGTGTACAGACGTTTCTGTCTATGATTAGAGCATGTCCTTCCAGATAACCGGCCCCCATGTGCTACTAACCTTTCTGAATCCAAATGGCTCATCCCTCCATCACGTCTCCACCCTCAGGCTCCACATCTGCTGAGAGGCCTAAGAACCGTTCACATGGTGAACTCTGCCGGCAGGTCAGAATCTAGTATCTCTGTAAGTTTTGTGGGGAGCGGGACTCCTTGGGGGTTCCCCCCCTTCCCTGAGCTCTTTTTTGTGCCTCTATGAGTCTAATTTTTTTTGCACCTCATTTGTCATTTTTAGTTTTTCTGGCTCTTTGGTCTATTATGCAAAATTTTTCTTTTTCCGGAGATTTATTGGTGGAGATTTATATAATCTCTATAGTAGAACTGTGTAGTTGCCCACTTGTCAACCAATCAGAGTGCTCCATCTTTTATTACCTATCACAGCTCTCTTTATATAGTGACAGGTTAGCTCTGACATTGGTTTCCAATGAACACCACTAGAGCATTTTGCCTCAGAACTTTGTGATAATCTCCCCCCACTGGCGCATAAAAATTTTTAACCATTGCTTTTTTTTTTATTTTCGCGACGCCATGCTTTTGTGCATCCTTTTGTTTCTCTTTCCGGGGTTATGCCACACAGGCGTTTTGGTCAGTTATTTTAGCAGTCCTTAAAAACCACATGCTTTTTTTGAAAACGGCAATCCTTTTTGATCAGTTTTAATTAAATAGATTGGTAAACCTGGTCAAAAACAGAAATGCGTTTTCAAACACAACGCAACAAGCATGTTTTAAATGTACTGCCCTTTTAAAACGGACGCAAAAACAGGGTATAAAACGGCCTGTGTGGCATCATCTTGGTCAAATCAATGTTATCTCAGGCACAAACATCTGAGAAGCAGAGGAATACAAAGACAAACTTATTGGCGCACGTACTGATACGCATACCCGGAACCGAAAGTCCATACTACAACCGACAATGTGGCATCCGACTAAGTTGATGCCACACATGGTTCGCTTCATTTTTGGTCAGGTTTTCCCACTTTATCTTAATAGATAAACAGGTTTTGGTAACGCATCGAAAAACTGCTCAAAACGGACCAATAAACGCGCATGTGTGACTCACCCTAAGATCATCTGCCTCCTTGTCATATATCAACTGATATATCACACCCATCCTCTCATTGTGGTCGTTATATCGTACCAGGCTGCACGCTCCGTTTTTCAGGGCTGATCACAAGTTCTTTACGTGCTGTCGGCGGCCTAATATCAGCTGGGAAATAACCTATCATACAGTATAGAAGCTCTACGTCATGGACGCCCATAGCGCACGTTTCTACAGGCACGCAACGATAAGTGTGCGACAATGATTTATAGTAAAATGACTCCTTTCCTTTTTTCAATCAACACTTTGGCACTAGATGCAATTTAGAACTAAAGGGCGGAACCTGCGTACCCGACCCTGCAGCACTATGTCCTATACATTAGTGTAACCACAACCCCTTATTAACCCCTTCTTTGTTTTTGTGTTTCCATTTTTTTTCAGTCCCAACCTTCAAAAATCCATCAAAGGTCATGTCACACGTGGCGTTTTTGAACGCATTTTTTGCCGTTTTTAAGCAGTCCTTCAAAAAAACTGTTTAAAAAAAACCATGTGTTTTTGACCAAAAACGTGCATTGTTTTAACGTGACTGCTTAAAAATGGCCCAAAACGCGGCTTCAAAACGCCCAACGTGTGCGCATCGACCCTAAGCCCTTATATATTTTTCCGTGTAATGGACTTGATAAAGACCATATCTTATGGCGTAACAAATTGTACTTTGCAGTGATTGCATATTTTATTCATCTGTGTACTTCTGAAGCGGTAAATAAATTACAACTGCAGAGAAAAATCTTCCAAACCCACCAACTCTTTGCATCATTCTCTTGTGGTGACTTGGTGTTTTATTACGTTTTTCACAGTGTGCGCGTCCGGATACGACATACGTCTACTTTGATTCTTTGGGTCATACGCATCAAGAAATACCAAATTCATTACAAAAAAAAAAAACTAAAACCTTCTGTATTCCATTTTTGGTTTTGACATTTTCCTACCAATATTCTTTCCATACTTTACTTTGGAGCTTTGTAAGGTTTCCAGGACAATCTGATGTTTTTCATTGCTACATTTTTTTTTAAACACCCATTTGTACACCTATCACTTTTATAAAATCTTTTTAAATCTGGTTGTGAATTGGTGAAAACGTGGTGTTCTCAGACATTTGGGCTGCTTTATATTCTAGTCTTTGGGGGTTCACTGCTGGAATAAGGACTGGGGGAAGACACACGTGCGTTTATTGTGTAGTGCATTTTCAGATAGTCAAAAACGCATCGCGTTATTTGTCCGTTGTTATTGCGCAAATTCCTGGACAGAGCCGGACAAAAAAACGCATTCGCAGATGCGTTTGTTATACGATCGAAAACGCAATCACTTAAAAAACGGCCTAAAAAGCCACGTGTTGTCTCACCACCTTTTTATATTTTGATAGTCTTTAGGATAACTTTTGCGCACATGACGTCCGAAACCCCATGTTTATGATCTTTTTTTATTTTCAGTTTCTCACGAGGGTGATAAATTTTTTTTTTAACCCCGCTAGGGTTTTACACACCCTAGGAGTCTAATTGCTCTCAGACCCATAATACATATATAAGTGATCTCTACTATATCGCAACCTGCTGCTCCACTCATTAGTGGGGACGAGTGCAAAACTTGGGTGGTTGGTTTGGGGGGTCTAGGTTTTGCTGTGTGATTGAAAGAAGTGAAGAGCGGATTCTGGTCTGCTAAAAAGGGCACAACTCTGCTTTAAAAAGAAAAAATGAGGGGCGTCTTTTAGAGACGTTGTAGTTAAATCCGCCAAAGATTGCACTGCCCATCAGGTGTGCCAGTTTGAACCAGTGCACGGGCATACACCCTGTTTCTATTGTCCGCTAATTGTGATGAGCGCATTGTGGGTTTGGTAAGTCAGACTTTAGACAGAAATTTGAAATTAATCGTTCGGCTCAACCCCTACTGCTTACACCTGCAATCCGTGCTGGCACTGGACGAAGATCTTAATTATTTTAATGTTATCAGTGACATTTAAAGGGAGCCTGTCATCAGGAAGGTGATTTTTACAAGATGACATGTTCCAATGGCCTTTGGCATTCTGATTTCAAAAATGCCTTTGTGTGAATAATTCCAGTGCTTTTTAGTTGTTTCTTTAACATTACCTGGCTCCCTGTCAGCAGCTTGTGGTGAGTCCCAGGGGGAGGGGGGAGGGTTGGCAGTTCAAATAAGAAAGGCTTATGGCAGGGAGCTGACATAAGCTCAGGGGGAGGGAAGAGGAGGGCAATGAGTGAGAATGAGAAGACGACTTGTGCCATATGACTCCCCCTGGACTTGCCACACGCCGCTGGCAGGGAGCCAGGTAATGTTAAAGAAACTATTAAAAAGCCCTGGAATTATTCAGATGCACCACAATGGTGTTTTTGAAATCTACATGCCAGAGGCTATTGAAACCTGGTATTATGAAAAAATTACCTTTCTGATGACAGGTTCCCTTTAGTTAATGGCCGCAATAAACTCCCCCGATGAGGTCCTGGGGGTGGCAACCCTCAGGAAAATGGAAGCGCACAAATACAGGCGGCTTTTCCAGTAGCAATTGATGGGTAACGCCTGCAAACGTTGCCAGCATCCCCTGTGGGGCGAGCATTCTGGCTTGGTATCCAAACAGAACTTTCGACCAAACTTGAACGCGTCCGTTCAGCCTGCTTTCTGTTCACACATCAGTATTTGATGGAAAATCTAGGTCACAGTTGGGAGTCTGACAGAAATGCCCTATATTCCACGCAGCGCCCTTCAGCATCGGGATGCAGCGTATTGTCCAAAAAAAAGACATGTCTGCCTCCCATTGATTTTAAAGTAAAATGTGATTTCCAACACAGATTTTCCTTTAGGAAAAATCCAGTGATTTTTTCCCATTGCTAGAAATGAGCAGCCACGTAAAGGAAATCTACCATCAAAATTATTTTTCCTATGGACAGAAGCCGCCACTGGTCCCAGCGTTAGTGTGCACGGCCGCCCTGCAATGTGCTATATACAGCTATAATGGGTGTATACAGCGCAGCCCGCTGTCAGCTAGGAGGGCGGTTTTATCCTCCCAGACTAGGTTGCGGGCAGTGCAGGGGTTTGAAGCCCCGCACTTCCTGTCGCACGTGTGACGGCGCAGTCTACGCACTCAATATGATGAGCGGGTTCTTTACGTGCTGTGCACGAGGCACATGTTTGCTGCTTGCAGGGGAACGCTGTAGCTGCACTTGCACCCGGTTGCTGTGCAGCTAGGACCCACAGGTAGCAGGTGACGGTGAGCGACCGTCACCGCCCTCCGGTAACTCGGGAAGCGCGGTGCTGTGAGGCGGCAGCTGGATGGTGACACCACCTTTGTGAGTACAGGATGGCGGGTACCACACTATTAAGTTGACGCTGTATCACACTTGACGGTATAACAACGCCTCTGTGTGTATACGTGCGCCTCTAATGGACTGTCATCACGGTCCACTGAACATGCGATGCGCACACCATCCACGTACTGGCGGCTGTGCGGGCCAAGTGCATCCGTGTATGCCTAATGTCCAATATTCAATACAGTAGCCGCTGTCCCGCCCCGACATGCGAAGGTATAGGCATTCACATACCCTTAGCCTGGTCCAGGAGATCTATAAGTGTCATCAACGATTAAAAGGGGTATACTTCATAACAAAATCGCTCCATCTGGAACCATGAACTGTGTCTAGGCTTCCGACACAATCCCTCTCCTGCCATTGTCCATATTTTTTTTAGAATAAATTCAGGTATTTATCCTCACATGCACATAAGGGGTGGTGGCGTTCATGTTGGTGCCCCAGTTTTCATCTCTTGTACACATCTTTTCCACATTGTGCCGGCTTAGCCGGTTGCAAACTGTGCAGTGTGAGGCTGCTGGTCACACGTATATACCGCTAGCCGTCTGTGCATAATGCAACGCTAGCGGACAGGGGGAGGTCCTCAGCCCGAACACCATGCGTTTCCCCAGGGAAACCATGCCATTGTTAAGCCGATCACATGCGGTTCTTGAAACGCATGTGCGTTCGGACGCCGAGGACCTCCCCCTGTGCGCTAGCGTCGCGTATGAACGGACGCCTAGCGGTACGTGTAACCGCGCCCTAGGGTGACGGCACACGTGTCGATTTAACGCGTTCCCACATTGGGGCTGTTTTTAATCAGTCCGTTAAAAACGCTTGTGGTTTTTTTGAAAGTCATCTGTTTTTTTTGACAGGTTTGCCATTATCTTTATTTGAACTTTGGGGGGTCAAAAACACGTGTCTTCAATGGATGCTGTAAAAATACGGCCCCAAAACAGCCATGTGTGCGTTGTGTGTTGTTTGCGCCCTACATGTATTACGTTCTGCCTTTTTTTTGACGGATATTTGCGCCTTATTTTAACATTGATTGCGCCCATTGGGTGCAATAATGCGCAACATAACCTGTACCAATGCCTTTGGAAAGGCAATGGTATGAAACTGCAACAAATTTGTGCCTTTTTTAAAAAAAAAAAAAAATTTGCACAATAAGGCTTAAAAATTTTGCAGGAGCAAAAACTCACAAAAATTATTTCAAATTTATATTTCGAGTGCATAAACATACTCACAGCAAGGCTCAAAAGAGTGCTCCGAGAAGTGGGAGATTGCGTTTAAATGAACCCCATTGTTCGCCTTGCGCTGTTTTAGGGGTGTCAAACAAGTTTTTCACACTCCTGCTCAATTGATGGCATTATTTATACATAGATCGTTTCGGGTGGTACACAGAGAAGGGAGAGATGTAATTCCTAAGCCGTTCCCGTCAGATTTCTGGTAAGTTCCAGATATTTTTTTTAGGGGCCGGGACACTACTGGTAATCGCTGTAGGTTGGCGCTTTAGTTTTCTAGTTTATATTTTTCTGCTATTTGAATCGTCCTACTCTGCTGACTACAAGTGTGTTATTATATATGTGCAGAGACGTGTCCAGCACCCTTCTTATCTCTGGCCGTGTCGACTCCTGCGCCTTACTTTAAACCCTACAAGCACCTACTGTGTACAGACGTTTCTGTCTATGATTAGAGCATGTCCTTCCAGATAACCGGCCCCCATGTGCTACTAACCTTTCTGAATCCAAATGGCTCATCCCTCCATCACGTCTCCACCCTCAGGCTCCACATCTGCTGAGAGGCCTAAGAACCGTTCACATGGTGAACTCTGCCGGCAGGTCAGAATCTAGTATCTCTGTAAGTTTTGTGGGGAGCGGGACTCCTTGGGGGTTCCCCCCCTTCCCTGAGCTCTTTTTTGTGCCTCTATGAGTCTAATTTTTTTTGCACCTCATTTGTCATTTTTAGTTTTTCTGGCTCTTTGGTCTATTATGCAAAATTTTTCTTTTTCCGGAGATTTATTGGTGGAGATTTATATAATCTCTATAGTAGAACTGTGTAGTTGCCCACTTGTCAACCAATCAGAGTGCTCCATCTTTTATTACCTATCACAGCTCTCTTTATATAGTGACAGGTTAGCTCTGACATTGGTTTCCAATGAACACCACTAGAGCATTTTGCCTCAGAACTTTGTGATAATCTCCCCCCACTGGCGCATAAAAATTTTTAACCATTGCTTTTTTTTTTATTTTCGCGACGCCATGCTTTTGTGCATCCTTTTGTTTCTCTTTCCGGGGTTATGCCACACAGGCGTTTTGGTCAGTTATTTTAGCAGTCCTTAAAAACCACATGCTTTTTTTGAAAACGGCAATCCTTTTTGATCAGTTTTAATTAAATAGATTGGTAAACCTGGTCAAAAACAGAAATGCGTTTTCAAACACAACGCAACAAGCATGTTTTAAATGTACTGCCCTTTTAAAACGGACGCAAAAACAGGGTATAAAACGGCCTGTGTGGCATCATCTTGGTCAAATCAATGTTATCTCAGGCACAAACATCTGAGAAGCAGAGGAATACAAAGACAAACTTATTGGCGCACGTACTGATACGCATACCCGGAACCGAAAGTCCATACTACAACCGACAATGTGGCATCCGACTAAGTTGATGCCACACATGGTTCGCTTCATTTTTGGTCAGGTTTTCCCACTTTATCTTAATAGATAAACAGGTTTTGGTAACGCATCGAAAAACTGCTCAAAACGGACCAATAAACGCGCATGTGTGACTCACCCTAAGATCATCTGCCTCCTTGTCATATATCAACTGATATATCACACCCATCCTCTCATTGTGGTCGTTATATCGTACCAGGCTGCACGCTCCGTTTTTCAGGGCTGATCACAAGTTCTTTACGTGCTGTCGGCGGCCTAATATCAGCTGGGAAATAACCTATCATACAGTATAGAAGCTCTACGTCATGGACGCCCATAGCGCACGTTTCTACAGGCACGCAACGATAAGTGTGCGACAATGATTTATAGTAAAATGACTCCTTTCCTTTTTTCAATCAACACTTTGGCACTAGATGCAATTTAGAACTAAAGGGCGGAACCTGCGTACCCGACCCTGCAGCACTATGTCCTATACATTAGTGTAACCACAACCCCTTATTAACCCCTTCTTTGTTTTTGTGTTTCCATTTTTTTTCAGTCCCAACCTTCAAAAATCCATCAAAGGTCATGTCACACGTGGCGTTTTTGAACGCATTTTTTGCCGTTTTTAAGCAGTCCTTCAAAAAAACTGTTTAAAAAAAACCATGTGTTTTTGACCAAAAACGTGCATTGTTTTAACGTGACTGCTTAAAAATGGCCCAAAACGCGGCTTCAAAACGCCCAACGTGTGCGCATCGACCCTAAGCCCTTATATATTTTTCCGTGTAATGGACTTGATAAAGACCATATCTTATGGCGTAACAAATTGTACTTTGCAGTGATTGCATATTTTATTCATCTGTGTACTTCTGAAGCGGTAAATAAATTACAACTGCAGAGAAAAATCTTCCAAACCCACCAACTCTTTGCATCATTCTCTTGTGGTGACTTGGTGTTTTATTACGTTTTTCACAGTGTGCGCGTCCGGATACGACATACGTCTACTTTGATTCTTTGGGTCATACGCATCAAGAAATACCAAATTCATTACAAAAAAAAAAAACTAAAACCTTCTGTATTCCATTTTTGGTTTTGACATTTTCCTACCAATATTCTTTCCATACTTTACTTTGGAGCTTTGTAAGGTTTCCAGGACAATCTGATGTTTTTCATTGCTACATTTTTTTTTAAACACCCATTTGTACACCTATCACTTTTATAAAATCTTTTTAAATCTGGTTGTGAATTGGTGAAAACGTGGTGTTCTCAGACATTTGGGCTGCTTTATATTCTAGTCTTTGGGGGTTCACTGCTGGAATAAGGACTGGGGGAAGACACACGTGCGTTTATTGTGTAGTGCATTTTCAGATAGTCAAAAACGCATCGCGTTATTTGTCCGTTGTTATTGCGCAAATTCCTGGACAGAGCCGGACAAAAAAACGCATTCGCAGATGCGTTTGTTATACGATCGAAAACGCAATCACTTAAAAAACGGCCTAAAAAGCCACGTGTTGTCTCACCACCTTTTTATATTTTGATAGTCTTTAGGATAACTTTTGCGCACATGACGTCCGAAACCCCATGTTTATGATCTTTTTTTATTTTCAGTTTCTCACGAGGGTGATAAATTTTTTTTTTAACCCCGCTAGGGTTTTACACACCCTAGGAGTCTAATTGCTCTCAGACCCATAATACATATATAAGTGATCTCTACTATATCGCAACCTGCTGCTCCACTCATTAGTGGGGACGAGTGCAAAACTTGGGTGGTTGGTTTGGGGGGTCTAGGTTTTGCTGTGTGATTGAAAGAAGTGAAGAGCGGATTCTGGTCTGCTAAAAAGGGCACAACTCTGCTTTAAAAAGAAAAAATGAGGGGCGTCTTTTAGAGACGTTGTAGTTAAATCCGCCAAAGATTGCACTGCCCATCAGGTGTGCCAGTTTGAACCAGTGCACGGGCATACACCCTGTTTCTATTGTCCGCTGCCTGCTTTCCTGTCACACACATCAGTATTTGATGGAAAATCTAGGTCACAGTTGGAGTCTGACAGAAATGAATGCCCTATATATCCACTCAGCGCCCTTCAGCATCGGGATCAGCGTATTGGGGTCCCCAAAAAAAATGACAATGTCCTCGCTCCCATTGATTTTAAAGTAAATGTGACTTCTCCCAACACACGATTTTTCCTTAGGAAAAAAGTCCGAGGTGATTTTCCCATTGCTAGAAATGAGCAGCCACGTAAAGGAAATCTACCATCAAAACCATCATGATAAACCAGAGACACTTCCTCATAGATCCGGGCACTGTGACTGTGGTAATCATCTTACATTTGTTATCCATGGCCTTAATCAACTTTAAAATTATGCAAATGAGCTGCTCCCTCCACACTTCCCCCATCCGTCTGCCTGATGCAAGCTTATACAGTGGGAGTGGGACGTGCTGCTGCACAGTGTAACAGTCTGTGCAGCTACTGAGGGCGCTCTGTTAATGCAACTAGAGCCCTCAGGCTTCATTAGCATAATTATAAAAATTGATTTTTAAAAGGGAGGAGGCCATGGATAGCCAATATAAGAAGATTATCACAATCACGGTGAAGTGACCCTCCCCCTGCAAGTCTAAGCTTGACTCAAAGGGCAAATTATGAGTCTTCCCTGCTCATTTGCATATGACTTTGGAGGAGGTTTTTTTTTTTTGTATTATTTTAGTTTGGATGGGTAAACAGGCGATATTTCACATAATATTCATTGCTATAAAGGAAATATCATACCCTAGTAGTAAAATCTGGTGACCCTTTAGGCAATTGCTCATGATTCATATGCCCTGCGGACGCTGTGAATTATTGACCCAGGAGGTCTGTGTAACCATACATTTGTGTGTGTTGTTAGATGTGTATACAGAGGCCGCACTAACCATAAGGGTAATAATACTTCTCTAATCATTTTTGAGGAGGAGTAGGAAATTTTCAGTAATTCAAATATACACTCCCCGGCCACTTTATTAGGTAAACCTGTCCAACTGCTCGTTAACACTTAAGACAATCTCCTGCAGTTCTCCCGAGCATCAGTATGGGGAAGAAAGGGGATTTGAGGCCTTTGAACGTGGCATGGTTGTTGGTGCCAGAAGGGCTTTCAGGTAGCATGCTATAGAGCAAGAGGGGCTGAGCAGATTGTACATCGTGACCTATCTTCAGGTAGCATGCTATAGAGCAAGAGGGGCTGAGCAGATTGTACATATTTTCCTCTATGCATGATACATGTTATAGCGCACTGGTTTCTACATGTACTTTAGGACCCAGGAGCCACCAGTTAGCAGGAGCAGTATACACCTGGCCGGGGTACTAGGAATATATACTACTGGTGCAGTAGCTTCTGGTCAGCAGTGATCAGTCGGGACAGGCAGAGCTTCAGTGTAAAGCATGGAGAAGGAGGCGGATACAGGGACCTCTGAGATGATGGGTGACGCAGCAGTGTCATGTAGATGGGAGGACATCCCGCCCTGTTAGTAATCTACATTTCGAGGACAATCTACTATAAATAGGAGCCCGATTTATTCCAGACACATTTAGATGAGAATGAGTTAAGTCGGTAGAAGCAGAAAGTCAGACTTTGGAGAAGAATGGAGATGGTAATGCATTGTTCTGGTAATAAATGTGTTGCTCGGAGCTACGGCTGAGTATGATTAAGATTCAGCTGTGCTGTGGAAATTGAAGTACATTGTTTCCCTTTCTCCCCCCTCCCCTTCTGTAAAGTAGCACAAATTGTTTTATCTCGGAGATGTTCATTCATAATCCAAAGGGCAGATTGAGGAGATGTTACAGCCGCGGGAGACATTTCATTATTTTGTGCTCACGAGGCCTTAAAGCATCACAACAAAAAGAAATCTCACTTCCCGAGATTGTCCATTGTATTTTTGCAAACGGATTTGATTGATATGAATCAGGGATCCATAGACGGGTTAATGTCCGTCATTGTACTTTTCCAAAAAAAAAAAACTCCTTCCATGTAATAAATCGCCAATTTCCGAGAACAGTACAAAATTGTTGTAGTTTGATGGCTACAGTATCGGAGACTTATGAAGATTCTGTACATTTATAACGCAGGTTCTATGTGTTGGATACAGAACCACCACCCACCTGATAGCATCACAAGGTTCTAGAACAGTGATGGCTAACCTATGGCACTGGTGCCAGAGGTGGCACTTGGAGCCCTTTCTGTGGGCACTCAGGCCATCACCAGAAATGACTCCAGGTAACTTCCTGCAGTCCCAGACAGCCCAGGACAGAGCTATTTTAAAGTGACAGCTCTACCTGGGACTATTTTCTGCTTTATTGGTGTCCTCAGGTGCTGGTATCAATGAGAACTGTGACAGAGAAGGGAGTATAAATCATAAATTAAATTTCTGTGTTGGCACTTTGCGATAAATAAGCGGGTCTTTGTTGTAGTTTGGGCACTCGGTCTCTAAAAGGTTTGCCATCACTGTTCTAGAACCTATGAGGCTGTGTTCACACGTGGCATTGGCGCATGCGCTTTGTAAATGGAATTAGGGAAATCTCCTCTTCCCAGCTGTTGTGATGTGTTTGAAAACACAAGCGTTAACGCCGCATGTGAACACACCCTAAGGCCGGCGGCACACGTGGCATTTTGAACCCGTTTTAAGTCATGCTTTTCAGTCTGTCATAAGCGCATGCGTTTTTTAAAAATGCATCCATTTTTGTCCGTTTTTTTTTTTTTAACAGACTGAAAACACATGCTTAAAAACGGACTAAAAATGGGTTCAAAGAGCCACGTGTGACACCACCTTCAGACTGTAGAAGACTTATTTCATGTCCCCTATCCAGGTACAACATCACAAGCCTAGGTGAAGTCTGATGAAGGTGACTGTTCTCGGCCTCAGGTGACTTCTTAGGGCATTTGTATACAAATCTCAGAGTTCTTTTTCTGTTTTAACAAATTTTAATTGAAGTCGTTCAGAAAAGTCCAGGTTGCTAAAAAATTAACATTTGCTGCTATTTAACCTGCTTTCCCAAAGATTGGATAATCTGTACACTGTAGATTGGAAACTATGTACAAGCTGTTCAGCTCCTCCTGCACTATAACATGCTGCCTGCAGATAGGACATTGGGGCACATTTAGTTACCTGGTCATCGGAGTTCACGGAAAGCGCATTGTCCAACGATAATGTGCTGTGATCGTGTGCCCGTTATCATGCATGTGTCGCTTCCCCGCTCAGGTCCGAAAGAGTTCACCTTCTTCTTCCTGGTGCATGTAAGTGCTTTGGCTTGCAACACAATTTGAAAGTTACATCCCATGCTGAGTCCGAATCAGTCAGTTTGTATGCTGCCTGCAGATTGTACATCGTGTGCTATATGCAGGCAGGCAGCATGTTATAGAGCAGGAGGAGCTGAACATCTTGTGCATAGTGTCCTGTCTGTTCAGCTCCTCCCTCTCTATAAAATACTGCCTACAAATTAGTCTTTACGTGTAATGTGACAGATTCCTTTTAAATGATAATTTTTCAGCTGGTTCCAGGGGAAGGTTTAGTAGTTAAAGGGGTTATCCGGGCATATAAATTTTCTTAGGACCGGGCTGGGGCAGTCAGCGCGGGACATCGGCGGCGCCGGAGGTGGTAAGTACACGTTTTATTATTTTTAAATAGCCCGCCCCAGCCCGGCCCTCAGTAACTTTATATGACCGGATAACCTCTTTAAACGAAATCTATGTGCAAAGTTTTTTGTGAGTAGAGTATGTACTAGACAAAAAGGGATTTGGGACCATTTAAAGACGTTTAGATTATGTGAGATTTGATCTAAAATAGGTGAATTAATATTTTGTTAACATTCACAACATGAATGAGCACACAGGCGCCGTTAAAGCGTAACTGTAAAGTTACTTGACGAAATATAGTGTTGGCACAGCTGCAAAGAGACTTTGACAACAATTGCAACGATACCTGTATCATACCTCTGGATTCCTATCCTGAGATAAAGAGCCTCATATATCTATTAGCCATCTGTAAATCACTCAGCTTTTCCTGAAGTGGGAGGGACTTCCTGGTTGTGACATCGGCTATGGGCAGTGATGCCAATAGCACTCAGGGCATTCATGTGAACGTGCACAAACCGCTCAGCCAATCAGGATACAGAATCTGTGTTATAATAATAATAATTCTTTATATAGCGCACACGGATTACGCAGCGCTGCACAGAGTTTGCCAAATCGGTCCCTGTCCCCATGGGGCTCACAATCTAAACAACCTATCAGTATGTTTGTTTTTTGTTTTTGAAGTGTGGGAGGAAACCGGAGGAAACCCACGCAAACATGGAGAGAACATACAATCTCTTTGCAGAAGTTGACCTGGGTGGGACTCAAACCCAGGGCCCCAGCGCTGCAAGGCAGAAGTGCTACCCACTCAACCACCATGCCGCCATTTACCACTTATACAGAAATCTAGTACAAGAAAAAGGCAGGGGAGACACAGAGCTGGAGATCTGCATCAAATAGTTATCTACTACTTCACAAAGATAAAGCTATATTAAGGGTGCGTTCACACATGCATTTTCAAACCCATCAGAACAGCTGAGAAGAGGAGATTTGCCTGATAACATGGCTGTTAACATTGTATTTACAAAATGCATGTGTTAACACAATGTTAACATGTGTGGACATAGTGTTAACCCCCACATTACTGCACCACAAGTGTGAACGCACCCTTAAACATGTCTACATACACTATAAAACGCCTTCATAGGAATAAAAAGATGGACACATGGCAGCATCACAGTATGTGTACATACACACTTCACCAGAAGACCACCTCCCTGAAAGGACCCCTCCCTAAAAGACTGTGGGGCACATTTACTTGCAAGTTCACCCGAGTTCTCTGAAAGTGCAATATCCATGTATAATGCTGCGTGCGGCAGAAATCATTAATCTGGAGCTTCCCTGCACTGTCCCACCATCCCTTAGCATAGGGCGTGCAACCCAATGTGAAAGTTAAAGGGGTTATCCGGGTTTAAGAAGTTATTCAGGGCCAGGCTGGGGCGGCCTATTTGAACATAATAAACGTGTACTTACCACCTCCGGCGCCGCTGATGTTCCGAGCCGCGATCTGTCTGATCCATGCGCCTGTTTACAGGGGCACAGAAGCCGCGCACAGGGAGCTTAATGGAAAAACTCTTGTCCTTGTTATTCTGACAATAGGATTTCTCTGCTGTGGCATGGGATCATTGTTTCGTGTTTCCTCCAATGCTGCGCTGTCTGACCGTATCTTCCCCGCTCGGTAGTGAAGACCCCCGGTTGCCAAAATGTTCTGCATTTCTTAATGCATGTGTTTCTTCCAATTTCTATTATTTGTCACACTGAATGCAGTACAAAAGCGTAGATGAATAATAGGGGTGATAGCTGCAGCTCCTGAATGCCACGTACAAAAAAATGGCCCAAAAATAAGAAAAATAGAATACTACTGTTCTGTGTAGTGGATCAAATGATGGTTAGTCCTTGGCTTGTATGCGATACTGGAGATACCAAATTTATATAGGTTTATAATTTTTATATAACACAGAATAAAATGGCCCACGGTGCCCAAAGTGAAGCCGTGGATTATATCTGCTGTCCCTCTGTGGCCTCCAACGAACTATAAAAAAAAGAATGCCCTATATTCCAAGCAAAATTCTGGTAGATGACCCTCAGAATATATGGCATGTCTGTCAAAAGAAAAAAAAAAAACAACGGCAGATTCCGAAACCTATCCGTGGCTTCAGCTGGTAGGGGGGAGGTGGAAAGTGCTCCTGCACAGTGTAACAGCCTGTGAAGCTACAGCATGGAGAAACTCTGGTAACGCCCCTGAGCCCTTCTGGTTCATATGACCTTTAGATCACTCTAAATTGTCCAGGTGTTTAAAAAAATATACAGGTGGCCTTAGGGAGGAAGGGGGGGAGGGAGAGCGGTAAAAAAACAAACTTATTTTTACCTCCTCCATCACTCTTATTTGTTTACAGATGCAGGTACCCTCTGATCCGACAACTTCTGCCAGCCAGGTACACCCACCCATCCCCCGCCACCGTGCCATTGCAATTAAGGCTGTATTAGGTGTGGTGG
This sequence comes from Engystomops pustulosus, assembly GCA_019512145.1. NCBI lineage: Eukaryota > Metazoa > Chordata > Amphibia > Anura > Leptodactylidae > Engystomops > Engystomops pustulosus. The sequence continues at coordinate 195,283,517 of CM033643.1, read as the reverse complement.
CAGGGGACGGATGGGCTCACCTGGCAGGTGGAAGCGGTTAAAAAACATTGTGCCTGCCCCTGTAAACAAACAGGGCACAACGCAGATGGACGTGTCGCGGTAGAGCCAGAGGAAAGCATACATTTTTAAATTTAGATTTACCTCCCCACCTGTATAATTATTTATTTAAAAAAAAAAAATAAAAATCCCTTTAAATTTTCTGGACAAATAAATTAAAAGAGGGTAGGCACACTTTTATTTGTGTTTCATGACCTGGGACAGCGGCTCTAATCCAGGGCATCACTTTGGGCACAGTGGGCATGTTATTCTGTGTTACATAAAGCACATTAGCGTAGGCATGGCTTGGCGCCGCGTCCTACAGATGGCATGCCCTAGGTTACTCTTGTTCATTTCATTTAAAGGACTAAAATAAGCACAAATGGGCCCATAGCAAGTAGGAAGCGCACGGTTTGCATTGGCACGGATCGCCTTATCGCCATTGCGTACGTTTTCCGGATGGATGAGCGCTGTAGGATTCTGGCAGTGAAGCTGTTAGTGTGGCTCCAGACGTGTTCAGGGTTCTCTGTATATCCTACTACATGTCCAAATCTGTCAGGAGGGGATTTCATGCGTAATGTGACTCTGGGGACCGATTAGGATTCATGTAGTCACTAGAACATTGACAAGTGAACTAGGAATAAAAAAAAACAAAAAAACAAAAAACGTGTAATAAGTTTATTGTATGGACTTTAATTAAAATGTACTGTATTTTTTGGACTATAAGGCCAAATCCTTTGATTCTCTCGGAAATCAAAGGTGCGCCTTATATATGAACCGTACTTGCAGACAACAGCTGCCTTGAGCTGTACATAGGTCTGCCACCTGCTGGTCATTCATCCTTATAATCGCCTTATATATGAACCTAGATGTTTTAGCAGGCATTTATTGAAGGTGCGCCTTATAGTCCGAAAAATACGGTAATAGAGGTGTCTGACTTCTTAAATACCCCTTTGCTACATGTTCACACATCCTTTTACTTCCCATGATGTCACATAACCTGTTCGCTATTAAGCTCCGTATAGGTGAATGGTACTGAGCTGCAATACCAGGCATGGCCACTATACAATGTATGACACTGCAAGTTCAGCAGTGGCTTCCAACAGCTTAATAGGGTCCGACACCTGCTATTCATATATATATATATCACCTACTTAGAATTGGGGATAGATTTCACAAGGATTCTGGTACATACCCCTTAAAGCAATGAAGCAATAATGGTCCTATTTATTTACTAGCCGTTTTTTTGTTTTTTTTTCCCCAGAGAAAAACATGATTGAAATAACATATTTCCCATCTTAGGCTAAATTCACACTGCCGTGAGCCCGCCGCACCATAGCACGGCGGGCACACGGCAGCGCGGGGAGAGGAGGAGGATGGTGAGTGCAGCTTACCCCGGCCCCTCTCCATAGGAAGTATGGCGCACGGCGCCGTAATACGGAAAAGATAGGACATGTCCTATCTTTTCCGGGCTACGGAGCGGTATGGTGCGCAACGTGTGGTGCACGGTACCGCTTCCGTAGGGGCCGTGTGAGCCATAGAAGTGTATGGGGGACGTATACTCGGTCGCATATACGTCGGCCGTATATAAGTCCCCCATACGGTAAGTGTGAATGCAGCCTTCTAGCTAAGTGTGAGACTGAGCTGCAATCTCAAGCATGGCCACTACACCCTATGTGGCACTGTGCTGCTTTATGTAATAACAGCTGAAGGGGGGTCAGGCTCCTGCTATTTTTACATTAATCATCTATCTTAAGGTAGATCATCTTTTTTTAAATTTACAAGCTAGAGAAAGGCCTATGTGAATCAGCCCTACGATGGGAAATAATGTTACGTGTGAGCGCGGGTGTGTTGCTTATCACCGATGTGACAGGTTTCTTATCAACAGCCACCAAGTTCTACCGCTGGAATGTAATACGCCCTGAACAAGGCAGTTTTTTTTACTGTACTTGTGGTTGGTGGTTTGGATGTATTTGTGTTTATGGCTCTATACCTTTTCATTATGTGAAGGTAAATGTAGATACTTTTTTTTATACCAATTACACATCGGGTTACATAATGCTGGAATTCTTTTTAATGTTAATAGTTCATATTTGAGGACAGTTCCAGCCTTTGCTGACCTCAGTACTAGTCATCTGTAAATGGAAGTGAATCATGTAAAAAGCCTGGCTCACACAACAGCAGCATTGAGCCTTCGTCTGATATATGTTATACCAGGGAATATTCTCCTTTATAGCAGCATATACATATGGTATGTATCCATGGTGTGTGGTGATTGCAGCGATCCACATTATGGGTTATGCAGATCTTCCTTCCTGTCACCGCAGGAAGTCACAGCAGTCCTTTTGAATTCAAATACGCCAATCTTATCCCGATGTGTTCCTGGAGCTGAAGAAGGTCCATTGCCACATTGTCGCGCCTAATTATTTTTTAATAAACAATGGGCGATTTATAATGCTGTCTGAAAGTCAGAAATGTCTAGTTGCCCATGGCAACCATCACAGCTCCCCTTTAAAATATTCAGAGCATGGTAAATGAAGCTGAGCTGTGATGGTGCCATGGGCAAACTAGAATATTCTGACTCTTTCAGCAGCTTGATAATCTGCCCAATGTGTAAATTACCAAATATAAAGATCTGTATTTCATTTATGTTTTACCTTTCTTTGTGTGGATTTCCACCAGGTCCTTAGGTTTTCTCCCATATTTTGTAAACTGGCTACGGTAATAGGTTTTTATAGGTTCTTATGATATTGTCTCTAGTAGTGAAGGGACATTGAATTATAATCTGTGTACTGCATAGTTGGGGGAGTAAACAACTATAAACAAAAAAAAAAATTTATATAAAAGAAAGTTACATATATTTCAACCTTTTCATTCAGCTTTGCTCCATGGTGCCCTGCGTGCCAGCAGATGAAGCAGGAGTGGGAGGATTTTGCCAAGCGCAGTCCTGTCCTTGATGTCAGAGTAGCAAAGGATGATGTGACTGAAGAAGCCAGGTACATCCTGTTTCATTCTCCTTAGCTTGGTGGCTCCTCCTGGCCACCATACTGCCAGTCTGCAGAGTACTCGTGCTCATCACCTGCTTGGGGGGTGCGGCATGTGCAGATAAGAATTACTCGCGAAGATCATGAATTGTGATGAGCGCATTGTGGGTTTGGTAAGTCAGACTTTAGACAGAATTTGAATTATCGTTCGGCTCAACCCCTATGTTACACCTGCAATCCGTGCTGGCACTGGACGAAGATCTAATTATTTTAATGTTATCAGTGACATTTTAAGGGAGCCTGTCATCAGGAAGGTGATTTTTACAAGATGACATTCTGTTCCAATGGCCTTTGGCATTTTGATTTCAAAATGCCTTTGGTGGAATATTCCAGTGCTTTTTAGTGTGTTTTTTAACATTACTGGTCCCTGTCAGCAGCTGTGGTAGTCCAGGGGTGAGGGGGAGGGTTGGCAGTTCAATAAGAAAGGCTTATGGCAGGGAGCTGACATAGCTCAGGGGGAGGGAAGAGGAGGGCAATGAGTGAGAATGAGATAGACACTTGTGCCAGATGACTCCCCCTGACTTGCCACACGCCCCTGGCAGGGAGCCAGGTAATGTTAAAGAAATATTAAAGCCTGGAATTATTCAGATGCACCACAATGGTGTTTTTGAAATCTACATGCAGAGGCATTGAAACCATGGTATTATGAAAAAATTACCTTTCTGATGACAGGTTCCCTTAGTTAAGGCCGCAAAAACTCCCCCGATGAGGTCCTGGGGGTGGAAACCTCAGGAAAATGGAAGCGCACAAATCAGGCGGCTTTTCAGTAGCAATTGATGGGTAACGCCTGACAACGTTGCCAGCATCCCAGTGGGCGAGCATCTGGTTGGTATCAAACAGAACTTTCGACCAAACTGACAGTCCGTTCAGATAGATATAGATATAGATAATATATATAGTATATATCTCTATAGTAGAGGAGATATATATATTATATATTGGTTTAATCTTTTTTTTTTTTTACATTGTAACGTACGGCATATTTTTAAAGGGAGTTTGTCACAAAATTTTACCCATAAGACTATTCGCAGGTAGGTTGTGAAATGTCCTTTCTAAAATGTCTTCTTTTATCCTTTGTTTCACGTTATAAAAAAACAAAAAAGTTGTGTGAAAAATGAGCAGAGAGAGTCATATTTACGGAGAGAAGAAAGGGATTTTACAAGAGAGCCCCTGTGGGGGAGCCTGTTAATCTGATATGGTATGTGGTGGTGTGCAGGACATTGTTGGATGATAAAATTATCTATATAAAAGAAAAAAAAGAAACATATTTATCAATTGTGTTGTATATATTGGGACATTTGCTGAACCGTCACACATTCCCGTGTTTATGTGCCTAACCCAGGGATTCCAGTTTCCATGGCAGCCACTGAAGAAGTCTAGATGATTGATGATTTATCAGAAAAATGAATCCCTTTAAAATATTTCTATAAAATGCAAGTAGCGTTAACATTTAAAAAAATTATTATTATTATATTTTTTTTTTTGCCTAATTAGTTGAGAAGTAACTTGCAGATTAATGACAAACCTGGTTCGCCACGGTTTTGTCTGTAGTACGTGTTGGATATTTTACAGATTGATTGTCAAAATTAGGGAGTAAATTTCTTGACATTTTGTCAGCTCTTTCTATGCGGTTCTGGCTCTTAGGAGTGGTTCTGGATACAACCATCACAGGCTCAGCAGCTGCACGTCAAGGGTTGTCATTGAGGCCCGGTCGGACAGCAAAGTGAGGAGCTTTGCCAAACTTCATCTCTCACAATGCAGGGTTGTTAAAGGGGTTTTCCTGTCACAATAAGCTTACTTTATTCACAGGATATCCACAGTGGTGGGACCCCCACGCTTTACGAGCAGGGGGGGTGGTGGGAGGTGCGCAGTGATGTTTCTTTCACGATCTATGGCAGAAGTGTGGAGTAGCCACCACTGTGGTGCATAGAACAAGAGGTGTATGTATACCATCTGCTCGGTCATTTGAGGATCAATGAGAAATTGTTTCTCATGGTCCGTGCGGGTCACCTCACTTAGACCCAAGTCGATTAGCAAGTTATCCCCTATCCTGTGGATACAGGTAAGCTGTTGTGACCTGACAACCCCTTTATGCACTCATAGATATTGGAATCAATGATGGCAACAGAGCAACACAGAGAATTCTAAAAGATCAGATCAATGAGAAATAGGATAGGGAGGATATGTCCTCCACAGATCATGTAGCACCGCAGGGTCTATGATATCTCACCGGCAGCGTAACGGAGGGTCCAAGGGAAAAGCAGATGTTACACCAGCACCGGCTGTCAATGGAATGCAGAGCTTACTCAAGACGTGTATATTCTCACTATTACCATCGTCCTTTTGTTCATTCCTGTTTTGAGCTTTATGACAGATGACAAAGTTTAATACTTTATACAACTTTTTTACACAACAAGGTGGTAATTTCATAAAGACACCCCTGTATACACTAAGATGAACCTTAAACTCTGAATCCTTAAAGTATTTTCCCATTGATTGCACATTGTTGTAATTTATCTCATCTTTCTATAGTCAGATGGGCAGTGCCAGACTGTCTTCTGCATCCAGGACCCACCCACCATGACATGTGCCCCCTAAATGGCCAGATCCAGGGTAGTTAAAGTACCAGCTATACTAATAGACTCTGCTGTGTTAAGGTGCCTCCTAAAGGATGCAAAAGTTGATGACGGTGGGGGGATGGGTTGATGTTGGGGGGTGGATGGAGTTGAGATGGTGATGGGTGATGAATTGGGGGGTGGATGGAGTTGATGATTGGGGGGTGGATGGAGTTGATGATTGGGGGTTGGATGGAGTTGATGATGTTGGGGGGTGGATGGAGTTGATGATTGGGGGTTGGATGGATGTTGATGATTGGGGGTGGATGGAGTTGATGCTTGGGGGGTGGATGGAGTTGATGATTGGGGGTCGGTGGAGTTGATGATTGGTTGTGGGTGGGTTTGGATGGAGTTGGATGATTGGGGGTGGATGGAGTTGAGAGTGGGGGGGTTGGAGGAGTGTTGATGATTGGGGGGGTGGATTGGAGTGGCTGTTGGGGGGTGGATGGAGAGTTGGCCCCTGAGTCATGAGCAAACTGAACAAGAACAATATTGTTTGGAGGCTCTGAAAGCTCTCAAAGATTGTGAGTCGAATCAGATGATTTTGACTGTTTCCAAAATAAATATTCCTATTTCTTCCCTAGGTCTGAGCGGGTCGTTTCTTTGTCACAACTCTTCCAACTATATACATAAGTGGATCTGTTACCTACTAGAATTTATTATTGTAAAAATATTAACAATATTACAGAACAATAAACCATTTTTGTTCCAAGAGGCGACACCTCTGCAGCGGACATGGAATATACTTGTGTTTATAATTAGCCAAGCCTCAATAACTTTAAGATCATCAAAAAGTCTATGGACACTTGGACATTTAGCTTATATAAGGAGAATCCTGAGAACCAATTCTGGATGCAATATGTGATTATTTTATACCCCAAAATGGCAAACCTGTAAAGATTCAAATCACAGGCATCCCGGGTTACGTACAGGATCGGTTTCTGTAGGTTTGTTCGTAAGTTAATTTGTATTCGGAGCTGTACAAGTTTTGGATGGTCTCTATGACATTGGGATTTAAAAGGTTGGCTTGTCATAAGAACCCAGATTAACATAAACCTAATTGCAGACACCAGTAATACTGGTAATAGATGTTTATGTAGCTAAGGCAGTACAGTAAATAACCAACAACGTCGCTCTGAAATAGGCGGTCTGTTAGATCGGTTGTTTTAGTAGGGGACGCCTGCCGTTTGGGTTCATAAAGAGAGTATAAAAGGAGAATTTGTTTGTAATAAAGTTGGGATCTGTTCATGCCAGTTGATTTCTGAGACCCCACCGGTCACCCTAATAAGGGTCGGATAACACACACCCATCCTGCCAACCCCTCTGGCAGTGATGGTGTTTGTGTAAACTTTTACTTCTATGTAGTATGGATGAAGTCTGTCATCTGTGCTTCTCCTTGGCATCCTCAGTGTTATGGACGGAGAGCTAGTTCTCGCGTTATCATGGCGAAGGATGGCAGAAGACCTTCACACTTCATCGCGGAGGAGAAGTGGAAGGTTTAGCAGCCGGTGTGCAGGGTGGAAGCGCCATCATCTATACTTGTAAGAACAAATGGTGTTATATAAAAATGCGATATATAATCGTTTCTTCTTCTTTGTGGTGGACTATTGTGAAATAATCCTTGTCAGTGGTTTTCTAGATGTAATTTATCGACCATTAAACACACAGGATATGTCATACAGGATGAGAGTGCCAGGTCTCAATTTTGAACACTTGAACCCTTTCTCCAGCTGAGTATAGGGTTAGTTAATTCAGTACTTTAGCTCCGTTCAAGAAAAAGGAAGCTAGTTTTCTGCAAGTCCATGGATCTGCGGGCAGCTCTCCTTTATGTTTCGTTCTGCAGGGGTGGGGCTGCGCACCCTCTGTTTTTAAGATTCTGTGTGTTTTCCAGCTGTGAGACTGCATCTATCATGTATTGTACACATGTATGTCAGAAATGCTATACTAGAAATTTATCTCCAGCACCCCTAAAGATAAACTGGAGTCAGATTCCTCAGGATAACATTGGTGCATGGTCCTCCGCTTCTCATGATTAGTGGGCTATTATTAGTAATAGGCACTCTTCGTTCTAGTATGTTCAAGGGGATAACTTTTTATAGGGGACTTTCTATCTGTATACATAGGGTGTGCTATGAAACCTGGCTGAGTGATGATACCGAAATTGTATGTGTCCTTCGTCTTTCTTCTAATGTTGAAGGTTTAGGACAAGCGCATGCACTTTCTCCATCGAAGACCATTAGGGGCATAGTCTATGAATAAAAAATTAATTGAAAGGACTACCCCCTTTGAGAAAATCTACCATCAAACCAAGCCCTGATAAACCATGGGCACTTACTCATGATCAGGCACTGTGATCTGTAACCATATATTTATTATTCATGTCTCCTTCCTTCTATAAAATCAACTAATGACCCGGAGGGCTTTGGGTGTTGCAACTGCCACTTGTGCTCTGGATGTCCGGCTGTTACTGCTTCCCCTTGACTCATCATCGTTTTCTCCTCCCTTCCTCTGCTGTGGAGGAGGTATAACAAAGAGCTTCAGTATTTATAACAGCTTCTGAACCTTGGCTCATTAGCTCTGAGCTCTTCCAAATCATTAGCATAATTTAAAGATGCCTTTTTAGGCATATGTTGAAAATTAGGTGGGCTACCAAAAACAAAACGATAGATGATCACAGTTCACGTGCCTATGAGTAACTAGGTCCATGGTTGATCATGCCTGATTCTTTCAGACTCCGCATACAGTGTATAATTTTTAGTTTGATCCCATGGCTAATAGAATTATATTCAGGTTTTAGACGCTTGTTTTTTTGTTAGCTGTCTTTGAGTTTTCTTCCCTGGTATTGCGTGAGCACAGGATACTGGAGGTGCGGCTCACCTACATCTAACAAGCTGTACTCAATCCACGTTTCTCCCGTCTTCCTAAAAATAACTCCAATGTTCTTGCTGCGTGTTGTTTCTTTGTCTGAGTATTACCATCAATTTTTCAAATAAATAAATACTGCTGATCATGAATTGTAGGAAATGCCTGTCGGGGGAGCGTACTCGCTGCCAACTTGGCATCCACTGAAACACATCGGGGGATCACGTAGTCACTTTGTGGTTATTTGTATGTACGCTATGCAGTTCCAGTTGTCTGAGGGACACAAAAGGGTTACAATTATACTTCACCCGTTCGCTTCAACTTATGTCAAACCTCGCAACTTTAATACCCGTTCGAACCTGCTCTTTGTTACTGCAGTCCGTTTACCGATATATACTCGATGTAAGCGAGTTGTCAGGGCACCCAATTTTACCACAATGCAGATTGCCAATGCTAGTGTCTCAGTATAGCCACGTTGGGTGTGAAAGGCAGGCGGCTAATCGGATAAAATGTCCAGCAGCCATGAACCCCCCCCCCCCCCTCCAATCATGAAATTCCCAAACCAAGACCCCCAAAGATGGCACCAGTGGACCCCCCACCAATAATGTCACCGAATTGTGGCCTCCTCAGCCAGTGATCCGCATTCACAATCAGTCTAATGCTCTTGCTAGTAGTCCCAGGTATCATTTCTGAGCCTGCTTTGCCACATGGCAGAGTCATACTTCACAATTATGAAGGTAAATCTGTGGGTAAGGGCTTGGATGATTGATTGCAATTTATTTGTAAGGATACATGGGGAGATTTTTCCAAACTCCATAAAGAGAGGGTTGAGATTTATCCTACACGTGCAAATACAGTCGATTCGAAGGATTGAAGAGTGAACGTCGCAGCAGCAGCCAATCACACCTTGTGCTGTATGCTGTGTATATGGACAGTCTTATTGACCAACTGGGTCTCGGTCCGTCTGGAGTGTACATTGCCCATTTTCGTGAGGCCGTGGGTGGTATGCATTATGTTGATCCGTCTTTCTCATAGGCCTTCATGCCATGCCACTAAGAGTTATATTTCGAGGAAAGAAGGGATGAAAAAAAACATAACCTAATCCTTGTGTTTCACCGTCCTGGTTCGTTAAATGCAATAAAAGGCTCATCTTCCTTTCTTCGAGCAGGTAAGTATACTCATTATTTTTTTTCTTTTCTTGCCCTGGGCCTTTGTATTTAAATTATATATTACTACTCCTCCCCGATAGTTTATTATATAAACAGCATTGATTTGAGATTAGTATCCCCCATGTATCTCACAGGATGGGTTCTCTTAGTCAACATTGCCGCTCTACTGGTCTGAGAGCCGTGAGGTAGCTGAATTCTGAATTTGATGCGTCCTTGATTGTGTGATCCATCAGTATACCTCTCTTCTTTGTAGGGATGTTGGTGATGGCCGGGCTCTTTCACTTATCAGGATGGATCCGGGTAAAGATTCCCTCTTAATTTTCATTACAGATAGTATGCGCCCTTGATAGTTTGTATACCTAACGGGACATCCAGAATGATAACACAAAAGTTGCTGCCCAGCCCATGCGATCGTACTGGCTTGTAACCTATAAAACCAACGCTTTCACTCCATTCCTGTTACTTCCAATTAGTAGGATGAAGAGGCAAACGATGAGAGTTAAAGTTCTGGCACACAGACTTTTTTTTGATCCCAGACAAGCCCCGTGTAAAACATGAAAATAAGATTCAGTCATTTCTCTCCATTGGCCATCACTTTTATCATGTCTCTGACAAATGTACCTCACCACGTTGTCCTTGAGAATTCTGGCATCGAACTAGGGTTTTTCTTTTCCCTATGACTGGGGTTGCTTTCAAACTTGCGTTGTCATTGCTTTGAAAATCCATCAAACTGTGCCCGTCTGAGGAGAGGGAGAGAGTTTGTTCATCGTATATTAATGTGGACTGTTGTAATGCAATGTGTTTGTTTTAACACATGTCATCGTATGCCATGTTTCTCTGTTATTCATACCAATAAACAAAAAGAACATCACCACACTACATATAAAAATATCTAAAAGGTGAAATAAAACCTCTGCTCAAAATGACTTCTGTAGGGAACAACGCATAGCATGGTGAAAGCTTGTGTATAACCGGTGCGAGCTAAGCAGATATCCAGTACTCCACCCCAACGGCAGCAAATACCGATAGAACAGGAGATAAATACACAAATGGGTGGAAACATTCAATTAGTGCCGGTGCTCAAGAAAGCCCAAAGCCCTGACACAGTAAATCTATGAAGCAAATAGTCCGTCCAATTTGGATGCTGGGCAGAACCACGAGTATCGCCAACCAATGCATTGGCTCTCGTGCCTGGGGGCGATATGTACTGCACTGTGGTGCCGTCGTTTTTATGTCATATCATTTCCGTTCTTGTTTATTATTGGCATGTGACTTTATTTGCTATGTCCTATCAGCAGTGAAGTATACGATGCTGGTGAACTGCTGTTGTCTGGATGTCTAATTTTTCTGTTGCCAATTAGCGCCACCTACCGTCTGATATGTGGTGGATGCAGTTAGTTGAAAATCATAATTTGAAAAAATAAATACATAAATACTACAAAAAGTGATGATTTTTTTTTATATCACGTCATATTCCCACAGAAAAACAACTTTAAATATCAGGAGAAAATATTTGTATCTCTATATTTGGATATTTTAAATGAGATCTTAGGTCCTGGTTCTGTTTTTAATCCTAAAAACATTGAAGCCGAGAGTTTATCACTTAAGGTGGGTTTCACCCCCCCCCCCAATTTTTAGGTCTGTAAAAAGTTTGTTCCAGAAAGAAAATTATCAAATCGCATCCTCTAGTGATGTTAACACACAATAAGATAATTTTAACACCCTTGACTTTCAATGCTTAGTGTTTATGCTGTTATAGCTCTATCCTCAGTGATGTTCGGCAAAATCCAGGGTGTGCACGGAGACCTCTAAGCAGAACATTATGGATCATCCTAGTTCGTGGAGTGACCATGTGGTAGATATCAGGGGTACAGGTTTATCTACCTTTTATTTGCTTCTGCCACGTTGTTTTTCCAACTAGATTGACACATTGAAAGACCAAGAAGTGAGACTAGAGCAGAGAGTGATGAGTATGTTATTTAGAACACATTTCACTGGGTCAGCTCGCTGCTACATCTCTGCCCCATACAATACCTGATGTACTCCCTCCCCTTCCCCGGGATCAGTACTTATCTTCCTGTAGCTGCAGCTCGTCTCCCCTCCAATGTGATTTGTATGTTTGTGCCGACGTCCACATCAGTGTCTGTGATCTCGTTGTTGATGCAGGGGGTGGCGTTGTAGCCGGCTCCACAGCACAGACAGGAGACAAGATGGCAGGCCTAGGGCCCTTATGACATGTTGGCTTCTATCTGTGAAAGGCTGTATTTTAGTTAACCAGTGAATAGAGAATCTTATTCTAGTGATTCCTGAGTACATTTAAAAAAATTGTTTTCGTAGGAATACCCGTTTAATGATATATTTAATATGCTTGTGACTTTAAATATGTGCTACTTATTACTTATGTATGATGTTCAGCCCTATCATTGGTAACGTCTGCTTCTTAGGATCATTTTTGAGGCTTTGTAACTTTTTATAGATTATCTCTAATCTATAACAATTTATTTACTATTGTGTACCACCCGTGTAAGCAGCATTTTTTTTTTTAAACAAGGGGATCAGACCAAGGATATCTAGTATGTATGTTAATGGCAGTGTGATCTGGTTGTATAATCTGTTCGCTCTGGACTATGGTTCACAACACATTTGACTGCCAGATTTACATCCATTGAAATGTAGCTTTTGGCTATTGCATATAAACCTCCCCGATGTTTGCGCTCCACATTATGATGGGGTTTTGCGCAACTGGACTGAGTGACATATATAAGCTAGGAGGATTGATACCGAAAGTATCTTGGAAAATTGTATAAACTGTTCACCTACCAAAATCATCTCATATTTTTTTGCTGAAAGTGGGACGCCCCTTTAAGAGCAAAACTCTCCAATGTGATGGAAATGTTCATTTATTTGATTGCAGATATAAGAATCCAGCTTACAGATCCTTAAGGCCATTAACGACCTATTGAAATCCATATAGGGAGCTCATTCATTTCCCATGTAACAGGGGGAGGTATGTGGGGACATAACATGATATGCAGAATTCTGTCATTGGACTCGATAAGGAGAGTGTCATCATCTAAGTTAATACTGATAATTTTTTTAACATTTTCAGCATGGGAAAGAACCATTGGGCATGATTTTTTAATCATAGTTTAATAAAGTATTTATCTTTGGGAGAGATAACTTTGATTGAGGTCCTTAACTCTTCACTACCTATTTTGGCGCTAATTCTCGTGGCACCAAGGTCGGTGCAGGGCATGTCTGATGGGAGGCAACCAAGCAGAGAGAATCCTATTGTATGTGATTATTCTAGATGTTAGGTGCGTCTTGGGTGACCTCTCACTCTTTCCCAACTGCAGATGTCTAGGGTCAGAAAGCATGAGCATATTTGATTTCATACCGTATTTTTTTTCGTCTCGGAGAATAAGTCCCTCTAGAGGTATTTTGTTGTGGGGGGAACTTGGAATTAGACCAAACCAGACGTTATTAGCAACTGTAGTGAGTATTGGCTTTTTTGTGATGGGCCCCACCATTGCACTGACCATCATCTCTGGTTCTTTGGTTTGGGCCATTCCATGAAACCAGAGCATACAGGACTCGATAAGAATGTGTCTATCCTTGCCATTCCTCTACATTTTTGTTTAACTTTGTTTTTGTGACATGGCCAAAATTTTTTATAAGAATTCGATTTCTTCACAAATTCACTCAAAGTACGAATGAGATCTATAGAAAGGGGAACATAATGCGGGGTAATAACAACTAATGCAAAAAGCTACATAAGGCACCAGATTATAAAATAGATATTGCGGTTACAAAAATAGCAGAAGGGTGGTCATGCTGTTCACATCAGTCAATTCGGCCTCTGATAGCATAGACTTGTGAATTCAACCATTGATTTCTAATTGTATGAGCTAAGCCCAGAAGAGGCGCCCATTCGCCTCCTGCAGTCTATCATCCAGGTCACGAATAAGGAAAAGATTAACAAAAAAAAAAAAAAGGAAATTAAAATTGCATCACCGTCTATTGTCCTGGGGTATGGAGGATCGATAGTTTATCTGTGCCAGAGGACCTTTCTAGGACGTGCATGTCCCTTGTATTATAGTGATTATACTGTCACCGGAGCTCCGGGAAAGCTTTTTTTAATTGCTTGCTCGGCTTTCCAGTGTTTTCCACATTGCACTTATACCGAGTTTTGTTGGTGGAGCGCACGATGATATTCATCACGGCTCTCTGTATGTCTGTTTTGTTTTTTTTTTCTGATGGAGACGCTACAGACGTGTAATCTTGTCCAAGCAGAAAGGCTGGGCTGCATGTCCGGGAAATAATTAGCAGCAGATATTTGTATACTTACTCTCACGGCGTTGAGTTGGAGGAGGATTTTAATGTAAAAGCTATTTAATTTCCATTTCCAGTGGAGATAATTATAGGTTTCAGTAGGAAGGCATTACATGGCTGTACGGACAGGATATTACGCATTTTGCAGGATCCTGCCACAGATCTGGACCTGGTGCACCCAATCTATGAGTCTCTATCGGGAGTATAACGGTAGAATACTTAACTCATCCCTCCATGCATTTAAGGGGTATCTGTCTTCTTTGGACATGTCACAGAATGGGATTATGATTATGCCAGTTCACACCTATATCTAGACTCCATATTACGTCCATCACAAAATTAGAATAACAGAGCCTAAAAGACCACTACAATGTTTGATGTCACTGGACTTTTAATGGCTTCCATAGTGTTGCTGATCTTTTCTACAGAAGCGCTGGTGGACAAGGACTGGGATCTGTATTTGTCATGGAGATATTGTAGCGATAAAATGTATATGTTGGTTGCTTCTGTCATTTAAGTGGAAAATTGGAAACTGGCTTCTGTTATTTTAGAAGAGCAAAATTGGTTCGCAGTCTGAGAAGTGTTTGCCTATGGACACTAATGGAGCCATTTAAAAGTTCCTGGCCCATTGATATATATTGTAAGGATCTGTCAGTCTCGTTATTATCATTTGTGTGATGGGAATAAATGGCTAAACTCCATCGAATTGTGTGAACGGAGCCTACTCTCACTCAATCCGAGAGAGAAACTCCAGAGGGTGTACGGAAACTGTATCGAATGATGAGTTCTGAGATTATAATGGCCAATATCCGACCCCTTCAATGAACGGAACAGTGTGACGCGTACTGTACTGCCGCTCCACCCTTTCGTGAGGTCGAGACCCTATTCTCTGGATTGGGCTTGCTTTCTTATTTGGTGGGTTGTCCCAGCCGTTGGACCCTCACGATCTACTTGTAATCCTTACAATTTTGCCTTGTATCAGTGATGTCAACTGTTGCAGTTTTCATAGCAAAATACAGGCCTAAGAGTCTATTCTATGTTACTGCTGAGTCCATGAATGGGTTGTAAGGTCGTTGCTGTATACCAGGAATATATTCCCTGAAACCAAGAAGGTGATTCCGGCACCTGTGACATGTTTTCATCCTGTCCTTGTTGCCGAAGCATCATAGTGTTCTACTCTATATCGCCTTCTTACAACGTATAGGAGCCGTAGATAAAGAGAAGTTGATCGGCACTCCCACATCCGTCAAATGGTAGTGAGCTTTATTCATCCGATAATAAGTACAAACAGGGCACATGGCCGCGACAAGATTAGGAGGTCAACACATTCTGATGCGTTGTGCACCATCAGGTTATTAGTCCTAGGCTGAAACGCATCAGATGGTATGACATCCTAATCTTTGTCTGTATTGTAGCCATATCGGCGAATAAAGCTGCACAGGATTTTAACGGATTTATGTGAGGCCGATCAACTTCTCTTATATGCTTCTCCTCTGTGGGAGGTGAAGACCTTTGAGACTGTGCACCTGGCAGGAGTGAAACCGATTCCTTTCGGTGTACTAGCTGTACACACTTTTTAGCCTGGTATGTAGGCGTTCCTTGGGCACTTCAATGCGATTCCGCTCGTGCATGCAGTAGACCCACCTGTGAATGGTAACTGAGACCCTTTGCTGCAAGTGCCACATGGCTGCGGTGCGCTTTGCTAATGGCCCTTGTCACGGCCGATATGACTTTGCGGCGTGTAAAAGTTGCTTTGCGGTGGGCAAACAAGTACATGTCAGATCATCACCCTAAGGAATGTGAACATGGGCTGACCTCCCTGATCCACAGACGGCACATCGTGGAGGCCACAAGGATTGTTATTCCTCATTGTCACTGGCCTCGTAGTTAGATTATTGACTTGAGCTATTGTTACGGTGGGCATTACCTCTCCCGCACTGATTAGGGAATTAGAATTCACTTTTGTTTGATTTCTTTGGCTCTTTCATTACGCTTGTCATCTCAGTTGCAAACAAACCAGACCCAGGAATTTTAGATATTTCTCGATCGGGTTTTAAAAACATTGTGGAGGATGGAGCTGCTGAAGAATGATTACCACCTTTCCTACCTACCTTCTCTCCAAGTCTAAGGGTATCGAATTAAACTTTCACAGCTTCTTATATGGATCAGTATTTATTACTTTTTTTCACTTGGTCCTAAAAATGCGGAGAGACTTAAACAAATATTATATCGGGATGGATACAAAGCGGCTATTTACCTCAGGGTCGCGGGGATTGCACATTCGTGGAACTGTGCGTCTTTTTTGAGGATTGCACGTCGTGCACAGGTAAATTTAACAGTGTCTGCACTGGGTTTGCGTCAACACGATCGCGAATGAGCGAGCGCGCCGCAAACAAAATGGGGGGCGTGTGCCAGGGGATATCCTCTGATTCGACTGAGCACGGGATTTACTTTCAAAATTGTGTCGTAAGCAAGCACGTACGTGCACCAGGAAGACGACTGTGAAACTCTGTTGCACAGAGCAGGGGAGTGACACCTGCCGATATTGGGGCACAATCTTAGTGAATGGCGGCCAAAGAATGCCTGATCGTCAGACCATTGCACTTTCTGTGAACTCCTCCGAACGGGTAAGTACATGAGCCCAAAGTCTCGAAAATGTTTTTCCAACCTTCCGAAAACCATTTGGAAAATCCCAAATTGACATCAGGTAAGCAGTAGCGGAGTAGTAGCCCTTGGCCCCAATCATTAGCCCTATAAAGGGCGTTCCCAGGTTATGTATAAGGAGAGGTTATTTTATGTCTCTTTAGTTGAATTTATATACCATCTTATAATTGTAGCTCCAGACAATTTTGTTTTTTCTATTTGTCCGGGGATGACAATTGGATCTTCAAAGTTTGTGCTGTTGATGGAATGAGAATATTAATAAAATTAGATCATGACTAGGCAAATGCCGAACGCGTCGTCTCTCATTTAAGTCTTGCAAGCAGCCCATTTGCCAGCCTAGGTGTTTTCTTGGGAACGAGGGTCGAAGATATCTTACCCGATGAGAGCTGGATCAAACCACGGCTGTTAAAGATACTTATGAGGGGTCTGTAAAGGTATTAAAGGAGGACTCTACGGACCTTTTAGATGGTTTCCAACAAAGTGGCGTTCAGACCAAGAAACCCTATCCCGAAATACCAAGCACAATCCCTGGCTGACAATGACCAGGACGAGAAGGCTGAGGAACAACTGCTTAATATATAATGGTCCCCATACATTAAAATATATTGTTGACGAAAACAACCCTTTGTCTGGCTCCCCAGTGCTGGATATTTCATGTTGAGAGTACTCTTTTTTTTTTTTTTTTTTTATTTCAAATGTTCTCCTTTCTTTTCATTCCAGCAAACAAACAACTACTTCACTGGACCTCTAGGAGAACCTGCCTGGGGCTCGTACTCATCTATGTGGCCACCTTGATGATTGGACTTACTACTAGTCTGTGTGAGTACAGTACAGAAGATGATATGTCCTCTTCAATATGCCACGTATTCTTTGAAACTCCTGAACAGTATAACAGTGGGTTTTATTCCATAACCCCAAAGATCATCCTTGCAATGCAAGGTGTGAAACTTCAAAAAAAATCCAGGAACAGAATGCGATATTCCTCCAAAAACTGATGTGTTAGATGATGACCGGTCCTGTTAGATGGAAATCAGTGGAGGGACATGTTCACAGATGAATAAAGGAATGATTTGCTGCTAGTATCCAGTGATGCCAGTTAGATATAGTTGCAGGTTGGTGTTTCATGGAACCTGTCATCAGAAATTGACTAATAAAACCACTACCAGTATGTTGTCACGCAGCTGAATACCTCCAGATTGTTTCTTTCGATGACCCAGTGTGGGGCATTTTTCAGAAATCAACTTAAAATAGTGGTATAAAGTCAAGGAGGAGGAGATTTTAACATGAAGTCAAGCTCTCTCTTCCTCAGAGCCTATTCATGTAATTGGGGTCCTGCATAAGAGAATCGCTAAAAATCTCCTGAAATCCGATGGCCACATGTCAATCCAGAAGGAGTCGCTTCAGAGTCCCCCACCTTGAATTCAGTGTTAACTCTCCTCTCCTTGACTTTACAACCAATTTACATTCAATTCAAAGTTGATTTCCTGGATATGGCACCACATGGACCATGAAAGAAACAAAAACTAGAATGTGTTAAGAACATGTCAATATTTAGTAGTGGTTTATTAGGCCCAATTCTGATGACAGGTCCCTTTAACACCTTGTGATTCATGGATGATGAAAGATTCTGTTTGGAACTTCTGTCAAGCAATGAGAATGGCCAGTCACTGGCGTTCAGGAAGGGGAGATTCCCCAATACATTTAATACGAATCGTCCAGCAGATAAGGGTTATGTGCTTTTAAGCATTTTTTAAGTGAAACCTGACATTAGTAGGATCTTTGGTGTTTGTAATTTAATCCTGTCCCTCTAATATGAGGATTCCTTGCTAAAAATGATTTGTACTTATTAGGGCGGAGGTAAGTCATGACAGTGGGGTTAGTGCTATTGAGCAGGTACATTTTTTCTATTGTAGAACTACCAACTATTTGGTGGATTCTTCCGCAATGCAGATTACTGGTTTTCTTGACGGAGCTTCTGTCCAGCAAACCAAAGTATCAAGTGTTGAGATCTGGGTAGGTGAAAAATCGTCTCTGTTGAAGTGAATGGATTTTATTAGGGATATTGTGGACCCCCACCCAGAGTTAAGGACGTCTGGAAGCCGAGTTCAACCCCTCTCCGGAACACCCACGATTGTGTAGTGGTCTGTTCAGGTACCGGAACCAACCTTTCAACCCAAACCAGATGATCTGCTTTGCAGTTATGATGGCCATGATAGGTATGGGGGGGGGGGGACACTTTGGCTTCATAATGAAGCCACTCACGAAATTGGGTAGTAGTTTTATCCCGGCAGTCTGAGGGGCAAAGTTTTTTAGTGGATGAGGTCTGTATTTTCTTACTAAATGTTTAACCGTTTATTACCCTTTACTTTGGGACCATGTTTGTACCTGTTGGAGAGTCCTTTACTCTTAATATGAAAATAATGTGTCCGTTTTTAAACCTCCCAAGGTTTGAACTTTAATCGTTGCAGAAAATCTTTGGTTAAATGGTAAGTGGTGGTTTTCTTGCAGCGCCCCCCGGAGGGAAATACAAAGACCACACTAATATTCTAGTAGTCTAGGGCAGCACAGGGGCTCTACCGAACATGGCCTCTTGTTGATTGTCCCTATACAGTGATGCAATGCGATTTTCCTCCCATATAGTGGGAATATTTTCATTGTAATGGTTTTTAGGCTTTTATGGATATCTCTTTTTTTTATCACATTGATTGACTGAATAAAGAGGGACATCAGTACCAGTCTGTAAATGGGATACATGTATCTGAATGTGCGAAAGCACTGTGCCCTGTGCACTTCCATCCACTTCATCCAGCGTGCATGCCCCTCTCCACTCTGCTCTTGTGCTTCGTACTATTTCTGCGGGGTCTCTGTGCTCAGAGATGAACTATAGTAAATGATAAGGCCCCACCTAACTTGGTGAGGCCTCTGTATGTTCATCAAGATCTCTGCTTTGTATTGTCGCAGCCAAAGTTGCTGTTCTCATCGGGAGGACAGCGGCGATCCTCTCCCTGTGTTTGTAGGATATGAATGACAATTAGCTTGATGGTTACGTTCTTCACAAAGTATGCCTATTTGAGCAGAATAAGATCTGTTGTTCGCCCGCTCTAAAGATCCATAGTTGATCGAAACATCAAAGGCCCTCTTTAAGCAGTCAGGGGTTTCATCTGGACATACACTGTGGGGAGCGGCCATATGTGCAAGCCTTAATACAGCAGGATCGGAGATGGAGGCCTGAGGTGACATCCCATGTACTGAGTGAGAAAGGACAATCAGGGACAATTTATTTCACTTTTATGATAATAGATTTTAGGTTGCATCGGGGCGGGGCTGTGATGCTGCATCAATTATTTTTTTAAATGGTGCCTCTACCTTTACAACCCTATTGCTGCTGGTTACGGATCATGGGTGTTACCTTAAAGCAGCCAACAAAACCACCATTTTTCCATGGATCGTTGCTCCCCAAGTCGGACAGATCAAATGTTAACCCCATGATTGAACACCGAACCAAAATATGCTGGAAACGTTTGCAGTGTTGTGTCAGCTTTTCATGGATTCGTCCATAACCAAACGCGAGCGGCCTCCCACCGATCAGACAGAACGGGATCCAACAATCTGGAGCAGGGTTACCAGTTTTCACGATTGATGGCGAGCAGGTCGGCCATGCGTATTGTATTGAAGCGACAAAAGTCGTCGAGCATTGGCTATCTCCGGGTAATCACATTAAACGGGAATGTGAGTGCCCGGGGAATGAGGCATTGTGCTTGGCTATTCAACATACCAAACTCTTACCAAGGGACGGGAAACCCCTTCTTTATGGCACGGGGGTGCAGGTCAGTTCTTTTTGCTTTCTGGTTGTTCCTTGCTGTGACTATAAAGTGTGCGGGCGCTGCGTCAGACTCTCTGCAGTGTAGAAAGAAGCAATGGCCCCTCATTAGTGAGACAGTGGGGCAATTTAACTTACCCATCCCCTCCGATCCCAGTGCAAGGTCAATGAGGATTCGGAGCTGCAAATTCACTAAGATGTGGTCCAATTTCCTTCAGTGCCGCTTCCCCCGCTGAGGTCCGCCGGAGTTCACTTCTTCTTCCCGGTGTATGTGAATGCTGATCTTGCACACAATTAGCTATTTAAAAATTCCGGGTTTGTCCGATAAGTCGGTTTGCCTCCGACGTCCACGCCCCCGATTTGTGCGCATGCAAGCCGGCACAAAAAGGAAAATCGGGAAACCGACAGAAATCGCGGTCGCGGGACCTTAAGTAAATGTTGTTTTTTTTGTGGGGGGGGGCCCGAGTGTGTACGATGACAGTTGGCATCCCTGATGTGCAGACGCGACGGTCTTCAATACTCTTGTGCATCAAATATGCTTAACTGCGTGACCAGTTTTTTTGCTGGAGGTCTCTGCCACCCAAAAATTATGTAAGGACTTGACGACTTATTAACTGGGGGGGGGGTCGTCCCTTTTTATGTGCAAGTTTGTGTAGCGGTCGTGTTAAATGGCCCAATTCAGCATCTTTAAGGTTTTTTGTTCAAAAGTGAGCGATGAAGGTTCTGTGACGGTGTCATTCTGCTTCATTAATTGGTCACAAATGAGATCGACTTGTAGGGGGATAATTTGGGCCAAAATGTAGCAAAATTGGAGCAAACGATTTGGATATTGGGTCATTAAGAAATCATTATCTGAGGCAAAAAAAAATAATTCTTAAATCACTGGACAAGAAAAAGGACAAAAAAAACAGGCGCAAAAATAGAAGCGAACCTGAGGACATCGTGAGACACCGTATGATTAATGTCCCCTTGTTTGCAGGGGTGAATGTAATAGTATAGGGCAGCCAAGGGGCTCAGTGCTAGCACTAAAGCTTGCAGCGTGGCGTCCTGGGTTCAAGTCCCACCAAGGTCAAACTCTGCAAAGAGTTGTATGGTCTGTCTGTGTTTGCGTTTGCGGTTCTTAAGGGTTGCTCCAGGTTTCTCCACACACTCCAAAACTATTGGAGGTGATAGATTGTGCGCCCCTTGGGAATGAGACTATTTGCAAGCTATAGCAGCGCTGCTGGAATCTGTGTGTGCACTATATAAAATGAAGAAATTTTATTTATTTTACGTGCACCCTTTTGAGGTAGATTATTTGACTACTTACCCTTTAAGACGGAAGAAAAATGCCCATTGACACTTTTTTATTTTTTTTTGAGGGTGTCTTCGATATTATGTGTTTTGTTGAGCACTATAAATTAATATTCTAATATATTTTATGTATATTATTTAAATATATTTGTATGTGTGTATATGGGGTGTCGTGTCGTTTTGTTGTGTTGTAATATTATATGTAAAAATAAAAGAGAAACAGTTCACAAAAAAATTTTCCTAATAATTTTATTTTTGAGCCTTTTGGTGGAAACATATTTTGGTTTTGATCGGTACATTTTTTTTTTTTTTTTTAAAATTGTGTTTGTTTTTGTAATTTCTATTGTAGGGACTTAACATGTGTTTGATAATACAGGAGGTTGTAATGTGCCCAAAATCATTGTCAAAAAAACCTGCCAAAAAATTTTGTTTTATTGGTTTTGATACAAGCCAACAATGAGGGCAAAAATTCTTCAAGATCTGACTGAGGACTGCTCGTTCTTTAAAACTGTCGCAAATGGTGTAACAAAATGCAAAAGTTTTTAAAGGATTGAGCAGAGGGGGATGTGACAGGCTTGCAGGGAAGAGCACTTTGGCTTCTTAATAGAGGACGTGGCAGACTGCTATGACACTTTAAACACCAGGTGGCGCTGTCTTATACTAGTACTTGTTTTATTAAAATCCCGCATCTAAAAATTTAAAACCCTATTCGATTTTACTTCTTAACTGCAGAACTGAACAAAGATGCTGAGGAAATTTAGCGGAAGATCGAAGGACCCACCCCGATGTATCTGCAGGTAAGGAGGGAGTGACATGACGATTGCCCTTGACGACGAAGAGACGATGATGTGCCCGGAAGATGCTCAGGCAGCAGAGGACAGTGAAGCTGCTAATTCTCCTGATGGTGGTGTGGTGGTAAGATTCAGAGGAGGACTCTGCAGTGGCGAAATCGGACCCAGAAGAAGATGAAGAGAACCGAGTTCTCGCAGCAGCCCAGTGAGACAGAGGCTCAGAGCGCTTGAGGCAGCGCAGGAACGAAGCCTGGGACGGGACCGTAGGACCCTGATCTCCACAGCTTTCTCCATCTGGACCAAAAGATAATTCTCCATTATATTCCTGAGTTTTTATGGGTCTTGTATTGTGCATGAAAAAACTTCTTGTTTATACAGTCGCTTGTTGGTCATCCAGGTGTTTAGGCCATAGCAAAGACCTTCTAAAGTTCTTTTCTTTTGGTTGAAGTTTACCCAAAGACTGGTTTTTGTTATCTTGTTGTATTTCCCTGCCGGCCTCAGTAGGCCAAGCTTTCTAATAAGTGTTATTGCCAGAGAAACGGGCACATTAGAACTCTTAATACATAGTGGACGGGTATCAAGTGTCTTAAAGGGTTGTCCACTTTCATCATAATTGGATTGTTGGTGTACCAATTTTCCTATATACTTTCGGTATAAATTCCTCACGGTTTCTAGATCTGCTTGCTGTCATTGTATAAGAAGGCTTTATTGTTACTTTGTGTAAAAAACACAGGACCTTGTCTGTGATTGTCCACATAGAGCAAGCTTGTAATATCCCCTGGTCATTGTATGTCACAGGGAGACAGCTTGTCATATCTGTGGTTTCCATGTGATGTCACACAGGTGCCTGCTGGTATATCCCTGGTCATGTGATGTCACACAGGAGCACAGCTTGTCATATCCTTGTCATGTGATGTCACACGGGGCAAGGCCTTGTCATATCCCTGGTCATGTGATGTCACACAGGTGCACGCCTGTCATATGCCTGGTCAATTGATGTTCACATCAGGGGCTCAGCTGTCAGATCCCAGGTTATGTGATTGATGTACCACGGAGAGCACAGCTTTTATCCTTGGTTCATGGATGTCACACAGGTGCACGTCTGCCTATCCTTGGGTAATGTTGATGTTACACCAACTGCACGGGGTCGTGATCATCACACAGCGCTAATATTCTCTGTGGATACTAACCAAGTTATGCACACCTATGCAATATTCATGTTACCGTGAAGTAAGTAGTAATGACTTCCTTTTGAATTGACTGCAAGCGGAAATCTGAGACCTGAGGATGAATTAAGAAAGTTATATTGGAAACTTGTAATCCATTCATTAAAACAAACAATTATTTGCTTGACAAGTGAACAACCCCTTAAACGTAAGACCGTACAAAGTTCAGTTTGATGTGGATGATGAATCTGGATAGTCTAATCTAACTTTGCACCTCTAATATAATTGCGTAGTATATCCAGAAAAAATGTGCCAAAATTGTCTGATCCATTCATCAAAGCCCCCCCCCCCCAAAAGGACTAGTTTAGAGTATCTAAAAAAAAAAAGTGTAGCACAAGGAATATATTCAGATTACTTGAATTTGTTTTGGCCCAATAGAGAGATGATAAACAAAAATGACATGACCGATTCCCCTCATTTTTTCCAAAACAATTGATTTGTAAGTCTTGAATCTTGATGGAGTAGCTGTTACCTTCCCTCCTTCTCCATTTGGTAAAAATTCATAAAGCTCTTTGTGTAGATCTATACACTTTCTTCTGTAAGTGTGTAATGTAAACAAATAGCAAGTGGGTGTTGCCAATGCTTTATCCAAAGGGGGCGTTTCCCTACAGCATGAATTGGACAGGGTCCGAGTTGTAAGCGACGCCCTCATCTGGTAAGCACCAGGTGTCAATTTACTGTATTATAGGAGGAAATAACAATGGAACAGATCACACAGTGTTATAAGATGCCATAGGATTGTTACATTATGGGAAATGCCAAAATGACAAGTCAGGAATGTGAAGGCTCGGAGAGTTCTGAAGCTCAAAGTATTGATGATTTATCTTGAAACGATTGGTTACGAAAATCGATAGTGGGTGGGGTTCCTGCCCCGGGGCCTTCATGATCTTCTGTTCTCAGCGCTGGTAACTTAGAGAGACGGAACAGGAGCAGACAGCGCCGTTCTCTGTGTTGTGGACAGACAGAAATCTTGCATCTCATTCTCCCATTCCAAATAAATGGGATCTGTCATGAAACAGGCAAGAAAAATGGAGCTGTCAGTTCCTGTCCCATTGTCAGAGAAGATTGATGGGTTCTGGTGCTGGGAGGTGGACTTGTGATAGTGATGAATAGGTCATAGATCTACTCTCATATATCTCTCTTATCATATCTCCCCACTCACGTCCTTCCTATGTATTATAATCTATCGCTGTCTCATTTCTTACTTATTATATATCTATCTAAAATAGAAAAAACCAGAAGAGCATAGACTGATAGGTGTAAGCCAGGACTTGGCCTCAACAGTCTACCAATTACATTGCCTGGGATAGGGGAGCAGGGGACAGGTGGCACAACCAGCACATAACAGTAGATAACTCTCCATTCTTACATATTTACTATTGCCGAAAAGACATGGTTGTGTCTGTATCCACGTTTTCCCCCTTGCAAGACCATATACGGGATGTACTGGATTAGACATCCAAATGGTTTTTAAAATAACAAAAAAACAACAGCACCACTTCTTGCTCAGGTTGGTTTGCAATTACCGCTCTACGACACATTGCTCAATGGCAGCTGACTGCGATACACCTACTGCCGCCCACAGGTGGCGCTGTTTTATAATTCTGGGAAGAATATTCCAGTTACAGTTAAAGAATGGAAAGTATGTACTTTCCGGTATTTTCTATATGTGAATTCCTTTGCAGTTTTGCACGATCTCTGCTTGTGATTTCTGCCGGTGCTGTGCTCCAGGAATTCCGGGGTGCACATCTGTACCCATGGATGATAGCAGTACTACGAGGAACTCGTCGTTTACAGGGCCGTTCGACTGCTGTCCTGTTCACTACAGCAAGCGAGATCTGTGAAGAGTGCATACGGGTTGTTTTATCATTGTCACACTATAATTACATTTATTTATTACACTTTTAACGGAGTAGACGTTGTCGATTTTTTCTCACTTTAAAGGGTTGGCCACTTTACTCATTGTGTTGTGTTAGTGTGGGGGGAGGTCATTAGGTAGTTACCACTCTACATCTAGAATCGTTCTGCTCCGCGTTCTAGATATGTAACAGTGAAGTTCCTGTATTTTACCCCATCAGCCAGACATTCCTGCCCATAAAATGCTGGAGATGGAGGGTCATGTGTCTCTATCTTCTGTACCCCTTGCCCTCCAGACCTTGAGCTTGTATTCCTGAACTCTATCATAAGGTCCTGGAGGGCGCTGTTCATGGCCAGTTAAGAGATCCCAGACCCTCCCTCTGCAGCCCTTTCTGGTCCCCGGAAATCTGGCTGATGAGGTAAAAGACAGGAGGCTTCACTTTAACATATCAAGAAGCAGAGCGAAGATCTCTTAATAGATGTCTATGGGTAACTGACCCATAACCCCCCACACCACACCTCACACAAAACATAAGGCCAAGTGGCCCACCCCCTTTCAGCGGGACCCATTTACGTTCAAGATTTTGGCCATTTTCAACCAAAGTGTTTTTCCATGAGATAACAATTCAATTAATCTCGATGTAGTAGTGAGTGTTGTGCTGTTGTCTACTTCGTTGTTATCCCCTTGTAGTCATTTGTAAATAAGTAGTAGCGAAGTGGGTGTTACTTTGGAGTTATGTCCCTGCTCGTCTACTTTGACATGCATTCTCTGATGGTAACACACTTGGCTAACTACTCAGACAGCTCAAGAGGGAACAAGACAAGTTTATAGTGACTCGTATTTTAGTCAGGTCTTGATCCCCCCAGGTCCACCAAAGCTAAAGGTCCCTGTTAAACAAATCTACTTCTTGACATTTTTTTTGTTTGTCATATTTCTGTTTTAAGGTTTCTTTGAGGATAGGAGGGATGTAGGTGTGTTTTGACCATGTAAATATGGAATAATCTGGTTTTTTATAGAGCTTGGATCTTTCTTCGACAAGATTAATTTTTTGTATAACTATTGTAATGCTTTGAAAGCTTTTGATTGCTATCGCCGATTGCACGACAGGAGAGATGTTTACATTGGCTTTAGAGCGGATCGGCCGTGTGTGGCAAGGCCAGGGACTCTATCTATCACCTCACGGCGGACCCTGGGTGTTAGTGTTGTGTAGACTGTGACATAAATGGGATTAGCTTATTTGTTTCACATGGATTTGGGAAGACCCCCCAGACATACAGTAGATTTGTTACAGCAAGCATCCTTTAGACTCAGTTTGCTAGCTTTTTTGTTTTCTCTCATGCAATACAACACAATTTTTTTAGCTTTTTGGACTGTGCACTGCGCCCATCTTATGGTGTGAAATAAAAAAATGACACTGGGATCTGGAACTGCAATTAAAGCTTGTCATGCACATCCCGCGTGTTAGTCGTACTTTATCCAAAATGACACAAGGGTAAAACAGATCATGTCCGTTCCCGGATTTCTACATTGTCAGAATACATGACTTGGAGTCGGTCTCGTGATGGAAGTGGCGCTTGCCCCGGTTTGTCTGGGTAAGTTTTATAATATAAACAATAGTAAGGGATGGAGGTAGAGGTGGCAATGGGGCATTTGCCCAGGGCCTCCTGTATGTGGAATTATGGGCAAGAATGTATGGCTCTTTTAATATCCCTTGGTTGAAGTCCGCGGGTGAAGATGAATTTCATCCATCTCCTGTCTATATATCTTATCCATCTAGTTGGCCTATCTTCTATAATTTGTAATTATTATATCTATTTAATTATTTCTTTTTTGTCTATTATAATCTTCTATTTAGCAATCTATCTCCTATATATTATACTATCAATGGTCATAACCAATATCTATCATTTCTATGAATCAATCGATTTCTATCCCAATGTTACGGTAATCAATCTCCTAGCATCTAGCTATATTAATAGAATTCTTAATGTCATGATTTGTTGCATTGAGAGCGAGAATGTATTCTTCTGTTCTTCCTTCCCATCTACCCTACCTCTACTCTTTCATATTTCTTTCTATAAATAACTCTACGCATCTGTTCATCTCTAGATAAATTCTCCTACAGAGTCCTTAGCATGCCATTGCTGTAAACTACAAAGTGTTAGTATCTGTGCAGGACTTAAGACCTCTTACTGACTGACTGTTCATTACAATAGTTATTATTTTGTCTACAAACCGGCCCTCCTGCCCATAGTCCCTTATCGCCACATTATTACTAAAGCCCAATTCTGCAGCATGACAACAAAGGGCACCAAAAAAATATGCACATTGTCTGCACCGTGCAGGGGGCGCCGGGTTCATGCCGACCTGCTCATTTTGTGACCCTTGCCGCATCCACAGGGCAAACTGCACATCGCCAGACCCCGTAGGTTTGTAAATGCGGCTAGTGATGTTACCCCCCAGTGATCCCCCCACAATGATGTATAGTAGCGCTGAGCGAGCATTAAACGGCTCGAGTGTGTCTTCTCGAGCCGAACTTTCCAGCTGGCTCGAGTGCCGTCTCGAATACCGCGCCATATTGAAGCAATGGGGAGACTCGAGCATTTTCCAAAGGGACTGGTTCGGGACTAAATAAAATGTGTTAATTAATTGCCACCAGGACGGTCTTCGGTTCCGTGATCCGATTATGCCAACATCTGAATCTATTCTTCACCTGTTCCCTCGTATCTTCTCTCCCGAACCAGTTAGAGATGTGAAGACCATTGAGACTAGCATAAAAACAGTGAACACAGGATCATTTAAGTGAACAAGGCCAGTACGAATAGATTGCAGATGTTAGGCACATTCTGCTTACTTGTCGGGAGCTACGCTTGTCCCGGGATACGGTGTCTCCTTGCCGACTGCCCCGGGTCTGTCTCCGTGACGCTGACCAGCGTGGTCTCGTGCGCTGCCCCGGTTTTGTCTACCGTGCCGCTTGCCCGGTGTTTTGTTCTCCGTGCGCTGCCGGTTTGTCTCGTGCCGCTGCCCGGTGTCTCCGTGACGCCTGCCCGTGTTCTCGGCCGCTGCCCGTGTTTTTTGTTCCGTGCCGTATTGCCCCGGTGTCTCCGTGACCGCGCCGGTGTATCAAGGTGCTCACACATTATATGGTCTTCCCATACATTTTGTTTTGCACCGTTTCGGCGATCTTCCGACAAGTAAGCAGATGTGCTCGTGAAACCTCTGTATCTATTCTTCACTGTGGGTTCCCTGGTGTTTTTCACTTAAATGATCCCTGGTGTGCACTGTTTTTGTCTATTCTTCATTGTTCTTCACTCGTGTTTTTTTAATTAATGGTCACTCTCGCGCAGGGGGGAATACTGTCGAGCACGAGGTTTGCGTACCTGAATCCTCGATTAGGATCAGCTCGGACGAGTTATCCTCGTCATCTTAGTCATAGTGCTGGGATAAATACACTGAGTGATCGTACAGTACAAAATGTTACAGTCCAGAGATGACAATTGTGGTTGCCACCGTACTGGTATAACAACACATTTACCCACATTTAGAAAACTGGTGTGAACAGTTTTTAATAGGTAGGATTTCACAGAAAGAAGTAACAAAATGACTGCACATGTTATTTAGTGTCGCGCCCATTTTGGTTTTGTGTTACCTATGTGTCCTTTTATGGCCTCCACTTTCTCATGTTAAATTTCTGCACTTAACGGGCCTTTCTGGTTTGAATCGGACCCGTTTTACAGCACAGTTAGACCGAACTGTCTCAACTATGTTAAAGGCGCACACTTTCCAAGCATTGTTCAGGGGCTTGTCGATTAATGAAGACCCGCGCCAGTGTTGGTTGAATCTGCCGCACTCTGCACATAGTACAGAAAAAACTAGTTTTGAGAAAGAAATCTGGGCAATATCTAACAATATGGAGCATAGACTAATAATGCTAAAGACTCCACAGGAGAAAAGGAGCACAAGTATATGAAGTCACAGTTTGGGATAAGAAGAACAGATAATGGGCAATGAGGCAAGGGGGGGGGGGGCGGCGGCAATAGGATCTTATTAACAGCTCTGTGCGGGGATGTGAAACGGATGTGAAAGTTACTATACTACTTGAAATGGGATGGGTTTTTTGTTTTTGTTTTGTTTCGATTACAGTTGATGCAGGAACAGAAGGAGGATGGAACGCTTCAAACATGTTCCGGAGGGATTAACAAAGGTAAGTCGCATATAGTCTTAAGGCTTTATTCACATTGGTTGTTATTCCCTCGTGGTCGGTGATTTCCACAGACGCTCAAAGCCAAGTAAGAATTCCTATGGGTGTTGTATTTCACGATACGTTGTTTGTTTAAAAAATAATTATGAAACCCGTCTCTATTTTCTGCATCGATGCGGATTACCACAGGACAATAGAAGTCTATGGGTCCGGTCCCGCAAAAACAAACAACGGATTTGCAACATTTGTTTTTTTTTGCAAAGATTGATGTTTTCAATGCAAAGGTTAAACCAAGTTTTTTGCGGACAGGAGACAAAACGGAAGGACAATCAAATAGACACAGCACAGAGAAATATACGAATGGTATGAACACACTGAAGAGGCTGAACATCAGCGCCAATGTGAAAGTGGAAAAAGAGCAATTAGTTGGCAGTGGAGAGTGCACATACGCAGGCGGTTTTCTTTTGAGTCTATACATTTGAACTCATAACTTCCCTGGTAACTATAATCAAGTATCCTGCCAAAGATAACGCGAATCCAGAGAGTCAAACTATCAGGGCTCTGGGCCACACCAAACGCTGGAGCCACATGGACGGCTGCACAATTTACAACTCTTGTCCGTGACCTTCTACCTGGTTTATTTAAAAATTCGGGCAAGAAAGGCGGAATGTCGAAGTGAGGGATGAGTAAAGTTCTTTAGATTAGAGGGGGTTTTTTAGGACTTGCAGACAGAATATATTCAAATCAACATTTTTCTTCGAAAAAAAAAAAAAAATCCAAAGCGAGCACGGAGTGGGAATAAGTGAGCGGTTTCAGGAGGTTATATTATTACTGTTTATATGAGCGACTGGAATGCATTACCGCCAAGCACAGGACTTGCATGGGGGAAAAAACAGCGCCTTGACCAAGTGTGTGGGATAGGAAAGTTACTAGTTAGAGAGTTAAAGATTTGAGAAAAACTAAATGTGGCCCTGTTTACAGGCGCAGATGCACGCTGCCAGAACCAGTGGCACAAACAGAGTAAGCCCTTGCAAACTCGAAACCCTCCTCGCCGGCATGAAAAATGAACATATGTGCTGGGCAGGGGCTTTTCTTTTTCCTGAAATAATCACAACTTGGCGTGCCATCGCTTTTTTCTTTTTTTTCAGCAATAACATGACAAAACAATTTTGCAAGCTACAATTAGAGTGTTGAAAGGTCACACTACTGGGACAAGAGAGGTTTTATGCCCCGTTGTGTTATATTAGACGACGGTTATCGTGACTGGCTAAACAGAACAGCCATCCAATCCCCTGCTATGATTTATTTTAGAAGGTGTCGAGCCCACAGAAAACACTGCGGTTTGGGGCCAGAGTATGGGGAGGACAAAAAATAGATGTCGGCGGGCTGGGCCGCCCCGCAATGCGAACAAATTTGATGTTCTCAGTGCTACTCGCGCCCGGTTGTTTGGGTTTATCTTGGGCGTTTAAATTATTGTTCTCACGCCCCCTAGAACCACGTCCCCGCAACCCCCTTCCTCGAGCCAAATACCCCAAATCTGGCTTTCAAGCCTCTCCTTATCTCCCTCCCCGTATTCTTGCAATATGTATGACCTTTTGAGAGCACTTTTTGCAACATAGAAAGCACGATAGACAGGAGGGGTAGGAACAAGGTTTTCCGGTTGAGTGGGCTAGGACTTTGTGTTTTAGGTGTCAGAGGGAAAATTTTTGCCTACACATGTACAAGGGTGCATCAGTTTTTCTGTAGGGACTTTGCACATTCTTTTAGGTGCAAACTGCTTGCACAGGAATTTAAGAAAGTGTCACGCGCCACATTGTGCACAGCGTGAATGTTGTTTGTTTGTGGCCTGTCTGACAAAACCGACAAATTTATGCAGACAGACGAGTTTCCAGTGCTCAGTCGGACGGCTTTGCGCCGATTTATCATGCAACGTCAGACCAAGATCCCTCAGGTAAAAGGTGCCACAAAAAAATCCACAGGACCAAGACGTGCAGAGGATGCCAGTCATTGGGGGACGTGTTTATCGTTATTTTGATGCTGTTTTTTCTCTCTATTTTGGGGCTTTTTAGGTGCATTTTTGCGACAATGCCCAGTTGTGTGGGTATGTTATTGCAGTGTTCCTACTGGATCTTTCCAACGAGCAGTTCCTTTCGTGTGAGCGCGGGTGTGTTGCTTATCACCGATGTGACAGGTTTCTTATCAAACAGCCACAATTCTACCGACTGGAATGTAATACGCCCTGAACAAGGCAGGTTTTTTTTACTGTACTTTGCTGTTTTGGATGTATTTGTGTTTTATGGCTTCTATGACCTTTTTCATTATGTGAAGGTAAATGTAGATACTTTTTTTTATACCAGATTACACATCGGGTTACATAATGCTGGAATTCTTTTTAATGTTAATATTTCATATTTGAGGACAGTTCCAGCCCTTTGCTGACCTCAGTTACTAGTCATCTGTAAATGGAAGTGAATCATGTAAAAAG
This sequence comes from Engystomops pustulosus, assembly GCA_019512145.1. Lineage (NCBI taxonomy): Eukaryota > Metazoa > Chordata > Amphibia > Anura > Leptodactylidae > Engystomops > Engystomops pustulosus. The sequence goes on along the minus strand of CM033643.1, from coordinate 195,251,121 downwards.
CCTGGCTCACACACAGCAGCATTGAGGCCTTCGTCTGTATATTGTTATACAGGGAATATTCTCCTTATAGCAGCATATAATATTGTTAGTGTATCATGGTGTGTGGTGATTGCAGTGGTCCACATTATGGGTTATGCAGCTCTTCCTTCCTGTCACAGCAGTCCTTTTGAATTCAAATCAGCCAATCTTCATCCCAATGTGTTCCTGGAGCTGAAGAAGGTCCATTGCCACATTGTCTTCGATTAAATTATTTTTTAATAAACAATGTGTAAAATTACCAAATAATAAAGATCTGTATTTCGTGTGTATGTTTTACCTTTCTTTGTGTGGATTTCCACCAGGTCCTTAGGTTTTCTCCCAAATTTTTATAAACTTGCTACAGTAATAGGTTAATGGGTTTCCTATGATATTGTCTGTAGTTGCATGTGTGCAGTAGTGAAGCGACATTGAATTAAAATCTGTGTACTGCATAGGGGGGCAAGGTAACAAAAACACAAAGAAAGAAAGTTACATATATTTTCAACCTTTTTCATTTCAGCTTTGCTCCATGGTGCCCTGCGTGCCAGCAGATGAAGCCAGAGTGGGAGGATTTTGCCAAACGCAGTCCTGTCCTTGATGTCAGAGTGGCAAAGGTGGATGTGACTGAAGAGCCAGGTACAGTCCTGTTCACATTCTCTTAGCTTGGTGGCTCCTCCTGGCCACCATACTGCCAGCTGCAGAAGTACTCGTGCTCATACACCCGCTTGGGGGGGGGTGCATGTGCAGAATTACTAGGAGTATAGGTCATGAATTGTGATGAGCGCATTGTGGGTTTGGTAAGTCAGACTTTAGACAGGAATTTCAAATTTAGCATTCGGCTCAACCCCTGCTGGTTACACCTGCAATCCGTGCTGGCACTGGACGAAGATCTTAATTCTTTTAATGTTATCAGTGACATTTAAAGGGAGCCTGTCATCAGGAAGGTCATTTTTACAAGATGACATGTTCCAATAGCCTTTGGCATTCTGATTTAAAAAATGCCTTTGTGTGAATAATTCCAGTGCTTTTTAGTTGTTTTTTAACATTACTTGGCTCCCTGCCAGCAGCTTGTGGTGAGTCCTAGGGGGTGGGGGGAGGGTTGGCAGTTCAAATAAGAAAGGCTTACGGCAGGGAGCTGACATAAGCTCAGGGGGAGGGAAGGGGAGGGCAATGAGTGAGAATGAGGGGAGGAGAAATCAAGTAGAAGATGACTTGTGCCATATGACTCCCCTTGGACTCACCACACGCCGCTGGCAGGGAGCCAGGTAAAAGAAACTAATAAAAAGCCCTGGAATTATTCAGATGCACCACAATGGGGTTTTTGAAATCTACATGCCAGAGGCTATTGAAACCTGGTATTATGTAAAAATTACCTTTCTGATGACGGGTTCCCTTTAGTTAACGGCCGCAATAAACTTCCCCTATGACGTCCTGGGGGGTGGCAACCCTCAGGAAAATGGAAGCGCACAAATGCAGGCGGCTTTTCCAGTAGCAATTGATGGGTAACGCCTGCAAACGTTTCCAGTTTCAGGCGCGGGTGTTTCCCATGGGGACGAGCTCTTGGGCTCGGTATCCAAACAGAACTTTCGACCAAACTTGAATGGGTCCGTTCAGATATATATATATATATAATAGTTATATTTAATTTTTTTTTTCTTTTTTACATTGAAGTTGTTGGAAACAATAGGCATATTTTTAAAGGGAGTTTGTCACCAAATTTTACCCCCATAAGACTATTCGCAGGTAGCTTGTGAAATGTCCTTCCTAAAATGTCTTCTTTTATGCCTTGTCTTACACGTTTAACTAAACAACAAAAAAAGTTGTGTGAAAATGAGCAGAGAAGAGTCATATTATTACGGAGATGAAGAAAAGGGATTATTACAATGGAGAGCCCCCTGTGGGGAGCCTGTATATCTGTATACTGGTATGTGGTGGTGTGCAGGAATATTGTTGGATGATAAAATATCTATATAAAGAAAAAAAAAGAAACTATAATTTTAGCAAATTGTGTTTTATATTGATGACATTTGCTGAACCGTCACACATTCCTGTGTTTATGTGCCTTAACCCAGGGACTTCCAGTTTCCATGGCAGCCACTGAAAGAAGTCTAGAGAATTGATGATTTTATCAGAAAAATTAGATCCACTTTAACATATTTCTATAAAATGCCAAGTAGCTTAACATTTTAAAAAATTATTTTTTTTTTGCCTAATTAGTTGAGAAGTAACTTGCATATTAATGACAACCTGGTTCTGCTCACGGTTTTGTCTGTAGTAACGTGTTGGATATTTTACAGATTGATGTCAAAATTAGTGGAGTAAATTTCTCTGACCATTTTGTCAGCTCTTTCTATGCGGTTCTGGCTCCTTAGGAGTGGTTCTGCTACAACCAATCACAGGCCTCAGCAGCTGCACGTCAAGGGTTGTCATTGAGGCCAGTCGGACAGCAAAAGGAGGAGCTTCTGCCAAACTTCATCCTCTCACAATACAGGGTTGTTAAAGGGGCTGTTAAAGTTTACCATATTCACAAGATATCCACAGTGGTGGGACCCCCACGCATCACGAGTAGGAGTGGTGGTCTGTTGAATGGAGCAGGTTGGAGGTGCGTAGTGATGTTTCTTTCACGGTCTATGGCAGAAGTAGTGGAGTACTGCACCACTGTGATGCATAGAACAGGAGGTGTATGTACTACCAGCTGCTCGGCTCATTTGAGGATACAATGGAAATTGTTCTCATGGTCCGTGCGGGTCCCATCACTTAGACCCAAGTCGATTAGCAAGTTATCCCCTATCCTGTGGATACAGGATAAGCTGTTGTGACCTGACAACCCCTTTAATGAACTCCTAGATATTGGAGTCAATGATGGCAACAGAGCAACACAGAGAATTCTACAAGATCAGATCAATGAGAAATAGGATAGGGAGGATGTCCTCCACAGATCATGTAGCACCGGCAGGGTCTATGATATCTCACCGGCAGCGTAACGGAGGTCCAAGGACAAGCAGATGTTTCACCAGCACCGGCTGTCATTGAGAATGCAGAGTTTACTCAAGGACGTGTTATTATCTCACTATTACCATCTTCCTTTTGTTCATTCCTGTTTTGAGCTTTAGGACAAATGGCAAAGTTTATACTTTTATACAACTTTTTTACACAACAAGGTGGTAATTTCATAAAGACCACCCCTGTATACACTAAAGATGAACCTTAAACTCTTGAATCCTTAAAGTATTTTCCCATTGATTGCAACATTGTTGTAATCTTATCTCATCTTTCTATAGTCAGATGGGCAGTGCCAGACTGTCTTCTGCATTCCAAGACCACCCACCTGACAGCTGCCCCCTAAATGGCCTAGATCCATTGTAGTTAAAGTACCAGCTATACTAATTAGACTCTGCTGTGTCTTAGGGTGGCTCCTAAAGGATGCAAAAAGTTGATGACGGTGGGGGGTGGATGGAGTTGATGATTGGGGGGTGGATGGAGTTGATGATTGGGGGGTGGATGGAGTTGATGATTGGGGGGTGGATGGAGTTGATGATTGGGGGGTGGATGGAGTTGATGATTGGGGGGTGGATGGAGTTGATGATTGGGGGGTGGATGGAGTTGAGGCTTGGGGTTGGCTGGAGTTGCATGATGGGGTGTGTGTGGTTGCTGCTTGGTTTTTGTGCTTGTCTTTTATGCTTGTGGGTTTTTGTTGGGTTGCTGCGTTTGGGTTTTTCTTGCGTTTTGCTGCTTGGGGTTGGCTGTCGTTGCTGATTGGGGGGTTTGGCTGGCGTTGCTGCTTGGGGGTGGCTAGGCGTTTCTGCTTGGGGGGTGGATGGAGAGTTGGCCCCTGAGTCATGAGCAAACTGAACAAATGAACAAATATTTGTTTTGGAGGCTCTGAAAGCCTCTCTAAAGATTGTGATGAATCAGATGATTTTGACTGTTTCAATAATAAATATTCCTATTTTCTTCCCTAGGTCTGAGCGGTCGTTTCTTTGTCACAACTCTTCCAACTATATACCAGTAAGTGGATCTGTTACCTACTAGAATTTATTATTTGTAAAAATATTCACAATATTACAGAACAATAAACCATTTTTGTTCCAAGAGGCGACCTCTGCAGCGGACATGGAATATACTTGTGTTTATTAATTATCCAAAGACCAATAACTTTAAGATTGCATCAAAAAGTTCTATGGAACTTGGCATTTAGCTTGAAACGTTAAGGGAATCCTGAGAACCAAATTCTGGATGCAATTCTGATTAGTTTTTACCCAAAAATGGCTAAACCTGTAAAGATGCAAATACAGGCAGTCCCCGGGTTACGTACAGGATAGGTTCTGTAGGTTTGTTCTTAAGTTGAATTTGTATGTCGGAGCTGTACATTTTTTGGGTCTCTATGACAATTGGAATTTAAAAATGTTGGCTTGTCATAAGAACCAGGATTAACACTAAACCTAATTGCAGACACCAGTGATAACTGGTATAGATGTTTATTGTAGCCTAAGGCTAAAGTACAGTAAGATACCAACAACGTCCGTCTGTAACTAGGGGTCGTCTGTAAGTCGGTTGTTCTTAAGTAGGGGACCGCCTGTATCTTTGTTAATAAAGAGAAGTATAAAGGATAACTATTGTTTTATAAAGCTTGGGATCTGTTCAGCCAGGTTTGGATTCTGAGACCCCCACCGGTCACCCTAATAAGGAGTCGGATATAGACACACCACCTGCCACCACCTCTGGCAGTGATATGTTTTGTGTAAACTTTTACTTCTCATGTAGTAATGGATGAATACTGCAGCTGTGGCTTCTTTCCTTGTCTCCTAGTGTTATGGACGGAGAGTTTCGGCGTTATCATGGCTCAAGGATGGCAGAAGACCTTCACACGTTCATCGCGGAGGAGAAGTGGAAGGTTATAGAGCCGGTGGCAGGGTGGAAAGCGCCATCATCTATCTTGTAAGACACAAATGTGTTATTATAAAAATGCGATAATCGTTTCTTTCTTCTTTGTGGGACTATTGAGAAATAATCCTTGTACATTGGTTTTCCTATATAGTATTTATGACAATTACACACAGGATATGTCATACATGGATGAGAGATGCAGGTCTCACTTTTGGAACCTTGAACCCTTTCTCCAGCTGAATGTAGGGTTAGTAATTCAGACTTGAGCTCCGTTCAAGAAAAAAAAGCTATTTTCTGCAATGCCATGGATCTGCGGGCAGCTCTCTTTATGTTTCTTCTGCAGGGAGGGGGTCAGCGCACCTCTGTTTTTAAGATCTGTGTGTTTTCCAGCTGTGAGACCTGCATCTATCATGTATTGTACACATTGTATGTCAGAAATGCTATACTAGGAATTTATCTCCAATGCACCCATAAAGATAAATGGAGCAGATTCCTCAGGACTAACATTGGGTGCATTGGTCCTCCGCTCTCATGATTATTGGGGCTTATTATTAGTAATCAGGCACTCATTCCTGTTCCTAAGTATTGTTCAAGGGGATAACTTTTTATAGGGGTACTTATAGCTGTATACATAGGGTGTGCTATGAAAACCTGGCTGCAAGTGATGATAGAAAATTGTATGTGTCCTTCTTCTTTCTTCTAAATGTGAAGGTTTAGACAAGCGCATGCACTTCTCCCATCGAAGACATCTATGGCATAGTCTATGAATAAAAACTTAATTGAACAGGACTACCCCTTTGAAGAAAATCTACCATCAAAACCAAGCCTGATAAACCATGGGCACTTACTCATAGATCCAGGCACTGTGACTCTGGTAATCTTATATTTATTATTCATGGTCTCCTTCCTTCTAAAATCAACTAATGAACCCGGAGGGCTTTATGAGGTGTTGCAACTGCCCATCTGTGCTCTGGATTCTCCGGCTGTTACACTGCTTCCCCCTTGACTCACTCAGCGTTTTCCCCTTCCTCTGCCTGTGGGAGGAGGTATAACAAGAAGCTTGCAGTATAACAGCTTCTGAACCTTCCTGGCTCATTAGCTCTGAAGCTCTTCCAACTCATTAGCATAATTTTAAAAGATGCCTTTTTAGGCATATTTTAAAATTAGGTTGAGGATAACAAATAACAAAGAAGATTATCACAGTCACGTGCCTATGAGTAATGGTCCCTGGTTTATCATGCCTGATTTCCTTTTAGACTCCGCACTACAGTAGTATAATTTTTAGCTTTGATCCCATGGCTACAGAATTAATATTCAGGTTTAGACGCTTGTTTTTTATCTTCTTTGAGTTTTCTTCCCCTGGTTATGCCGTGAGCACAGGATTACTGGAGGTGCGGCTCACATACATCATAACAAAGCTTGTACTCAATCCAAGTTTCTCCCGTCTTCCTAAAAATAACTCCCAATTTCTTGCTGCGTTGTTTGTCTTTTGTCTGAAGATTACCATCAATTTTTCAAATAAAATAAAATCCTGCTGATCATAATTGTAGGAAATGCCTGTGCGAGCGCTCGCTGCCAACTGCATCCAACTGCAACACATGGGGGATACACGGAGTCACTTTGGGTTATTTGTACTGTACGCTATGCAGTTCCAGTTGTCTGAGGGACAAAAAGGGTTACAATTATAAATTCACCCGTTCGCTTCAACTTATGTACAAACCTAAAGAACCTATAACCCGGGGAACTGCCTGTACTGCATTTTTACCGTATATACTCGAGTATAAGTCGAGGCACCCAATTTTACCACAAAAAACTGTGAAATGCATTGTCTCAAGTTATAAGCCTTGGGTGTGAAGTGCAGCTGCTAATCTGTCATAAAATGCCCAACAGCCATGACCCCCCCCCCCCCAATAATGAAATGCCCAGTAGCCATGACCCCCCACCAATAATGAAATGCCCAGTAGCCATGGCCCCCCACCAATAATTAAATGCCCAGCAGCCATGGCCCCCTCAGTAATACAATGTCAGTAGCCATGCCCTGTTGCCACATGCAGATGTCATACTCACAATTATGAAGGTAAATCTGTGGTAAGGCTTGGATGAGATTGCAATTTTATTGTAAGGATACATTGGGGAGATTTTTACCAAATCCATAAAAGAGAGGGTTGAGATTTATCCTACTACGTGCAAATACAGTACGATTCGACAGGATGAAGAGTGAACGTCAGCAGCAGCCAATCACAGACTTGTGCCGATGTGCTGTCTTATATGGACAGCTTAGACCACTGGGGTCCTCCCTGAGTGTACATGCAGTGGAGGCCGGGGTGGATGCATTATGTTGCATCCGTCTTCCATAGGCTTCAATGGCCATCACTAAGAGTATATTTCGAGGAAAGAGAGGGATGAAAAAAAAACATACCCTAATCCTTGTTCACTCCTGGTTCTTTAAATGCCAATAAAAGGCAGTAGCAGGTAAGTATACTCATTAATTTTTTTTTCTTTCCTTGCCCTGGCCTTTGATATTTAAAATATATAATCTCCTCCGATAAGATTATTAAACAGCAATTGAGATCTAGTAATCCCCCATTTAGCAGTCACAGGATGGGTCTCTCTAGTCACATTGGCTACTGTCTGAGAGCCGGATGGGCTACGCTGAATGTGAATTGTGGCTATTGATTGTGTGATCCATGTAACACTCTCTTCTTTGTAGGATGTCTGGGATGGCCGGGCTCTTTCACTTATCAGGATGGATCCGGGTAAGATTCCCTCTTAATTTATTACAGAATGTTACATTTTGTATATAACGGGATCATCCAGAATAGAAAAAAAAGTTGTGCCCAGCAGCGATCGGCGGCTGTAACCTTAAAAACCAACGTCCTTCCATTCTGTTGCTTCAATGTTAGGATGAAGAGGCAAAGAGACGAGTAAAGTTCTGGCCACAACTTTTTCTGATCCCAGACAAGCCCTTGTAACATTGAAAATAAGATTTCAGTCATTTCTCTCCATGGCCATCACTTATACATGTCCCTGACAAATGTATCACACGTGTCCTTGAGAATTCTGGCATCGAATACTAGGGCTTTTTTTTTTCCCTTCAATGACTTGGGTTGCGTTCACACTTGGCGTTTTACATTGCGTTTTGAAACTCCATACAACTGCTGAGGAGAGGAGATGTTTGTTTCATGTTTATTAATGTGATGTTGTAAATGCAGATGTGTTTTGTTAACACATTGTCATTCGATGGATGTTCTCTTTATTCAGTACCAATAATACAAAAAGACCACACACAAGATAAATAAAATCAATTAAAAAGGTGAAAACTTGCCAAAATGACATCTGTAGGGAAAGCATAGCATGTGATAGTGTGTGTAGACCCAGCAGTCCAGCTACCCCACCGGAGCAATGACCATAGAAACAGGAGATAAATACACAAATGGGATGGTAAACTATTCACATAGTGCAGGTGCTCAAGAAAGCCCAAAGCCCTGAACAGTACAATTACCTGATGAAGCAAATAGTCCGTCCAAGTTGGGGAGCTGGGGCAGAAACCCCACGCGTATCGCCACCTGCATTGGCTTCCTCGGGCCTGAGGGGGCGATATGTGACTGCAACTTGTGTGCAGTCTTTTTGTATCATATTCCATGTTTCTTTGTTTATTATTGCATGTGACTTTATTTGGCATGTCCTATCAGCAGTAAGTATACAGATCTCTGGTGAACCTGCCTGTTGTCTGGATGTCTAATTTTCTGTTTGCAAATTAGCGCCACCTACCGTCTGATAGTGGTGGTGCAGTAGTTAAAATCCACTAATTGAAAAAATAAATAAATAAATACTACAAAAAATGATGATTTTTTTTTCTATAGCACAGTCATATTCCACAGCACTTTAAATATCAGGATGAAAATATTTTTCCTCTATATTTTGGATATTTAAATGGAGAGCTTAGGTCCTGTCTGTGTTTTTATCCTAAAACATTTGAAGCCGAGGAGTTTACTCACTTTAATGTGGGTCACCCCCACACACACACAAAAATTTTAGGGTCTTTAAAAAGTTTGTTCCCATGAAAGAAAATTATCAAATCTCAATCCTCTAGTGATGTTAACACAATAAAGATAATTTTTAACCCATTACTTTACAATTCTATAGTTTTATTGCTGTTTATACCTCCTATCCCTCAGTGATGGTCAGAGCAAAATCCCAGGGTGTGGACGGAGACTCTCTAAGCAGACACATTATGATCCATCTAGTTCTGTGAGCTGACAATGTGGTTAGATTTATCAGGGTACAGGTTTATATACACTTTTATTTGCCTTCTGCACATTCACTAGGATCTGACACATTGAAAGAGAGAGATGAGACAGATAAGAGATGATGAGATGTATATTAGACACAATTTCACAGTCAGCTCTGCTACATCTCTGCCCCATCACACTATCTGATGTACCTCCCTCCCCTTCCCCGGGATCAAGTACTTATCTTCCTGTAGCTTGCAGCTCTCCGCTCCTCACAATGTGATATGATATGTTTGCTGCCGACTTCCACAGTCAGTGTCTGTGATCTCGTTGTGGAATGCAAGGGTGGTGGCTTGTAGCCGCTCCACAGCAGCAGACAGGAGAGCAAGATGGCAGCCCTAGGGCAATTATGACATGTTGGACTTCTATCTGTGAAATGCTGTATTTTTGTTAACAGTGAATTAGAGAATCTTATTTAGTGATCCTGAGTACATTTAAAAAAATTGTTTTCGTAGGAATACCCGTTTAATGATATATTTAATATGCTTGTATTTAAATATGTGCTACCTTATTACTCTTATGTATGATGTTCAGCCCTATCATTGGTAACCGTTCTGCTTTAGGATCATTTTGGAGGCTTTGTAACTATTTTATAGATTATATCTAATCTATAACATTTTATACTATTGTGACCCCGTTTATCAGCATACAAGGTGGATCAGACAAGGATATCTAGTATGTATGTATCTTTGGAAGGTGATTCTGGTTTTATAATCTGTTCGCTGGACTATTGGTTCACAACACATATTGACTGCAGATTTATATCCATTGATGTATGTTTTGCTATTGCATATAAACCTCCCCGATGTTGCGCTCCACATTATATGTGGTTTTGCGCACACAGGGCCACGTCCTGCTGTAATGCGCTTCCAGTATAACTAAGCTGTTTATCACTTATTTTGATACATAGTGACCCGGAGGGAGAGCAGATTAGAGTAATTATTCCTACATCTACACGGCACAGACTCGCATAGTATATAATATGATGGAGGGGAGAGCAGGGATATTGTATATCAACAGCCCACAAGCCAATATCTAGAGCCCTACCTCCTGCACACTGATGCCTCCAGTATCATTAAAGGGGTCGTCCACTTTCAGCAAATAATTGGTATGGTTTGTGTAAGGAAAAGTTATACAATTTTCCAATATACTTTCCTTGTCAATTCCTCCCAGGTTTCTGGATCTCTGCTTGCTGTCATTCTATATGAAGCTTTTATCTCTACTTCCAGTGGATAGAAATCTGACCATGGTCACACAGGTGCACGGTGCATATTCGTTATATCACACAGCTCTGATTACGCTCTCTGATACTAACAAGCCGGGCACCTAGATGTCCATCACATCACCATGGACATCTTTCTATCCACTTGAAGTAAATATAGAAACCTTCTTTAGAAGGACAGGAAGCAGAGATCTAGAAACCAGTGAGGAATTGATACAGAAAGTATATTGGAAAATTGTATAACTGTTCCCTACACAAATCATATCAATTTTTTGCTGAAAGTGGACAACCCCTTCAAGAGCAAAACCTCTCCAAATGGGATGGAAATGTCATTTATTTGATTGCAGATGTAAGATCCAGCTTCACAGATCCTTAAAGGCACATTAAACGACCTATTGAAATCCATATAGGGATGCTCATTCATTTCCCCCACTTACAGGGGGAGGTTATGTGGGGACATAACAATGAATATGCAGAACTTACTGTAATTGGACTCGCATAAGGAGAGTTCCATATAAGTTTACAAACTGATAATTTTTTTTAACATTTCAGCCATGGGAAAGAACCTTGGGCAATGATTTTTAATCATAGTTTTAATGAAGTATTTATTTTGGGAGGGTTAATTTGAATGGCAGGTTCCCTTTAACTCTTTCCATACTATTTTGGCGCATAATTCTCGTGGCACCAAGGTCTGGTGCAGGGCACTGTCTGATGGGAGGCACCAAGCAAGAGAGAGATTCCTATTGTAATGTGCATTATTCTTTATGATTTTAGGTGTGTCTTGGGTGACCTCTCAACTCTTTACCAACTGCAGATGTCTAGGGTCAGAAAGCATGAGCATGTTGGATTTCATTGCCTTATTTTTTTCGTTCTCGGAGAAATAAGTCCCCTCTAGAGGTATTTGTTGTGGGGGAACTTGGAATAGACCAAACCAAGCGTTCATTAGCACATGTAGTGAGTATTGCCTGATTTTGTGATGGGCCCCACCATTCACTGACCCATCATCTTCTGGTTCTTTTGGTTTGGCCATTCATGAAACCAGAGCATACAGGACCTCCGGATAAGATGTGTCTATCCTTGCCATTCCTCTAATTTTTGTTATACTTTGTTTTTGTGCATGGGCCAAATTTGTATTATAAGAATTCAGATTTCTTCACAAATTCACTCAAAGATAAGAATGAAGATCTATAAGAAGGGAACATAATGCGGTAATAACAAAATAATCTGCAAAAAGCTACAATAAGGCACCAGATTAAAAAAAATAGAATTGCGGTCTACAATAGCAGAAGGGCGGTCTATGCTGTCACATCAGTCAATTTCGGCCTCTGATAGCATAGACTTGGTGAATTCAGACCTATTGATTTCCTAATTGTATGAGCTAAGCCCAGAAGCTGCGCCATTCGCCTCCTGCAGTCTATCTCCGTGTCACGAATAAGGAAAAAGATAACAAAACAAAAAAAAAAGGAAATAAAATTGCCATCACCGTCTATTGTCCTCGGGGTATGTGACGGATCGATAGTTTATCTGTGCCAGAGTGACCTTCCTAGACGTTGCATGTCCCCTGTATTATAGTGATGATACTGTCACCGGAGCTTTCGGAAATCGCTCGGCTTTCCAGTGTTTTCACAATTGCCCTTTTACAGAGTTTTGTTTGTGGAGCGCACGCTGATATTCATCACGGCTCTCTGTATGTCTGTTTTTTTTTTCTGATGGAGACGCTAAAGACGTGTAATCTTGTCCACCGCAGAAAGGCTGGGCTGCACTTTCAGGGAAATAATTAGCAGAATATTCTCGTACTACTACTCTCACCGGAGTGAAGGATTTTAATGTAAAAGCTATTTACATTTCATTTCCCAGTGGAGATAATTATAGGTTTCATTAGGAGGCATTTATCATGGCTTGTACGGACAGGAATTACAGCATTTTGCAGGATCCTGCCACAGATCTGGACCTGGTGCACCCAATCTACTGAGTCTCTATCGGGAGTATAACATGGTAGATAATACTCATCCCCTCCATTGCATTTAAAGGGGTAATCTGTCTTTGGACATGTCACAAATTGGGTATTCTGAATTATGCCCAGTTCACACCTATATCTAGACCTCCACTATTTACGTCCATCACAAAATTAGAATTAACAGAAGACTAAAAGATCCACTACAATGTTTGATGTCAATGGACTTTTAATGGCTTCCATTAGTGTTGCTGATCTTTCTACAGAATCGCTGGTGGACAAGGACTGGGATTCCTGTACTTGTCACTGGACTTATACTTTGCTAGCGATAAACATGTACTTATGTTGGTGCTTCTGTCATTTAAGTGGAAAATTGGAAACAGGCTTCTGTTATTTTAGAAGCAAAAATTGGTTCTGCAGTCTGTCAGAAGTGTTGCCTATGGACACTAATGGAAGCCATTGAAAGTTCATTGCCATTAATAGATATTGTAACGGATCTGTCAGTCTTCCGTTATTATCATTTGTGTGATGGGAAATAATGGTTAAAATCCATAGAATTGTGTGAACGGAGCCTTACTCTCACTCAATCCGGAGAGAACTCCAATGTAGGGTGTTACGGAAACTGTATCGAACTTGGCTGAGTTCTTGAGATATCTGGCCAATATCCGACCCACTTACAATTGAACGGAACAGCGTGACGCGTACTCTTACTGCCGCTCCACCCTTTAGTGAGGTCGAGACCCTGTTCTCTGTATTGCTTGGGTCTCCCTTTCTTATTTGGTGGGTGTCCCAGCCGTTGGACCCTCACCGATCTACTTGTAATCCCTTTACAACTTTTTGCCTGTATCAGTGATGTCACTGTTAGCAGCTTCATAGCAAATCACAGGCCTCAATAGTCCTATTCTATGTACTGCTGAGTCCAGTGAATGGTTGTAATGGTCGTGTGCTGTATACAGACATATATCCTGACAACCAAGAAGATGATCTCCGCACCTGTGGACATGTTTTGAATCCATGTCATTGTTGCAGAAGCATCATAGTGTTATACATCTCTATCGCCTTCTATACACACGTATAGGAGCAGTAGATAAAGAGAAGTTGATCGGCACTCACAAAATCCGTCAAAATTGTAGTGCAGCTTTATTCATCCGATAATAAGTACAATACAGGCACATGGCAGAGACAAAGATTAGGATGTCATACACATCTGATGCGTTTCAGACCATCAGGTTCTTAGTCATAGTCTGAAACGCATCAGATGTGTATGACATCCTAATCTTTGTCTGTATTGTAGCCATTATCGGATGAATAAAGCTGCACAGCGATTTTAACGGATTTTGTGAGTGCCGATCAACTTCTCTTTATCTACTGCTTCTAATCTGTGGGAGTGAAAGACCCTCTTTTGGACTGTGCACCTGGCAGTGAGTGAACCCGATTCATTTTCTGTGTACTAGCTGTACACACTTTTAGCCTGGTATGTAGGTTTTCCTTGGGCACGTAAATTGCGATCCTGCTCTTGCATGCAGTAGACCCCCCTGTGAATGGTAACTCGAGACAATTGATGACAAGTGCCACATGGCTGCGGTGCGCTTTGCTTAATAGCGACCTTGTCAGGCCGATGACTTTGCGGCGTGTAACATGTTGCTTCTCAGCGGCTGGGAAACAAGTACATGTCAGATCATCACCCTAATGACTGTGAACATGGGCTGACCTCCCTGCATCCATCAGACGGCATCGCTGGAGGACAAGGATTGTTATTCCTCCACTTGTCACTGGACTCGTAGTTAGATATTGACTTGAGCTCATGTACGGTGGATGCATTACCTCTCCAGGCACTGATTAGGGAAACTTAGAATTTCACTTTTCTGTTTGATTTCTTTGGCTCTTTCATTACGCTGTCATCCTCAGCTGCAAACAAACCAGACCCAGAATTTTAGATATTTCTCGATAGGGTTTTAAAAACCATTGTGGAGGATGGAGTGCTGAAGAATAGATACCACCTTCCTACCTAACGTTCTCTCCAAGTCTAAGGGATAATCTAATTAAAATCTTCTACAGCTTCTTCGTGTGTGATCAGTATTTATTACTTTTTTCTACTTTGGTCCTAAAAATGCGAGACTTAAACAAATATAAATGGATACAAAGCGGCTCATTTACTAAGGGTCGCGGATTGCACATTCGTCGGACTGTTCGTCTTTTTTGAGGATTGCACGTCTTGCACAGGTATTTAACAAGTGTCTGCACTGGGTTTGCGTCACACACGATCGGAATTTGGCGCAGCTGCGCCGCAAATTGGGGGGCGTGCCAGGGGATAATCCGTCTGATTCGGACTGAGCACGGGATTTAACTTTCAAATTGTGTCGTAAGCCCAAGCACTTACTTGCACCAGGAAGAAGAAGGTGAACTCTGTTGGACATGAGCAGGGGAAGTGACACATGCAGAATATTGGGCGCACAATCTTAGTGAATGGCGGCAGAATGCATGATCGTCAGACAATGCACTTTCTGTGAACTCCTCCGAACGGGTAAGTACATGAGCCCCAAAGTCTCGAAATGTTTCAAACTTCCGAAACCATTGGAAAATCCCAAATTGACATCAGGTAAGCAGTAGCGGAGTAGCCCCTTGGCCCAAATCATTAGCCCTATAAAGGGAGTTCCCAGGTTATGTATAAGAGAGGTTATTTATATTTGTTCTTTAGTTGAATTTATATACCATCTTATAATTGTAGCTCCAGACAATTTTTTTTTTTTCTATTTGTCCCGATGACAATTGGATCTTCAAAGTTTTGTGCTGTGATGGGAATGAGAATTCTTAATAAAATTAGATCATGACTAAGGCAATATGCCGAAACGCGTCGTCTCTCCATTTAAAGTCCTTGCAGCAGCCCATTGCAGCCTCAGGTGTTTCTTTGGGAACTAGGTGAAGATAATCATTACCCGCTGAGAGCTGGATCAACCACGGATGTTAAAGATACTATGAGGGTCTGTAAAGTCTTCAACGGAGGAATCATACGGACCTTTTAGCTGGTTTCCAATCAAAGTGTTCAGACCAAGAAACCCTATCCGAATACCAAGCACAATTCCCTGGCTGACCATGACCAGGAGAGAAGTCTGAGGAACAAACTGCTTAATATATAATGGTCCCCATACACTTAAAATATATGTTGACGAACAACCATTTGTCCTGGCCCCCCAGTGCTCTATATTTCATGTTGAGATTACTCTTCTTTTTTTTTTTTTTTTCAAATTTTCTCCATTTCTTTTCCAGCAAACACACAACTACTTCACTGGACCTCTAGGAATTCCTGCCTGGGGCTCGTACATCATCTTTATTGTGGCCACCTTGATGATTGGACTTATACTAGGTCTGGTGAGTACAGTACAGAAGATTATTTAGTCTCTTCACTATGCACAGTATTTCTTTGAACCTCTGAACAGTATATATACAGTGGTTTTATTCCAAACCCCAAAAAGTATCCATCCTTGCAATGCAAGGTGTCAAAATTCAAAAAAAAAATCCAGAAAATAATGCAGATATTTCCTCAAAACTGATGTGTTAGAATAGATGACCGGTCCTGTTAGATGGAAATCACGTGGAGGGCATGTTCACAGATTAAAGGATATGATTTGGCTGTAGCTATCCAGTGATGCCAGTTAGATATAGTTGCAGGTTGGTGTTTCATGGAACCTGTCATCAGAAATTGACCTAATAAACCACTACCAGTATGTTGTCAAGCAGCTGAATACCTTCCAGATTGTGTTTCTTTCATGACCCAGTGTGGTGGCATTTTTCAGAAAATCAACTTTAAAATAAGTTGTATAAAGTCAAGGAGGAGGAGATTTTAACACTGAAGTCAAGCTCTCTCTTCCTCAGAGCCTACTTCACTGTAATTGATGGTCCTGCATCCAGAGAAATCGCTAACCAGATCTCCTGAAATCCGATGCACAATGTCAATCCCAGAGGAGGAGGTGTTCAGAGTCCCCCACCTTGACTTCAGTGTTAAACTCTCCTCCTCCTTGACTTTATATAACCAATTTACATCTCACTTCAAAGTTGATTTCCTGGATAATGTCACCACACTGGACCATGAAAGAAACAAAAACTAGAATGTGTTAAGCTACATGTCAATATTCTAGTAGTGGTTTATTAGGCCAATTACTGATGACAGGTTCCCTTTAACACCTTGTGATCTCATGGATGATTGACAGCTTCTGTCTTGGAACGTTCTGCTCAAGCCATTGAGAAATGGCAGTCACTGGCTTCAGTAAGGTGAGATTCCCCAATAATTTAATACGAATCGTCCTAGAAGACTAAGGGTTATGTTGCATTTTAAGCATTTTAAGTGAAACCTGACATTAGTAGGATCTTCTGGCTGTGTATTTAATCCTTTCCCTCTAATATGAGGGATTCCTTCTAAAAATGATTGTACTTATTTAAGGGGGATGTAAGTCATGACAGTGGGGTTATGTGCATGAGCAGGTACATGGTTTCTATTGTAGAACTGACAACTATTTGTTGATTTCTCCGCCCTGCAGATACTGGTTCTTCTTGCGGATTGCTTCTGTCCAGCTAAACCAAAGTATCAAGTGGTGAGATCTGGTAGGTGCAGGACATCTTCTCTGTTGAAGTGAATGGATTTTATTAGGGATAAGTGGACCCAAACCCAGATTTAAGACCGTCTGGCACCGAGTTCAACCCCTCTCCGGTAACACCCACGATTGGTGCTAGTGGTCTGTTCAGGTACCTGAACCAAACCCTTTTCAACCCAAACCAGATATCTGCTTTGAAGTTCATGATGGCCATAGATAGGTTATGACACTTTGGCTCATAATGAAGCCACCCAAGAATCTGGGTAGTCCGTTTTTATACCCAGCAGTCTGATGGGCAAGTTTTAGTTGGATGAGGTCTGTATTTTCTAAACTAAAATGATTTTAAACCGTTTATTACCCTTTACTTTGGACCAGGTGTACCTGTTGGAAGAGTCCTTTACCTCTAATATGAAAATAATGTGTCCTGTTTTTTTAAACCCCAATGTTGAACTTTAATCCGTGCAGAAAACTCTTTGGTTAAATGGTAAGTGGTCAGTTTTCTCTGCAGCGCCCCCGGAGGCAATACAAAGCACCACACTATATATTCTAGTAGTCTAGGGCAGCACAGGGGCTCTACAGAACATGTTCCTCTTGTTGATGTCCCTAATACAGTGTATGTCAATGAGTTTCCTACCCCTATAGTGTGAATATTTTCATTGTAATGGTTTTTATGCTTTTATGATATCTCTTTTATTATTCTACATCTGATTGGACTTAATAAATCGGTACATCAGTAACCAGTCTGTAGATGGGATACATGTATCTGAATGTGCCAAGCACATGGTGCCCTGTACACTTCCCATCACTTCATCCAGCCGGTCATGCCCCTCTCCACTCTTCTCTTGTGCTTTGTACTATTTCTGCAGTGTCTCTGTGCTCAGAGATAGAACTTATAGTAAATGATAAGACCACATAACTTTGGTGATGCCTCTGTATGTTCATCAGATCTTCTGCTTTGTATGTAGCAGCCAAGTGCTGTTCATCATCGGGAGACAGCTGGAGGATCCTTATCCCTGTGTTTGTAGATAATGAATGACAATTCAGCTTAGATTGTACGTTCTTCACAAGTATCCTATTTGAGGCAGAATAATGATCTGTTGCTTCGCCCTCTCTACAGATCCCATATGTTGATAGAAACATCAAAGGCCTTCTTTAAGCTGTCAGGGGGTTTCATATGGACATAACTGTGGAGGAGAGGCCATATGTGCAGCAGCTTCATACAGAGGATCTGAGATGGAGGCCCTGAGGTCACATCCATGTACTGAGAAGAGACCTTCAGGACAATTTATTTCACTTTTATGCTAATCAGATTTTAGGTGCATCGGGGGCGGGGCTGTGCTGCTGCATCAATTATTTTTTTTAAATGTTGCCTCTACCTTTAAAACCACTATTGCTGCTGGTACAGATCATGGGTGTTACCCTTTAAATGCAGCCAACAAAACCACCATTTTTCCATGGATCTTTGCTCCCCAATCCCGACAGCTAAACGTTAAACACCCATGATTGAACACCGAACCCAAATTTCTGACTGAACGTTGCAGTGTGGGTCAGCTTTTCATGATTTCCTGTCCTTAACCAAATCGCGAGGGCCTCCCACCGATCAGCAGAACGGGACTCCCAACAATCCTGAGAGCAGGGTTACAGTTCTCACTGATTGATGGCGCAGCAGGTCGGCCATGCGTCATTGTATTGAAGCGACAAAAGTAGTCGAGCACTTGGCTATCTCCGGTACTCACATAAACGGGAATGTGAGTGCCGGGAATGCATGAGCATTGTGCTTGGCTATTTCAATCACTCCCAACTCTTTATCAAGGACGGGAAACCCCTTTCTTTTGGTCACGGGGGTCTGAATGGTCAGTTCTTTTCTGATTTACTGGTTGTTCCCTATGCTGTGAATAAACTTGTGAGGGATAAATGTGTAATGACTCTATGCAGTGTAGAAAGAAGACAATGGCCCCTCATTAGTGAGACAGTGGGGCACATTTACTTACCCATCCCCTCACGATCCCCACCGTGCAATGTCCAATGAGGATTCGGAGCTGCCACAATTCACTAATATCGTGCGCCCTATATACTGCATGTGTCGCTTCCCCGCTGAGGTCCGCCGGAGTTCACCTTCTTCTTCCCGGTGTATGTGAGTGCTGATCTTGCGACACAATTTGCTTTTTAAATTCCGCGGTTTGTCCGAATAAGTCAGGTTGCCCGACGTCCACGCCCCCGGATTTGTGTCGCATGCAAGCCGGCACAAAAAGGAAAAATTTGGGAAACCGACAGAATCACGGTCCGCGGACCTTTAGTAAATGTGCCCCAGTGTGTACGATGTACAGTTTGCCTCCCTGATGTGCAGACGCACGGTCTTCAATACTCTTGCGCATCAAATATGCTTAAACTGAGTGACCATTTTTTTTCTGGAGGTCTCTGCTTAACAGGCCAAAATTATGTAAGGACTTGCGACTTAAATGTGGGGGGGGGTTCGTCCCCTTTTTAGGTGCACAGTTTTGTGTAGCGGTCTGTGTTAAATGGCCCAATTCAGCATCTTTAAGGTTTTTTTTGTGCAAAAATGAAGCTATGAAGGTTCTGTGACCGGTTGTCATTCTAGCTTCATTATTGGTCACAAATGAGATCTACTTTGTAGGGGAATAATTTGAGCCCAATTTAGCACAAAATTGGGCGCAAATGATTTGGATATTGGGTCATTAAGAAACTCATTATATGAAGGCAAAAAAAAATAATTCTTAAATCACTGGACAAGAAAAGGAAAAAAACAGGCGCAAAAATAGGCGAAACTGAGACACCGTATGAATAATGTCCCCCTTGTTTGCAGGGGTGAAATTTAATAGTATAGGGCAGCACCGTGGCTCAGTGTTTAGCACTACAGTCTTGCAGCGTTGGAGTCCTGGGTTCAAGTCCCACCCAGGTCAACATCTGCAAAGAGTTTGTATGTTCTCTCTGTGTTTGCGTTTGCGTTTCTTCCGGGTGCTCCAGTTTCCTCCCACACTCCAAAACATACTGGTAGGTTGATTAGATTGTGAGGCCCTTGGGGAAGGGACTGATTTAGCAAGCTCTGTGCAGCGCTGTGTAATCTGTGTGCACTATATAAAATGAAGAATTATTATTCTTACGTGCACCCTTTGGAGGTAGATTATTTTGCTTCTTACCTTTTAATTGACGGAAAAATCTGACACTTTTTTATTTTTTTTTGAGGTTTCTTCTATATTAATGTGTTTTGAGCACTATAAATATATTTATATATATATTTTATGTATATATATTTAAATAATATTTGTATGTGTGTATATGTGTGTGTGTGTATTTGTATGTGTGTAATATATATTAAAAATAAAGAAAACAGTTCACAAAAAAATTTTCCTAATAATTTTATTTTTGAGCCTTTTTTGTGGAACATATTTTGGTTTTTATCGGTACCATTTTTTTTTTTTTTTTCAAATTGTGTTTGTTTTTGTAATTTCTTATTGTAGGGACTTAACATTTGTGTTTTATATCCAGGCAAGGTTGTAATGTGATCCAAAATATTGTCAAAAAAACCTGCCAAAAAAAATTTTGTTTTATTTGGTTTTGACTAAGCCAACAATGAGGCAAAATTTCTTTCAAGATCTGACATGAGACTGGCTCGTCTTTAACATTGTCGCAAATGGTGGTAAAAATGAAAAGTTTTTACAGGATTGAGCAGAGTGGATTATGTGACATGCTCTGCAGGGAAGAGCACTTGGCTTAATAGATGGACGTGCAGACTGCTATACACTTTAAACACCAGGTGGCGCTGTATTATACTAGCAATTGTTTTATTAATATCACGCATCTAAACATTTCTAAATCCCATATTCTATTTTACTTAACTGCAGAAATGAACAAAGATGATGAGGAAATTTCAGCGGAAGATCAGAAGGACACCCCCGATGGACTGAAGGATGGGAGTGACAATGAAGATGCCATTGACGAAGAAGACGACGATGAAGGTGACAAGGACGATGATCAGGCAGAGGACAGTGAAGATGCTAATTCTAATGATGGTGGTGGTGGTAAGGATTCAGAGGAGGACTCTGCAGTGGAGAAATCTGACCCAGAAGAAGATGAAGAAGAACAGAGTTCTCCGCAGCAGCCCAGTGAGACAGAGGCTCAGAGCGCCTTGAGGCATCGCAGAACGGAAGCCTTGGACAGCGGACAGTAGACCTCTGGATCTCCACAGCTTTCTCCATATGGACCAAAGATACATCTCCATTATTATTCCTGCAGTTTTTATGGGGTCATTTGTATTTTGCATGAAAACTTCTTTTTATTACAGTAGCTTTGTTGTCTCCAGGTGTTTAGGTCCATAGCACAAGACCTTCTAAAGTTCTTTTCTTCTTGGTTTAAGTTTACACCAAAGACTGGTTTTTGTTATGCTTGTTGTATTTCCCCTGCTGGCATCAGTTAGGCCAAGCTTCTATCATACGTTTTATGCCAGAAACGGGCACATTATAACTTTTATACATAGTGGACGGATGTATCAAGTGTCTTAAAGGGTTTGTCCACTTTCATCAAATAATTGGCATTGTTTGTGTACAATTTTCCTATATACTTTCTGTATAAATTCCTCACGGTTTTCTAGATCTGCTTGCTGTCATTGTATAAGAGGCTTTATTGTTTACTTCCTGTGGATAAACACCAGACCTTGGTCATGTGATGTCACACAGGAGCACAGCTTGTCATATCCCTGGTCATGTGATGTCACAGGAGCACAGCTTGTCATATCTTTGGTCATGTGATGTCACACAGGTGCATGCCTTGTCATATCCCTGGTCATGTGATGTCACACAGGAGCACAGCTTGTCATATCCTTGGTCATGTGATGTCACACAGGTGCACGCCTTGTCATATCCCTGGTCATGTGATGTCACACAGGTGCACGCCTTGTCATATCCCTGGTCAATTGATGTCACACAGGTGCTCAGCCTGTCATATCCCAGGTTATGTGATGTCCCACGGGAGCACAGCTTTTCATATCCTTGGTCATGTGATGTCACACAGGTGCACGTCTTGTCATATCCTTGGTCATGTGATGTTACACAACTGCACGGCTCGTTATATCACACAGCTCTAATTATTCTCTGTGATATAACCAGTTATGCACCTATGCAATATTAATGTTACAGTGAAGTAAGTAAGTAATGTACCTTCCTTTTGAATGACTGCAAGCGGAAATCTAGAGAACCCTGAGGAATGGATAAAGAAAGTTATATTGGAAAATTGTACATCCATTCATTACACAAACAGTTATTTGCTGAAAGTGGACAACCCCTTTAAAGTAAGACCGTACAAAGTTCAGTTTGATGCTGGATGATGAATCAGGCATAAGTCTAATCTAACTTTGCACCTAATATTAATTGGCGTAGTATATGCCAGAAAAATGTGCCAAAATTTGTCTTGATCCCCACTTCACTCAAAGGCCACCCCCCCCCCCCAAAGGACTAGTTGTTAGAGTATCTAAAATAAAAAGTGTAGCACAAGGAATATATTCAGATACTTGAATTTATTTTGGCCCAAATAGAGAGATTGATAACAAAAATGACATGACCAATCCCTCATTTTTCCAAAAACAATTGATTTTTGTAAGTCTTGAATCTTGATGGAGGAGCTGTTACCTTTCCTCATTTCTCCATTTTGGTAAATAATTCTAAAGCCTCTTTCTGTAGATCTATGCACTTTCTTCTGTAAGTGTGTAAACAAACAGACAAGTGGGTGTTGCCATTCTCTATCCGAAGGGGGCGTTTCCCTACAGCACTGATTGGACAGGGTCCGAGTGTACAGAGACCCGCCCTCATCTGGTAACACCCAGGTGTCCATTTACTGTATTTATAGGAGAAATAACAATGGAACAGCATAACACAGTGTTATAAGATGCCATATGATTGTTACATTATGGGAAATGCCAAAATGGACAAGTCAGGATTGCTGAAGGCTCCAGGAAAGTTTCTGAAGCTCAAAGTATTGATGATTTATCTGAAAGATTGGTTCCGAAATATCGCTGTGGTGTGATCCTGCCCCAGCGCCTTCACTGATCTTCTGTTCTCAGCTGCTGGTAAATTAGAGAATAGAACAGGAAGCAGACAGCGCCGTTCTCTGTGTTGTGGCAGAACAGAAATATTGCATCTCATCTCCCATTCAAATAAATGGGATCTGTCATGAACACTGCACAGAAAATGGAGCTGTCTGCTTCCTGTCCCATTGTCAGCAGAAGATGATGGGTTCTGGTGCTGGGAGGTGGACATTGTGATAGTGATGAATAGGTCATAGATCTATCTCTATCATATCTATCTCTATCATATCTATCAATCACTTTCCTTTCTATCTATTATATATCTATCGCTCTCATTTCTATCTATTATATATCTATCTAAAATAGAAAAACCAGAAGAGCCATAGAACTGATAGGTGCTATCCCAGGACTTGGCTCTCAATATACCAATTACATTGCCTGGGCAGGAGCAGACAGGTGGCACAACCAGAAATAACAGTAGATAAATCCTCCCCTTCTTACATATTTAATATTCAGAAATGGTGTCTGTATCCACGTTTTCCCCCTTGCACTGACCATATAAAGGGATGTCCTGGATTAGAAATTTCCAAATGGTTTCTTTAAAATAAACAAAAAAAAAACAGCACCACTTCTTTGCTCAGGTTGAGTTGCAATACCGCATACAGACACATTGTCCTCAATGGCGCTGCACTGCGATACCTAATGCAGCCCACAGGTGGCGCTGTTTTTATAATTCTGGGAAGCAATATTCCAGTTACAGTAAAGAATGGAAATGTATGTACTTTTCCAGGATATTTTCTATATGAATTCCTTGCAGTTTTGCAAGATCTCTGCTTGCTGATTTCTGCCGGTGCCATGTGATCCAGGACACATCATGGCTGCACATCTGGTAACATGACTTATAGCAGTACTAGAACTAGTCGTTTACATGGAAGTTAAGAATGATGCTTCCTTTTAACTAAAAGCAAGCAGAGATCTTGTGAAGAATTGCATACAGGGAGTGTTTTATCATTGTACAATATAATTACATTTATTTTATTACACTTTTAACGGAGTAGACGTTTCAGATTTTTCTCACTTTTTAAAAGGGGTTGGCCACTTTACCTCATGTGTTGTGTTAGTGTGGGGGGAGGATATTAGGTAATTTACCAATATACATCTATGAATAGTTCTGCTCCGCTTTCTAGATATGTAAAGTGAAGTCTCCTGTATTTTACCCCATCAGCCAGACATTCCTGCCCATAAAATGGCTGGAGATGGAGGGTCATGTGATCTCTATCTGTCTGTGAACAATTGCCCTTCCAGGACCTTGATCTTGTATTCATGAACTCTATCATAAGGTCCTGGCAGGGCGATTGTTCATGGCCAGTTAGAGATCACATGACCCTCCATCTGCAGCCATTTTATGGTCAGGAATCTCTGGCTGATGAGGTAAAAGACAGGAGGCTTCACTTTACATATCAAGAAAGCAGAGCAGATCTATTAATAGATGTATATTGGTAAATTACCTAATAACCCCCCACACTCACACATCACAAAAAACATAAGGCAAAGTGGCCAACCCCTTTAAAGAGGACCCATTTACGTTCACGATTTTGGCCATTTTCAATCCAAGTGTTTTTCCATGAGATAACAATTCTCAATAATCTCGATGTAGTATTGAGTGTTCTTGTTGTCCTACTTCTTTGTTATTCCTTGTAGTCATTTGTAAAGTAGTTAGCCAAGTGGGTGTTACCTCTTGGAGTTGTGTCCCTGCTCCGTCTACTTTGACATGCATCTCTGACTGGTAACACCCACTTGGCTAACTACTCAGAAAGATCAAGAGGGAACAAGACAAGTTTATAACGTGACTCGTATTTTAGTAAGTTCTTGTATCCCCCCAGGTCCACAAAGCTAACAGGTCCCTGTTAAACAAATTACTTGACATTTTTTTGTTTTGTCATATTTTCTTTTAAGGTTTCTCTGAGGATATGGAGGGATGTAGTGTGTGTTTTTACCATGTAAATATGGAAATAATCCTGTTTTTATAGATCTCTGGATCTTTCTTCGACAAGATTATTTTTTTTATAACTATTTTAATGGCTTTGAAAGCTTTTGATTGCTATCGCCGCTTGCACGACAGGAGAGATGTTTACATTGGCTTTAGAGCCGGATCGGCCGTTTCGTGGCCAGGCGCAGGACTATATCTATCACCTCACGTGGACCCTGGGTGTAGTTGTGTGTCAGACTGTGCACATACATGTGGATTAGCTCTATTTGTTCACATGGATTTGGGAAGAACCCCCAGACCATACAGTAGATTTGTACAGTAGATCCTTAGCTCAGTTTGTAGCTTTTTTTGTTTTCTCTCTATGCAATAAACACAATTTTTAGCTTTTTGGACTGTGCACTGCGCCATCTTATGGTAGTGAATGAAAATGACAATGGATCTGGAACTGCAATAAAGCTGTCATAGCAACACTCCCCGCGTGTTAGTCGTACTTTATCAAAATGACACAAGGTAAAACATATCATGTCCTTTCCCGATTTCTAATTGTCAGAATACGATGCTTGAAGTCGGTCTCGTGTATGAGAACTGTGGCTGGCTGCACCGGTTGTTTTGGGTAAGTTTTATAATAACAATAGTAAGGGCTGGTGTTAGAGGATGGCAAAGTGGGCATTTGCCCAGGGCCTCCTGTATGTGGACTTTTATGGGCAGAGGATGTATTGCGCTTTTAATATCCCTTGGTTGAATTCCCGGGTGAAGATGCTTCTCATCCATCTCCTGTCTATATATCATCTATCCATCTAGTTGCCTATCTTCTATAATTTGTATAATACTGTATATATATATATATATATATTTAATTATTTCTTTTTGTCTATCTATATATCTTCTATTTAGCAATCTATCTCCTATATATTATCTATCATTTCTATGAATCTATCGATCTTCTATCTCCATTCTACTGTATCTATCTCCTATCATCTAGCTATCTTAATATAATCTACTTTATATTTTTGCATCTATATCATCTTTCATATTTCTCTTCTATAATCAATCTACCTCTCATCTGTTCATCTCTTATAAAATTCTCCTACAGATTACCTTAGCATGCCATTGCTTGTAAACTACAAAGTGTTATTTTTGTGCAGGACTAAAGGATCCTCTTACTGACTGACTGTTCATAAAATAGTTATATTTTGTCTAAAAACCGGCCCTGACAATAGTCATTATTCGCCACATTTATTACTAAAGCCACAATTCTGCAGCATGAACAAAGTGCACCAAAAAAAATAGTGCACACTTGCTGAACAGTGCAGGGGGCGCCGGGTTCATGAAGACCCTGCCCCAGTTTTGGTGAACCTGCCGCACTCCACAGGCAAACTGCACATAGCACAGACCACAGTAGTTTTGATAAATGTGGGCTAGTGATGTCACCTAACGGAGATCATACACACAATGATGTCATAGTGCTGGGATAATACACTGAGTGATATCACAGTACAGAACTTATAAATGTTACAGTACAGAGATGCCACTTGTGGTGATGCCACCGTACTGGTATAACACACACATTTACCCACATTTAGAAAACTGGTGAACACGTTTTAATGTCTGACTTTGCACAGAAAAGAACGTACAAACTGCTGGCACATGTATTTATGTGTCTGCGCCATTTTGGTTTTGCTGTTACTCTGTGTCCACTGCCCCACAAAATTCTGCACCTAAAGGGCCTTTCTGGTTTTGAATCGGACCGTACAGCACAGTTATTACAGAATTGTGTCTCACATATGTTAAAGGCGCACACTTTCCAAGCAGTGCAGGGGCTGTCCGATTAATGAAGACCCTGCGCCAGTGTTTGTGAATCTGCCGCACTCTGCACATAGTACAGA
Source organism: Engystomops pustulosus (assembly GCA_019512145.1). Taxonomy (NCBI): domain Eukaryota; kingdom Metazoa; phylum Chordata; class Amphibia; order Anura; family Leptodactylidae; genus Engystomops; species Engystomops pustulosus. Next base: position 195,224,246 of record CM033643.1, on the reverse strand, counting down.
CACAACTAGTTTTGAGAAATCTGGGCCAATATCTACAATATGAGAGCATATGAATAATACATGCATAAAGATCTCCACAGAAAAGGAGCACAAGTATAATGAAGTCACAGTTAGGGAATTATGAAGAAAGATAATGGGCATAGAAGGGGGGGGGGGGGGCAAAGGGGGTTTTTTTAAAAGACCTTTGTTTGGGGGGGAGAAAAATAATTAATATACTTGAATGGGCTGGGTTTTTTGTTTTTGTTTTGTTTCGATTACAGTTGATGCAGGAACAGAAGGAGGATGGAACACTTCAACTATGTTACCGGAGGGATTATACAAATGTAGTCGCATATAAGTCTTAAGGCTCTTACACATTGGTTGTTATTCCCCTCCGTGGTTCGGTGATTTCCACAGACGCCTCAAAGCCAGTAATTCCTATGGGTGTTGTATTTTCACTGATACGTTGTTTGTGTAAAAAAAATTATGAAACCCGTCCTATTTTCTTCACTGATGCGGATTACCAAAGGCAATAGAAGTCTATGGGTCCGGATGCAACATTTGTTTTTTTTTTTCCAATGATGTGATGTTTTCAATGCAAAGTTAAACCAAGTTTTTTGCGGACACGGAGACAAAAACGGATACATCACATAGACACAGCAGAGACATATCAGAATGGATGCACCACTGAAGCTGAACATCAGCGCCAATGTGAAAGAGCCCTTAGTTGGCCCGAGTGCAATACGCAGGAGGTTTTCTTTTACCTCTACATTCTGACATCATAACCTTCCCTGGTAACTATAATCAAGTAATCCTGCAAAGCATAAAGCGAGATCCAGACGAGTCAAACTCTCAGGCTCTGCGTCCACACCAATCGCTGGAGCCCCATGGGCGCTCGCACAATACAACTCTTGTCCGTGACCTCTACCTGGTTTATTTAAAAATTCGGCAAGGAAATGTGAAGTGAGGGATTAAAGTTCTTTAGATTAGGGGTTTTTTTTTTAGACTTTGCAGACAGAAAATATATTCAAATCAAACTATTTTTCTTCGAAAAAAAAAAAAAAATCCAAGCGAGCAGCGGAGCGGGATAAGTGAGCGGTTTCAGAGGTTATATTATTACTGTTTAATATGAGCCTCATCTGGCATGCATTACCGCAGAGCACAGACTGGCATGGGAAAACAGTTGCCTCTGACCACAGCTGTTGGGATAGGAAGTTAATAGTTAGGAGAGTTAAAAAGAGTTTGAGAAAAACTAAATGTGCCCTCTGTTTACAGGCGCAGATGCACGCTGACATGAACCAGTGGCACAAACAATAAGCCCTTGCAAACTCGAAACACTCCTCGCCCGGCATGAAATATGTCTCGCAGGGCTTTAAAGATCCAACATGGATTTTTTTTCTTTTTTTGCAATAAACAAAACATTTTGCAAGCTACATTAGAGTGTATGAAAGAGTCACACTACGGGACAAGAGAGGTTTTATGGTGTGTTATATTAGACGATGTGACCTGGCTAATACAGAACAGCCATCCCACATCCCCTGCTATGATTTATTTCATGTAGTCGAGCCCACAGGAACACTGCGGTTTGGGGAGTCTGTGGGACAAAAATAGTGCGCTGGCCGCCGAATGAAACAATGATGTTCTCAGTTTGTACTCGCTGCCGGTGTTGGGTTTATCTTGGGGTTACATATTGTTCTCCGTAAACATAGAATGGAAAGTTTAACTCTTGTGTTTTAGGTGTCAGAGGGAAACTTTTTGCCTCACATTTACAAGGGTGCATCAGTTTTCTGTAGGACTTTGCACATTCTTTTAGGCGCAAACTGCTTGCACAGGAATTTAAAAAGTGTCCGCGCCACATTTGTGTCGCACGTGAATGTTTTGTGGCGCGTCTGCAAAACAGACAAATTTCTGCACTGAAGGGACGTTCCAGTGCTCAGTCGGACCGTGCGCCAGATTTATCATGCAAAGTCAGACAAAATTTCCTCAGTAAAAGGTGCACCAAAAAATCCCACAGACCAAGCACGTGCAGTGGATGCCAGTCATTGGGGGATGTGTATCTTTATTTTGATCTGTTTTTCTCTCTTCTTTTTGGGGCTTTTTAGGTGCAATGACAATGCCAAGGTTGTGTCTGTTGCAGTGTTCCTAAATGTATCTTTCCAAGACCAGTTTTCTTTGTTTTGCAACTTTTTAGGTACAATTTAGAGACTTTTTAGGTGCAAAACGAAGTACAACTGAGCCCATGCTTAGTTCCATACATGCACCTAAAAAGTTAAAAAAAAAAACCCCTGTAAATTGGAGACAAAGGAAATAAAAACAGACATGTATGACAACGGCAAATTTAGAAAGATGCACAGCACTGCTACAGTATGCAGACTTTAGCCAACTTAAAAAAAATCACAAAGGAAAACAAATGATACATGTGCCCCATTGTATCATAGTGAATTATGGGATAGTGTCACCGCGGATGATGACATAAGCCGACACCTGGTACTGGAGTCTAAGTGGTACCTGATTCTCACCAGAGCCCACCTCAAAGCAGATTGGACTTGCTGGAACTGGGTACCACCACGTCGTTTCACAGGCACGAGTTTGTCTGTGCTGGCGGCCAAGGCGGGGTACATAAGGCAAACTCGTGGTTTGGGACAGTTAGGAGGTCGAGACGGGCAGCACAGGATCAGAGCCTGGGACGTAGAGGTAGGTCAGGACAGGCAGCACAGGATCGGAGTCAGTAACGGAATTGAGGTTACTACTGGAAATCAGTATAATCGCAAAGGGCATGGAACCAAGCTATCTCTTAGGCACAAAGATCCGGCAGGGAACACAGCCGGCCAGTGCTGAATCATGGATAGGTGAGAGCTGTGGCATGGGACCGGGGGCACAGAGAGGAGCACGGATGCGCCTCCGACGCTGGTCGTGGTTTCGCAAGAGCACCCGTGACAGATAACTATAAGAGTTGTTACAGTGGCTGCAGAAAAGGCGTTCACTGTTCACTGTACTTTTTTCATCCCATAGGATCAGGCTAGTACAATAAAGGTCCATTCACACGTTCACAAATGGCAGCCTTGAACTAACTGCAAAAATGGCAGCTAATTAACGGCCAACGCAGTGGTACATTAAGCACGGGCACAGTGCGGCCGCATCGCTGAAGATAGTCCTATTCCTATAGTATGTGCGGTGCAGCTGCACAGGTCCCTATGGAGAAAAAAGGGTTGAACAGTGCTCATCCCCTCCTTCACACATTTTGTTCCTGACACTACTGCTCACACGGACTTGTTAATAGAGCCTAAGGGCTCTTTCACACTGGCATTGTTTTAGCCCTGACAACGGTGGACAGTCTGACAAAAGGGCGCACCCCGACCTTTAATAAATGAGCCCCATTGTCTTTTTTCAAAGATCCATTGTCCGTGGAGACATTTTTGAAACCTGTTTTTCACTGCACTGTGCTTGGTCTGAGCAGGGAAGGTAATAGAAGCCTTTGGGTACACAAAAAAAAAAACTATGACTTGTTTACTGATAAGGCTGGGAAAGAAGGTGTTATGTTTTCTAACCAATGTTAAACCTTCAGATTTTTTGGGGGACAAGGAGACACAACGCGACAGCTGCGCAATGGACACACCATTCCATCCTTATAGGGGTATTCCCATCTGGGAATATGTAAATATTTCAATTGGATTTTATTAGAAAAAATGTTCCTGTGTGAAGATAATTTCTCATAAATGTAGTCATGTTGTCCCTTATAAATGAGCTTTCTCGGATACGACCACCTCACATTTTTGCAGCAGTGGCCAGACATGCGCTATTGAGTCCTGCCTGACCATCCGGCTTCAGCGATCATTACCACAGGATGGCTGTAGGCTATGCAGTAACTTTCAGACATTTCATATACAAAAACTTTTTGTTTCTTTGTGCAATCCCTCCAGCAGAGGTGGCTGTATCCAAGGACACAGTCTTGTTTCTAAGGGACCATATCACTACATTTATGAGAAATTATCTTCACACAGATGAAACATTTTTAATGACATCTAATTGAAGAAATGTTTATATATGGCAGATTAATGAATCTGGATGTGAATGCCCAGACGAGAATACCCCTTTAAGCTTAAATCCATCCAAATGTCTTCTGTATTTGGAGTTTTCCCATAAACAGTCCCCATTAATTATAACCAGTAGAGAGGATTAATGTACAAACAAAATAAACCTCTACTTACCCTTTTCAGCACCACTGCTCTCTCGTGCCTCTGTACCTCAGTCCCGTGTTCCTGTATATCCCACAGACGCGCCGACCGATGCTGTCGGAGAAACCCACCCATGTATAACCAGTCGTATGAACAGGTCATTAGTATAGAGACTTGGAAAACCCCTTTAAGCCTAAAGGATCAATTCCCTCTTGTAACATAAATGATTAAATATGTTGAATTCTGTCTCATTTCTCTTCCACTTAGGCCATTTCTCTCCAGTAGCTTCTTTGTGTCTAGTCGGTAATGATTTCTCTTTGTGTTTTCAGCACTGACTCATCCATCTTCTTCTGCTTTATTACTTGTGCCCACACGTTATACATTATGATAATCGCACGGTAACCTTATTAAAGCAAAATTCCATGTTTATAAGCAAGTTACAGCGAGAGTGGAGGGGAAACTTCTTAAAGACACAGGAGACGCTATGTTCTGAGGAGGAAATGGAGCAGGAAATGTCTGTGTGGAGTCTTTTTTTTTTCCATACGGCGAAAGCAAAGGAAGAATTTTTTTCCTCAGTTAAAATGTAGAATTAATTCAGTGGGATGATGTCATATCCTAATAGCAATAACCACATCATTACTAGGCCAGAATTTGGTGCACCTCAGATGATTCCTTGAATTTGTTACTGTATATATAATGTATTAAGTCAAGCTATATGTTCGTGGTGGTACGGAAAATATATATAAAACTTGGAAAGTACCTATAAAAAATCTTTGCATTACTGACCTACTGAATATTACACCCCTTGTGACCTCACATGGTGCCTCTGTGGTGTGACTACTGTGGCACATGGTGACAAGTTATGAGCAATGTTTAGTGAGAATTCTATAGAATAGAACTAGAACAGGTCTGTTCTCAGACTCTTCTGATAAATCTCCCCCATCTGAGAATAGAATATGAAACTGAAAACATATTGGCAGGGGTAGCTCCAGGTTTTAGCGGGCCCCTGGGCAACAGAGCATAAATGGGCCCCTTTGTGGGCCACCCTCCAGTGGCCACACTGCCCCGTCCCCCTGCAACACACTGCCCCTTCCCCCTGCGGACACACTGCCCCCTGTCCCCCTGCAACACACTGCCCCTTCCCCCTGCGGACACACTGACCCCCCTCCCCCTGCAGACACACTGCCCCGCCCCCTCCCCCTGCGGACACACTGACCCCCCCTCCCCCTGCGGACACACTGACCCCATCCCCCTGGGGCCACAAGACCCCCCCTCCCCCTGGGGACACACTGATCCCCCGTCCCCCTGCGGACACACTGACCCCCTCCGGGAAAAAAACAAAACACACCTTTCCTGGTTCCCCCGGAGCAGCGCCTGCATCTGCCTTCTTTCTTCGGCCGGTACCTCCCGTATGCGCCGGCCCTGAAGCCGGCACAAGTGATCTGATGACGTCACCATGTGTGCGGGCTTAAGAGCCGCCGCATACCGTGCAGAGCTCAGCTTTGGGGGAACCTGGACAGGTGAGTTTTAGATTCTGACTCTGTGTTTCGCTCCCGCCGAGCGCAGCATAGAGGCAGAAAAGTAATTGTTCTGGATGGTGATCATTTGTACAAGTGTCATATAGCGACTAGACTTACCCCGGGGCCCCGGCACTTGCCCTGGTTTTAAGGGTGCTGGCGCCGGGCCTGCATATTGGGTATATCTTTGGATATTAAACTAAACTTAGCACCTAGTGCCAGGCAGCTGCTGCCAGGGTAAATAGGATCATGCATCAAAATAATACAGCTTATCCCTTGCATAAATGATTAGTTAGACACCACATGGAATATTGTGTGCAATTTTTGCAAAAGTTATAGTTATAGAGCAGTTGTGGTGAACCAATGGCATGGGTGCAAGAGGTGCCACTCAATCACCCCAGTACAGAGTTGCCAGACTCAATGGCCCATATTTATCAAAAAACTGTGCAAAGTGCACTGGATGCAGTTTGGCTGTGGAGTGTGCAGGGTGCAACCGTGAAGCACGTTCTTCATGAATCTGGCGCTCCCTACACTGCTGCGACAGAGTGCACACTAAAGAACGTGCAAAGAAGGAGGGGCAAGAAGGTGTGGAAAGAGCTGGATTATCAATGGGGCTCTTACTCCAGGTCACGTGATTCTTAGTGGCACGTGGCATTTTTAAAAATGCATTTGAAACGCGTCAAGGAAAGATGCATTCTATAAAATCATATGTGTTGTTCCCAATGCGTTTGCAATGCATTTCAAAATGCAACAAAAACAGCTAAAGAAACGTACAGAACACCCAAGAGTAAAATGCAACAATCTTGGTGAGATTTTTCCCATTTCTTTCTACTGTATTGGTGTCCTTAGGACAACGATACGATCAAAACCTGTGACCGAGCAGTGAACTATAAATGAATGCTTAAATTGCCTCGTTGGCACTTTGTTATAAATCAGTGGGTTTTCAGTTAGGGCACTTGGTTTTGACCATATTGACAGTGTTCGGTATTGTCTCAGGAGATCTGTGTAACCATAGCTTGGGGGTCCATTTATCTTATGCTTTTCTTTTTTTCTCTTATACTTGCAACTTTTTTGGTTGCATTTGCATATTTGTGCCAAAATTTGTGATTTTTCTTCTTGCCTAGCAAAATTAGCTGCGCAAGAATTTTTTGGTGTTGTGCCGCCCCCTCCCACAAGCACAAAAAAAGGCATGCACAAACGTCCTGACTAAAGATAAATGAGCTCCTTGTGTTAGCAGCAGGACTGTGAAAAATGGCTACCTATTCCAGGATTGTAGCTGCTCTATGGGAGCATTGAAGGGACAGGCATAGAAATGGTCATTGATTAAACTAAGGTCGAGACAGACAGAATTTGTGCATGGGGGTCAGGGCACCTGGTACAGGCAATGTAAAGTGAGACCTAGGTGCTCAGCAATTCAACAACAGGGAACTAATATTGCGGCATAGCATGTTCCCTGCAGACTCACTAGTGCTAGGGCCAAGCAGATAAGAACAATAAATCATGAAACATAACCAGTTTGAGAATAAAAGAGAGAGGATTTATTATGATTGTCTTTAATAACATATGAATCTTTGAACCCAGTCTAATATTGTTCTCTGGGTCGCATTTTGGAGTGTTACATATGGGTCATTAGATAGTAGATTACTAAACTGTTTGGCGGCTGGAATTATATTATGTAGAGGCCACTAAGTTGAGTATTATTCTATGTGGCCAATGGGACAAAGGGTTTGGGCTTAGGACATACACATTTCCCAGCTTCTATGTCTCTTTCTCTGTAACAAAAGTTGGTATTGTTTGTGTGTGTGTTGTCGGCAGTAAGAAGAAAGTGGAAAATGGATTTATATTCCAGGATTGTAGCTGGACTCTGAGCACTCTGGTGTGTGTGACCTTTTCACTGAACACCGCACTGCCCCTTCCACTTCATAACGTTGGGGTGTACCCTCACACTGCTGTGCGATCTCTGATTGTACTGCTCTATATCACACAGGGGCACACCCAAGAGATGTACAAGGTTACTGCCCTCTTGTCTACTATAAGCAAATTCAAATTAACCTCCAAATATCATGTCTTTATAGTAGGAAGCTGGTTTTTAGAAAAACAACCATCACATTGATCAGAAGCACAGACGCAATCCAACAAAGTTTCTTTTTCAGCTTTTTAAAACCTACTAACATCAGATTTGACCCCAATAGTAAGGGTACATTCACACGCGGTATGCCCGCCATGTGCTGGAGAGGAGGAGGAGGAGGAGGCGGCCCCTCCTCCCTCCATAGAGAATAGCGGCACACGGCCGCACATCCGCCGAAAGATAGAGCTTGTGTGGCACCGGATCCCCGCCGTGCCGCTATTGCCGTCTATGGGGACGTACATGCGGCTGCAAATTTGCGGGCGCATGTACGGCCCCGCAGACGGCAGTGTGAATGAGCCCTAAGTGTGAACTAGGTCATAGAAGAACATCAATGAGAATAGGTTTTGCTGCTCTACTGTATATAATCCTACATGATGATGAGATCACACAAAATATGGGCTGATACACATGGAACATGGTCCCAATTGTCACAGTTGATTTGTGATTCCTTGGTATTACTTTTACTGTTTGTTTTTTTGGGTGGGGGTATGGAGGGCACGGAGAGGCCGCATCTGGGGACTTTCTTCTTTCTCAGGGTTGATTAACTTTCTGCTGTTTTTCCAGCTGACTGCCATATATTACATGGAGAGACCATATAACCCAGTCCTTTCATTTCCCTGCAGAGACTGTAAGTTGAAGGGGAAAAGTAGTTTAATGTAAATGAAATTCTTCCCTTTACTTCTTCATCTGAATTCGCCTGATGAGTTCTTTTACTGGAAAAAGCCTGCGGTAAGTTATATGTGATTCATGTTGAGTTTTCTACGGTATTAATTATTCTGTAGGATTGCAGGATGGTTCTGTAGATATGCATTTTATCCATCAGATGGCGCTATTGTACTTGGGAAAGACTTCAATGCTCCATCTCTGTGTGAATTTAGTTTGGTATTAGTTTTTTTTTGTTTCTATAATGGATTACTTCTAGATCACTGATACGTTATACTGCGTCACAGGTCACTGAAAACACTGCTGACTGCCTAAAAAAATGTGCCACTATTCACTATTATCAAAAACAGACACATTCATTGACAAAAGAGAAAATCTAGAAAGGCACAAATAGATATAAATGATGGTCGGCTGCAGAATTAATATCTTGGTTATGTTATGTCTTGGGCAGATATAGGGTAGCACGGTGGATGAGTGGGTAGCACTTCTGCCTTGCAGCGCTGGTGTCTTGGGTTCAAGTACCATCCAGGTCAACATCTGCAAAGAGTTTGTATGTTCTCTCTGTGTTTGCGTGGGTTTCCAGTTTCCTCCCACACTCCAAAACATACAGATAGGTTGATTAGATTGTGAGCCCCATGGGGACAGGGACCGATTTGGCAAGCTCTGTGCAGCGTAATCTGTAGGCGTTATATAAATAAAGGATTATTATTATCATTATACGTACATGATTACAGATATTGTTTGCTTAGACACAGGATCTTGCCACAAGAGGGTGTAACAGTGCAGGTTCTCTGAGGCTACTGTTAGGTAGTGTACAAACCAACCAAATGTCCCGGATTCAGTGGCACAGTCCCAATTTTCAAGCTCTGTTCCACCTAGCAGGAGGTATGTGCCGGGACATCATCTTTACCAGCATCCTCTGGACTCTAACAGACTTGATTACAGTCATAAGGAAGCTCCCTGCTCCACCACTGTGACTTTGCTTTTGCTGTATGTAGCAGAGGCGTCATGTGATGATGTCATGTGATGATGTCATCCCGGCCTGCCGCCTTCACTACTGCATAAAGCAGGAGTTGAGGAGTGAGGAGCAGGGGAAACAGGAAAAGGTGAGTATCTGTTATTATTTCACTATGTGGCCAACATAAGATAGGAAGCTGCTTGAGGGTGAGCTTCTGGGGGTGCAAAATAAGAGGGGTAGGTTTTTTTTGGGGGGTGGAGCACAACAAGAGAAGGAGCTGCTGAGGGGGAGCTGCTAGGGGGGGGGGTAACAGGTGGAGCTGCTGGGGGGGGGGGGCAAAACAAGAGGCAGAGCTCCTGTTGGGTGTCAAAACAAGAGGGGAACATGCCGGAGGAGGCAAAATAAGAGGGAGAGCTGTTTGTGGGGCACAATAAGAGGCAAAGCTGCTTAGGGGAATAAGAATTGGGGTTGATGGGGGGCAAAATAAGAAGGGGAGTTGCTGTGGGAGCTCAATAATAAGAGGGTGGCTGCTGGAGGAGCTCAATAATAAGAGGGGGCTGCTGGAGGGGCTCAATAAAAAGGGGAGAGGCTAGGAGCACACAGTAAAAGGAGGCTTTAATACAAGGGATTATCGGCACTGAGGGGTAATTATACTGTGAGGCGTAACAAAGGCGTGGCTTGGGGCAAAACAAATTTCTGCAGCAAGTATGTAATCTTTTAATGGGAGATGGTCCACTGCCAGACATGCCTCTATGGCTCAGCATTGAGTTGCATCATTGAGCTGCATCATTGAGTTGATAGAAGCAAGGTTATTATTTCAATTAATTTCCATTAATCACCATTAAATAAGTAATGAATTGTTTTGGCCATCACTTTGCCTCTGTTTGTCTCCTTCATTCCATTAGAAAGCATATGGATGTTTAATAATATATTGTAACAATCTGCAACCGCCATATGAAGACCCGGCAGAGGAACACTGGGCTTTGATCCCACCCGGTGGGAGGTATGTGACATTGACTCTACCGGCATCCTGTGGACGCTGACATTCATTGATGCTGAGCATCCCTTACTTTGCCATTACTTAACCTGCCATTAGTTTGTCTGGAAAGGAAAGAAGACGGGTGGTTGGGGTGTAAATTAGATGGTTTCCGTACAGGAAATTGAGCATAAATTGGTTGTTTTCTGAAAGAGGGGCATTATAAGAGGGTTTAGAAAAGTGGCTTTATAGTAAGGGTGCTAGTGAAAAGGGACCCAACATGAAAGGGGCTTACACAGAAAAACATTAAAAAAGGGGAATTATACAATGTAGGAGCCTCTAAGGGTGGCATTTTACAGTGTTGGGTCATGCCAGGGGGCATTATACAGTGCATGGCCAATTAACAGGGGTCTTATACTTTTTGTGCTTGATAGGAGGAGTGGTTAAGATAATGATAACTGGGAACTGGGGCTTGAACATTGTAAATTTTTCTCCTGCCAACAGTCCTAGGAATTTTTTTTTTGTGTTTAGCTGGTCCCTGGCTCAAAAACAGTTGGGAATCACTGATATTCTGTAAAAATAAAATAAAAGTTTTAACTTTTTAATTTTACACAGTGGTGATCATTTATCTTTACTCTGGAATTTAAAAAAAAATTATAATAATAATAATTCTTTATGTATATAGCGCACACAGATTAAGCAGCTCTGCACAAAGCTTGACAACTGGTCCTTGTCCCCAAGGGGCTCACAATCTAAACAACCTACCAGTATGTTTTGGAGTATGGGAGGAAACCGGAGGACCCAGAGGAAACCCACGCAAACACAGAGAGAACATACAAACTCTTTGCAGATGTTGACCTGGGTGGGATTCGAATCCAGGACCCCAGCTGGGTTTGTGTTGTACTCATGCTCAGGTGTTCCCGCTGATTTGGTACGTTTGCCTTCCTGTTAAATCTCACTTTTGAGTTTGCAGTCTATTGGCAACTTAAAGAAAAAAAATTGCAAAAAGTTGCACATTTTCCCACAACTACCCATTCTAGACATTTTCCTGCAGACTTTTTTTGCTAAAAATTTTAGTTTTTAACACTTCACATGGCTAAAAGAATCTGGATCAGGGCGAATTTGTCACAAAAAAGACATGCTAATACAAATAAAAATTAGGAAAATAGAGTGCAGAAATAAAGTAAAATATTTGATAAATGCCCCCCAATGCCTTTTTTTGCGCATTCCGTCACGTTTTGTCTCTGTTGTGTCTCCATTTTGTATCCGTTTTATCTCCCTGTCCACAAAAAAAACCCTGAAGGTTTAACATTGCTTTGAAAACATCACACATGGTTTCCCAGCCTCATCAGTGAAAAAAAACTTAAGGTTTCTAATTTTTTTTTTGCTGACCCATAGATTGGGTTGGGTTTCACAATTTTTTCCACGGACAACAGATCAGTGAAAAAATAAACCAATGTTTATCCATAGAAATCAATGGCTTTGTGAGGCATCCGTGGAAATCACTGAACTACGGATATGAAAAACAGCGCCAATGTGGAAGACCGCTTATCCTCGGAGAAACCTCCAATCTTGTTTCTCATCTTAGACCCATGAACAGGTGCACAAACGCCTCGCCAGGACATAAAAGTCTCTACTTCTTGTCTAAAACAGCGAAAGCAGAAAAAGCCACAAAGACTACAATCTGCAAGTGATAGATGTCCCAATTGTATGTGAAGGAGAAAGTCCATCTTAAAAGCGATGTATCTGCAGAGCGGTGTTTATCCATTTACAGGGAGGGTTGTCATAGGTCATGTAAACATGTCACCGCAATGGTTATTTATTATCTCTCACCCCATACAGCAAGCGCCAAATAACCCGTAGCAGGGGCTCTGTGCACATAGTCACTGAAAATGTCCGCAAAACTAATTACCGTGGATGATTTTGAGCAGCATGCCAAGAATTTTCTGAAAAAATCAGTATTTGATTATTATCGATCAGGGGCAGAAGATCAACAAACCCTCGCTGACAATGTGGCCGCGTTTTCAAGGTGAGGAATAATATTTGACGATTTACCGTTTACTTGCTTTTTAAAGTCATAGTACTAACACAGTTTACCAAAATGTGGACTGTCACCCCCCTCCAGGGGTCATTATTTTGACAGCTTTTTGACCATTATGCACAATGTGCAGAGACTCTGCGGGTAAAAAGTAGAATAAGTGGAGAAATGCATCCAAAAGGTAGAACACAGGCAAAAATCAGGAAAGGGTCCAAATACAGAGGAAGTTAGTGTTGCCTTTAAGTGTCACAAGAATTTTTTTTTTCATCAAGAGTGTAAGGCAGTTTTTTTTTTTTTAGACTTTTTCTACTGATATGACAGTTCTACTTCTCCCTATATCCCAAGCTTCTTCTAGGCATGTCATGTGGCCAGGGTGATGTAATCTAAGGTCTTTTACCTAGTTACATTTGCAACATCGACCCCTGTATGTATCTGATCAAATGGCAGTGTCATTGCAGCATCACAGCAGCCTTTATGGACTTCTACTCCTCCCTATTCTCCATCGAGGTAGCTGTAATTTCATGTGATCAGATGCATATATGGGGTAGATAAGGCAAATGTAACAGGACCTTAGATGACATCACCCTGGTCACATGACATGTAGTGTCCAATGATGTAACACAGTTTTCTCTCAACTGAGAAACTTGTAGATATGTCAACACTGATCCTTCAATCATTCAACTGAACTCATCATTTCTGTTCAGTTCAGTGATTTGTGGTTTGGTCCGGGATATATATGGGAGTGAAATTCTTGGAACGGACTAAATTGTGGGTAATGGGCTTAAGTTGATTTTACCAAGTTCAGAAGTTATCCGGATAGGATAAAAAGCACAGGGAGTAGAATTCTGGTCGGTGAGGGTCTGACTGCTGGGAACCCTATCAATCACGTGAATAGGACCCCAAGCATATCCATCAGGTTTTTAAGGCACTCCCATTCAAAGTCTTTGTGATTACTTAAATAGAGCAGAAGATTGCTCCACCCATTAGTGAAAATAGGCCTCCATTCACCAGATTGCTGGGGGTCCATTTCTAGTGAACTGGGGGTCCCATGTGGTACCCTTATGTCACATTAATGGGCCCTGTGGAGGATTTCCTGGTGGAAAGGGCAAATATACAGCTTTGATGAGATATTAAAATAAGGTGTCAAGGTTTTGTTATAACAAAAAAACTGGAGACACCTACATTATTACTCCGAATCATGAAAACTCTTCATCCATGGTCATCACTATACAACAATCAAAACATTTGTAAATGGTCCAGTCTGTAATGATTATATTTGCAACTCTCTGTATTTGCATGGAAGGGCAGGCATGGCATTGATCAACTGAGACATAAAAGTCATCGTCTCTGGAGGGTTACGGCTTATTATGACATCCCAGTGCAATGTTTTCGGTGTTACATCGCGGCTCTTGTCTGTAGCAAGTGTGGGAGATAAGCTAAAATGTTAAAACATCATAAAAAAAGATACTAAAATGGGCCTCTCTATTTTATGGCCGCATAAAATCCGAAGAAGAAATCAATTAGTGGTAATTGTCATGTAATCCCATTGTAAACAGTGGGAAGAAACAATTTATCTTAGCAAGTGTAATTTAAGGAAGCATTCATCTAAACAACAACCTTTTAAATAATGTCTTTTTTTTTGCAAAGTAAAAATTTTATGGCTTTTGTATAATTTTGATGTTTATCTCTTGGGGGGGATTGATTTGCCAGATGCTAGGCAGTAGTAGAGCAGGAAGTAGAGATACAGGCAGGATACAGTACAAAGACATCATACACACACATACAGCATACGCACATACAGTATATACTGCATGTTCACACACATACACACATACAGTAAATACACACATATATACAGTACACACAGCATATGTACACACGTGGGGGAGATTAATCATGATTCCGACCACGCAAACAAGGCCTCTTTATGTATCAACTAGGCGGAACGGCAGCCGGGCAAAACTACACCAGGTCGGAAAAATCAATCAACAAAAGTTGTTTTTTCAAAAGAACACTTGCCCACTCTCCCAGCCGACGCGCCTCTCTTTACCGCCTATACACCAAGATTTCATGGAGGTGTCATAGTATCTATTGTAGTTACTAATTTTTTCCCCCACTTCAGTGGGGCAGTGATAGATCTCCCCCAACGGCGTATACATACAGCATATATACACACACACATACAGCATATACACTGCATACACAGATATACACACCATAAATGCATATAAAGCAAACACACACAGATATACAGTAAATAGACATTGTACACATATATACACACAGTATATACACACACCATACATCATATACACTTATACACACATACACACCATGAACACACATACAGCATATATGTACATATACACAAACCAAGATACATAGAAAGATACATGTAAATATATATACATATTTTACTTACCTCCTGCACCTCCATGTCGTTGCGTCAGGACCCGTCACATGACCTCACGTGACTTCAGAAGAGGAGGATTGAGGTGGGCTGCTCATCAGTGGTAGTTACGCCACTGAGCAGAACTGTTAAAAACCTGTACACCACAACTAGTAACACCGGCGATCAGTACTGGAACTCTTTAAATGTTGGTGGCAAAGTTGCCAGTGGCATTACGAGTACTGAAGCTGTGCACTGGAATTTAGGGGAGTTCAGAGTTGGATTGGCATAGGTTGGGCCTACCAGAGGTGGTGCTCTTGAGGGCCCACCCTTCAACCATAAAATACCATTAAACAAATCATATAATTTAAGATGCCTCATCAGCAAGATGTACTAATCTACTGGATAATATTGAATTAATCCTATATGAAATAGATCATAATATCAAATTATTACTTCACTCATTTCCAAATTAAGATCTTTGGGGGCCATTATAAAGTGTTAGAACCTGGGGCCCACCGGAGGATTCTCCGATGCTCTGGTGGGCCAGTCCGACACTGGGGGAGTTGCAATAGTGTAGACGCCCGCTCAAACATGTCCTGCCACCAGAAGAATCCTGTGGTGCTCAGAAATTTTGAGGTTTGTTCATAGATGAATGAATAAAATCCGGCACATCACCAAGTAATTTCTTCCATGAAAAAAATCTTTTATTTCAGATGCTTCTCACATCATCGGTTAAGAACACATATAAAGCGTTCAACGTGTTTCGGCAAAAGCCTTAGTCCTGATCTGGCATATGATAGTACTACCACTGTATATAAAATAACCCACCCCTTCCACCTGGCCGGTGGGGGCGCGAACATAATGGGATAGTTGAAACCAACATTAAACTACACATGCAAAAGAAGAAGTGCTTTATACTAGGGGATGGTCTTCACGCCCAATGACGTCATTTGGGCGTCCAGCAAATTCAATGCCACTGGCTACTTTGCCAGAAGCATTTAAGGCATAATGCCCAAAATCAGTGCCAGCACAGATTTCGGATGTTAACAGTGCGGGTAGTTTGGGCCGAACCCGCAGTTCGTATTGCTGAACACTAGTCATTTTCCATTTTGTTTTTTAAATAATAAGGTGTCATCCTGTATATCTCATACAACTTCTGAAATACTGGCAGAATACAATACACCAAAACAACTAGCATTTAGAATAGTTGCCAATAGTTCTTAATCTGTTGGTCTGACCCAGAATCGGTCATTCCTATGCTAGTTCACGATAGTCCCTGAATGCTCCGATTTTTACATTGACAAGTTGTACGCTCTAGTGTTCTTGTAATACCTGACCCTCTTCGGTAGTAATGTGACACAGCAATAATATCATATTTGTTCTGTAATTGGATTCAGTCTCAGAACTGCTTCTTGTCATTAACACAAAGATTAACGAATTGGCAAAAATAACTGCAATGGAAAAAAAGATCCTTTCACAACTGACTTGTCCTTAAAACAGGCGCTTAGTTTTAGAAAAATGTGAAAACAAACCCTAAACATGTGTTCGATGTCTAAAATTTGATTTACGTCTTATTGATGTCAGATGGAGGTTGTATCCTCATGTCCTAAGAGATGTTTCTACCACTGATATCTCCACAACCATACTAGGACAGAAGGTGAGCATGCCCATATGTGTAGGAGCAACAGCAATGCAGAGAATGGCTCATCCTGATGGAGAGACCGCAACTGTACGGGGTAAGTTTGTCCTCCTGGTATTGTCCTAAAGGTACTCTAGATAACACAAGGCCCAGACTACAGGACATCACAAGCATATCTCATTCATGAAGCATTGCCCATGCCAAGCCCATGCCAACACTTGAACATTCCATAAAATGTTTACTTTAAAGGACATCTAACACCAGGATGAAGGATTGTAAACCAAGTCCACTAACATGTAGGTGTGTGCCCCCTTTGGCAGGACCTGCTCTTCTTATAGCTTCTTATGCCCTTGTTTGTAAGATGAGCCTAAGGGGTTCCAGGCACCATTAACATCTATGGAGCTCGGACCCCCTAGGGCTCATCTGCATAATTTTAAAAGCCTTTTTTTTTTAAAAAAAAAAACAGGACATAAGAAGCTAAGCAGTTCCTGCCAGAGGGGGCATGCACCAGTATGCCAGTGTTCTTGGTTTACAATCCTTCATCCTGGTGGTAAAAGTGCTTTTAGGGCATATTTGCCCCCTCTATGAATAGCTGTTTAGCCTTCACACACTTTGTAGTGACCACATACTGTAACTACAACCACAGCTCCCATTGAAGTGAATGACAACTTTGTTTGTAGTTACTTCTTTCATCCACTGCTTCTGGCTCCAAGCTCATTACCAGCTTATAGCTGTAATTCATTGACAACCCCTTTAACTCCTTAAGGTCCCAGCTCATTTTCACCCGACATGATTTTTAAAATCTGCCATGTGTCACTATATGCAATTATAACTATAATATGCAGACATGTGATGTGTTGTACTTCACCTTAGTGGTATATTTTGGTTGAAATGTTTTGCAATTATTTATGAAACATGTAATATTTGGTGAAAATTTAGCGATTTTCTGATTTCTATACTTATCATAAAGTTAGTGTGACCTCCCATAAACATTAACCATATGTCTGCTTTATGTTTTTACATAATTTTTTTATGTTATTTTATTGGTATGACAGGAGGCTTACAAATCAATCAGCGATTTTCTAGACTTTTTTAAACAAAAATTTAAGATTCAATAATTTTAGAGGCCTATTTATATTAATAGGGGTTTTACAAGTTTTATTTCTTAGAAACACCCAGAAAAGTACCCCATTTTAAAATGAACCCCTCAAACTACTTAAAACAGCTCTTGTTAAGCTTGTTAACTGTTCATTAAACATGACATTTTGACATTAAAATGTTTAAGTCCTAAAATGTATATGTTTGCGCAGGATAAAATGAGAAAACACATCTCAGAATTTGTTGTACATGAGAAACTTTGATGAATCTGGTGCAGTATAAAAATGTCTAGTCTTACATGAGACATTTTTGTTAAATCTCCCCTAAGGTTTTCTCCTTACCCACTTATATGGCGGAAGAAGAACCTTTCGTTAAAGACAACCTATCAGGACGATTTGGGACACTAAACCACCCAGAGGTCCTTATGGACCAGTGGTTTAGTGTCCCAAATGGCCTTTACCAAGTCCCTATGAACGCGTTATTAAAATAAAAATGTTTATACTTACCTTGTCCAAGTGCTCCCCACTCCTGTGCCGTCACGTAGGGAAGTTGGCATACTACACCCCAGCTTCACTGCGCATGCGCTGTAGGGAAGCTTGGCTGTACTGTTCCGGCTTCATTGAAGTACTATGTAGTTGTGGGGAGCACCAAAGATGGGTCTGACGCAAGTCATTGGACTTCTAAGTATTAAGGTTTTTTTTTTTTCGTATAGCGCCCAATGAGGGACTTGGTAAAGGGCAATTTGGGACACTAAACCATCCATCCATGAGGACCTGTTGAGGTTTACTCTCCCAAATCGCCCTGACACTGTAAGTTAATGTGCCCCATTGAGATTCTTTTCTCATATCGGCACATAAGTGATATAGATAATCCATTACTATATGTATTTTCTCTATTGTCAAGTAGGCGTAAGGAGTCTTATAGGCCGTGCAGTTCTCCTCTGGGAGAAGTATATGCAAATAAGCTCTCTTACTTAATTTTTTGGAATGATTTTAACTTGCATCAATATTAAACTTAGTCCTTTGTTATAATAGCTTGTAGATCAGTTGGAACAGGAATGATGTTGAGCTCTTGGGCCACCTCATCCATTGAAGAGGTTGCTGAGGCCGCACCTGACTGTCTACGCTGGATGCAGTTGTACATCTACAAAGATCGCAACCTAACAAAGTCACTGGTGCGGAGGGCGGAACAATATGGATACAAAGCAATCTTCCTAACAGTGGACACTCCTTATCTAGGGAGGAGACTTGATGATGTGCGCAATAGGTTCCAGCTACCTCCTCATCTAAGGTATTAGAATACTTGGTTATTGCTTGTACCTGCTTGTCAACAGATTGTGACTGCAACTTCTGCTCGGCTTCATTCAACCCATGGACAAGCATGGTGCTTTATCCAAGATACATACGTTTTTCCTGTACAGCCTCTTTAAAGGGATTATTCACAAATGTTTATTGGTGGGCTATCCTCTGGACAGGCTATCAGTATGTGATTGGTGAGGGGCTGATGTCTCCCTAACATAACACAGTGCCATCACTGGGGACCTGAAGTCAAAAGGAGTCTTTAGTCAGGTATTGCACAAAGGTGCTCAGTCCGTCGATGCTGGATCATATGGTGGTCAAATTTCATGGACAGGACAATATGTGTGTGTGTGTGGAGGAGGGGACTCCAAGCATCATATTAATCGGTGGCGTAACTTGAAGGTGTTGGGCCAAAAATGCAAAATGTGGGCTAGACCCCCAAGTATAATGTATTGTTGTATATAGTATTAGTCTTCTCATATAAGAAAGATACACCATATGGGCCCCATATCTTCTTGGGCGCAGTTGTGACCGCACCCTCTGTTGGCCCACAATTTACGCCCCCTTATAGTAATATATGATACCAAGAGTTCCTGGTTCCTCTTGAGTCTCGTTCTTGACACTCGTTCTTGCGTGAAGTTTTGTAACTGTAGCCTAAAGCACTAAATATCAACTGCAAATTGTCGAAAACTATTTCAACTTCTATTTCCCTTGTATCTATGTGTTACCTTTTTTGTCTGTCTGCATCTTTGACATGTAAAGGATGAAAAATTTTGAGACCGAAGACTTGGCATTTTCATCAAAACAAGGCTATGGAGATGACAGTGGTTTGGCGGTGTATGTATCCCAAGCTATTGATGCTTCTATCAAGTGGGAGGACATTGAGTGGCTTAAAGGATTGACATCTCTACCCATAGTAGCTAAAGGGATTCTTAGAGGTCAGTAAAACATCCAGTGTAGTGAAGGATTTCGTAGACCCACTACAATTTGCATATAGGCGTGGGCTGGGAGTAGATGATGCATTAATTAATCTGTTACATAGAGTATGTGCCCATCTTGAATCCCCCAAAACAGAAGTACGCTTGACTTTTTTCGACTTTAGCAGCGCATTTAATACGATCATTCCGGCATTGCTAGAGTCAAAGCTGCAGGTTATGCAGATAGAACCAACCATGATCAAATGGTTGATGGCTTATCTGCGCTGTAGACCACAGAGGGTCAGGTTGGGTGACACATGGTCTGATGAGGTGGTGTGCAGTACGGGGGCCCCCCAGGGTACTGTGCTAGCTCCTTTTTTGTTTATTTTATATACCTCGGATTTTAGGAAAAATGATTCGTCCTGTTTCCTTCAGAAGTACTCGGACGACTCGGTAATGGTGGGCTGTATCACAGAGGGGGACGACAGTGAATATCGAGAATCAGTGAAAACATTTACTGAATGGTGCAGCTCAAACGGTCTCGTACTAAACGTAAATAAAACAAAAGAATTGGTTATTGACTTCTCAAGGAAAAAGGGCGCTATGCCCAAACCTCTTAGTATAGCTGGGACAGAAGTTGAGCAGGTTGGTAGCTATAAATATTTGGGCGTAATAATGGACAATAAACTTAGCTGGCATGAGCACATAGAAAAGGTATCCAGACGTGCAAATAGTAATCTATTTTTTTTACGCAGACTAAGGGCATTTGACATCCCAAGGACTATGATGGTCAGTTTTTATAATACGGTTATGGTCAGTGCATTTGCATTTGCCCTAGTGGCTTGGGGCAATTGTATCTCTAGTAGGGATTGTCAAAAGATGGATAAAATAATTAAGAAAGCCTCCTCGATAGTAGGCCTGCAATTTGATAGATGGGAGGAACTTGTACAGTGTGGGATGATAAAGAAACTGGAAAAAATTAGAAATAATAGTGACCACCCAATGCATGGTGTAGTGCAAGCGCAGATTAGTGGTTTTAGCTCTCGTTTTATTCTTTTGCGTTGCAGGTCGGAGAGATTTAAAAAGACATTTATACCGGCCGCTCTCGAGCTATCGAATATC
Organism: Engystomops pustulosus; assembly: GCA_019512145.1. Classification (NCBI taxonomy): domain Eukaryota; kingdom Metazoa; phylum Chordata; class Amphibia; order Anura; family Leptodactylidae; genus Engystomops; species Engystomops pustulosus. The sequence goes on along the minus strand of CM033643.1, from coordinate 195,203,346 downwards.
CTACTTAGGGGAGAAATAGGGATGTTTTAAAAAGTGAGATCATTGGAAAATAGGTACCATTTTATTACTTTATCATCTATTCGAGTAACTATCTATCGAATATGGGTGAAATTTTATTCATATTTATTGTATTGGTGTTTTTACTCTGTTATATGGTATACGTGTTCCTATGTGATTATGTTGTTATGTGAGTATATATGTGATGTCTTGTCAATTTGATGTACTGCGGAGGTGACACTTTAAGTTCCCGTTTGGGATAATAAAGTATAATATATAATAATATATAATATATAACAGTCACAATATTCACAAAATTATTATATTCATTATTAGTGGATTCAATGGCAATCTGGAATGTAATGTTCCTGTAGGCATCCATGGCTCGGAATCACCCCTGACAAGATTGTGCCTGACTCCTTGGCCAGGCAGGCTCACCTACCCCAGATCACTTGTGTTGTTTTATTTGTTTGTGGACACAAAAGTATCTACAAATTACTTTTGAGTTTAAGGGACTACAAAACCAATGGCCTAGGGAGGCCAACATCTGGGTCCACTACCATTTGGCATCATCATGGAACTGTGGTTTCCACAGTCAACGCCAACTGAATCAGATGTGCTGTAGTAATAGGCACCATATTGTCTATGGGCTCATTTTAGCAATGGAGGAGCCTCAATTGTATTATGAATTGTCACAATAAGTTACTATGATGATGTATTGTCCTGGCAATCAAATCCAGAGAGACACTGGGGCACATTTGGATTTTGGCACAATTGCGACGACTTTCATGCGACACAAATCGGGGAGCGTGGCCATCAGGCAACCCGACTGATTCGGACTAAGCACGTGATATAATGCTTGGTGCGCCAGATGTATTAAGAAGGTGCACCACAAATCATGAATCTAGCACTCCCTGCACTGGCACCAAAAGAGTTCACCATCCTTTCTTGTGGTGAACTTAAACATAGGGCGTGTGACACAATTTTCATGTTAAATAGGGTGCTTAGTCCGACTAAGCGCCAGAACTCCCCCTAATTTGTGTGGCATGATGACTAGTGCAACTGTGCCACAGAACAGTCGCGTGCGACACATTTGTGGTGCAGACACTTCTTAAATACCTGTGCACGCAGTTTACACCTAAAAGAACGTCCGACAGAAAACTGGCGCAAAGCCCTCAGTAAATGTGCACCATTGTTGGCCTATCACGAGAAAAATAAACTCTTGGAGAAGCCATTCATAAGTGGCTCCAACATAATCTTTCAGTGCAGGGTATTGAGGCTTTGTCCCATTCAGGTGAACGTGACAAAGCTGCAATACCTTTCATTGTTACTAGTAAATATCTCAGAAGTGGGGTAATTTTTTTTTTCTTTCCAGCGGATGATGCTAGAGAAGCTGTAAAGCGTGGAGTCAGTGGCATCCTGGTGTCCAACCACGGAGCACGTCAATTGGATGGGGTCCCAGCCACAGTAAGTGTGTGGATATTCTAAAACCTCTGCACGGATATGCCCTCCTTTTCTTTTCCTCATTGCTCAACATACCCCAAGATTTGTATTAAATGATTATTAACATTTCCGCTTTTGGCTATACTACACTGGGCATTATTAATGTGATTGTGTGTGGCCACTTAGTAGAAATGATCCAAATAGCAGCCTCAAGATGATTTTGCAATAATCTAATTTTTATTCAGAAAAACTTTAGTCAATAACTTTGAAAATGTAATGGTGACTACACATGTAGAACCTTTTGCATCCAGATCTCCAAATGAGTTTAATATATATTAAGTTTGACCATGACCTCCACTAGGTGGAGCTTACGAGCAGATTGCATACAGGTTAACAATTCTGTTCTCTCCAATGAGCTCCTGCTAACATGTATTTAGAATTTATTCAGTTCATAATTTTGGAACATTTTTATGAAATCTTTTTACCAGCTACAAGGACCCTGTATAATTTTCTTCATTAGATATCAGTAGGTTGTTGAACTTTAGTAATTTCTTTACCTTTTACCCTACAGATTGATGTTCTTCAGGACATTGTGAAAGCAGTGGATGGGAAGGCAGAAGTCTACCTTGATGGGGGAGTAAGGAAAGGAACAGATGTTCTGAAGGCTTTAGCATTGGGTGCCAAGGCAGTATTTGTAGGAAGACCTGTATTATGGGGCTTGGCCTATCAGGTATAGTAGCTGTATATAGACATATATAGTGTATTGAAATTATCAGCATATAAGATACAAGTGATCTTTTTTTTTCTAACACAAGGGCAAAGATGGTGTGAAAGAGGTTCTTGGTATACTCAGAGAAGAATTTCATCTAGCAATGACTCTTTCAGGTATGGCAAAGTAATATTCACTGATTGAAATAAGTGAATTCAGCTTTATACTTAGCTTGACCTAAGGCTTAAAGGGGTTGTCTGGGATCAAATCACTTCTGGGCTCCATGTCACACAGTGCGATCTCAGGGCACTACATCATTTAGTCTACAGAGTTTATTCTTTTTTTCCTCAGCCCTCCCTAACCTCTCAGCTATTAGTGTGGCCCGTTGTGCAGACATTGCAGGGATTATGTGATGATGGCAAAATACTAAAAAAAAATCACTTGGTCATACATGGCTTAAATTGGCTGGGCATGAATTGGTTAATATAATTTACTTTTTGTAGGGTCCAGTTACTAGAGGAAATGTCTGGTTTGTGTATGGGTAACTAGGCTTTATTATGTACACATATACAGTATGTGTAATGTAAAATGGATATTGATGTTTCCAAATTCAATATAAATTATGTAAAATAAGTAAATAAAGAAACTTAAGAAACTGATGGAGCGATGTGTTGTAAATGACTCTTGGGGGTCTATCATTGGGTTTGACCATACATAGCTGCAGACAGTGTTAAGAATTTGTCCTAAAGATCTGTGTAACCATACCTATTTGTCTGTTGTTAGTAACATAAACAGCATTGAAATGGATTTATATCCCAGTATTGTAGCTGGACTTGCAGTAAAGGGGTAAACGTGTGTGTGAAATCTTTTTACTGAACACATCACAGCTTCTCTCCTTTATTCTGAGTAAGAGCTGTAGAAGGTTTCTGCTTAGATATTATAGCAGAGGGGAGGAGCAGTATAACTGCCGAAATTAAAGAACACAGCAAAGTGAGTCCAGCTACAATCCTGGAATATAAATGCATTTTTTTATATTCCTGCTACTATTAACAACACACATAAAGATATGGTTACACAAATCTACAGGGCCCCTACCTAATACAGTCTGCAGCTTTGTTTGGTCAAAACTGTTGAAAGGTTCCTACTAAGTGCATACTGCTTCATAGACCTGGCTGGAAGGACATGATATTCTGCGATAGTCTGCCTTAAAGAATGAGCCTGTACTGTACTAGTTAGACATGAGTCACAGTTTAAGAATTCTGAGCAAACTTCTTATGAAAATCTGTCCATTGTCAAGGGGGCGGAGCTAATCGGAAAAAGGGTCAGAACTTGATGATGTGATGAGATCATGGCATGTTTTTTGTTGGCAACTAAGATAAATAATAGTTGTTGTAAACTAAGACTGAACTAATCTAAAGTTGCAGCACATTTCCATCTTCCGGCACTTTTAGACACCATTAGGAAATCTGCTGATTTTCCGTGTGTTCCAAACAAATGTTTTGGCACGCCCCATCTCACTGTATACATTGTACAGAGGTATCATGGATACTGCCATGTATGCGCCAATGTGCATGATCGGCGATACTGTTGTGCAGACCTATACCAGCCATTCTTGCCTTCTCTATGCTAATAACCGGAACCTATATTATCTATATGTAAAACAACACAAGGGCCACCATAAAAATTCCTCCCCAGAGCTTCCTCCTAATTAGTTTGTGATGCATTCATGCAGCGATTAGGACTGGCATTCAGCATGTAATACCCCATAAAGCCACTTTGCTTGGCCAGTTAATTAAAAGAGGATTTAAAGCAGGTGTCAAGCTCCTCTGTCACATTTCAGGGAATGGTTTTACCCAAGACAAAAGTTTTCAGGTAATGACTGACATGTTACACAATTCCGACTTTAACCTATTTATTTACCGTTGTTAAGATTTAATCTCTTCATTGAAAGCAAGTTCTTTGTAGTTATTTTAATCTCTTCAAAGACAAGACAGCTACAAAACTAATAAAACTTTGATTTTTACTGTAATTTCTTGTGTTAAAGGGGACCTACACCATTTGGGGTTGGCTAAATACACAACGTTAGTGATAAGAATATGAAATATTCTAGAAACTGTCTACCTGCTAAACCGAACCCATAACCAAATCGTATTGATACTCCTCAACCAGTTAAATGGCAATTGAGACCTTTGGGGAGATTTATACTGAACTGGATGTATTTTCTCCTAAAAAATATTTTTAAAAAATTGTAAATATTTGCATTCTTTAGCTTTTCCGGCTTCTATGCATATAGTGATGGTGGCAAACCCATGGCACTGAGGCTATCACCCCAGCATAGATTTCTCCAGACAGGACTTAAAGGACAGATTACTGGTGGTCGAGTGTCCTAATTGGGCTGCTTGTTCCGACCAGGAGATGGGGGACTGTTTTTTTGGCATCTTTAATAACAAAATATTTACTTTGTAAAACAGCTGGAGGCCCTCAGGCTGATGGCGCTCATGCACCTCTTGGCTTCTTTGGCTTTTAATTTTTGCACACCCCTGTTGCAAGCCTCCTCCTGCCGCTGGGAGGAGGAGTTCCTGTGGTTGACATCAGAGCCAGGGTGTGGAGAGAATGGTGCGTGTGCTCTCTCCTAGTTCCCGAGACAGGAGAAGGCTTGCTCAGGGGTCGTGCCTAAATTAAAAGGCAGCGAAGCCAAGAGGTGCTCGGGCGCAGTCAGCCTGAGCGCCTCCAGCACTTTTACAAAGTTCATATTTAATTACTAAAGATGCCAGAAAACTTGTCAAAAACAGTATCCCCCCATCTCCTAGATGGAACGAGCAGCCTAACCAGGACACTCTACCACCAGATAATCTGGTGGTAGATGTCCTTTAAGGCCATCCTGAAGTCCCAGGGGAGCTCCAGCTGTGGGCTCTGCATTCCGGGACACTAGTGGTCCTGTTATCTGAATTTCCCCTCCATACTTCAATCCTATTAGTAACCTCCAATGCCACATACAATTGAAAGCTTTGACACAACAGGGAACAACTAATTGCTTCTAAATTGCGGTGTTGGCACATTTCGCCTAAATACTGGGTTGGTTGTTGTTTGGGCACTCGATCTCTTAAAGGTCGCCATCACTGAGTACATAGCAAGCTGAAGCACTGCCATTCTATTCCGCACAGTAATACAGATCAGGAAGAAAGCAAAAGCCACAAAACGTAGCTTTTACTAAGATAATTAAAAAGGTGTCATTTAGGTTTTTTGACTGGAATATTCTTACTACACCTGTGTCTGTCTTTCTGTCTCCTGTTAATGTTCCTTGTTCTAAGCACTACTCAGAGTAGGGACTGTAGATAAGGTTGTCATCGCGGCAAGTAGGCAGTGGAGGCATTGTGCTCGCCTTTGACAGCAAACTGGAAAAGGTATAAAAAGAGAGAGGATGGCGATCTTACACGACATATCGTGTGTTTAACCAAATACACTGCGCTGCAAGCCATGGGGTGCTTGGCACTAGTGCGTCACCAAAAATCACATAAAATATAAAAAGAGGCTGGCACTGTGTATAAGGTATTTCACTATTCTATTCTTTCTTAAAACTGGAAAGGACCTGAGTCCAGAACGCAAAAAATACACTCATACTGAAAAACTATTTATCGGGTCCAAACATACATGCTGCAGACGCAGATGTGCCACCATTTAGGGGGGATTGGCCTCTTCCCAATGACATCAAGGGAGGACCGCTAAAATGGACATGTGCATTTGACGCATTAATCAAAAATTTTCTGGCAGCATCTGATATCAGCTTAAAACACCCGTCAATTGGGTGGTTGTAGCGGGTTGCTAAGTAATAAAGTATGAATTAGTCAACAAATTACACTTCCTAGAAACTGGTGTAGAATAACATTTTTAGTAATTAAGTTACTTTACACTTTCTCTTTTAAATACATATGGGGTAATTGTATCATACAGCCGACGTATGAGCTAGCCACGCCCAGCATCCAGCGCAGCCCCGATACATCAAGAGACACCAACCCTCTGATGTATTCAAGGGGCACCTGTGAATCCTTTATCTCTACATAGGCCCTACCATAACCACTTCCGCTGGCACAAACAACCACCACCCGTCCCTGCCTGACCGCACCCCACATCTGGCGGCGCGCCCCCCACCCCCACCCCCCCCCCGCTCCACTTTTCATGATCCTCCACCGGAAATGGCAAAGTAACATAAATGCTAGCAATAAGCCCTAATAAATACCCCCATAGATTATGTTTTGTACAACTAGTGGAAAAGCAATGAAATCTAATCAGTTACAAGGTATTTTAATCCAAACCTGGGTTCTTGTGAGCTGTGGTTCTATTTACACAATTTTCCCTATTTTTCTCCAGGTTGCTGTAACGTGAAAGAAATAGACAGATCCTTAGTTCGGGAAGATCAAATTCCTTCTAAAATATAGACTATAAAATGGAAGCCAGAAACTGGGTTTATGAAATACAAATGCAAAGCCAGTAGTGGCTGAAGACACTGATGTAGAAGATGGCTGAAAAAGGCACAATTTGTTTGAGATGAGATATTTTATTTCTGTGTATTTTTACAAGACCAATAAAATTGATGCTATAATAAAGTGATTCTATGTATTATGCAGTTTGTTGGCGTTTATTTCTTTACATGAATCAATGTTCTGGATTATTGTGTTCTGTACTGTTAAATGACTGAAGAGATTTACTGAGGTTGATTGACCAGAATTCTTCCCCCGAAAAAATGGACAAAATTTGGAACAAAATTCTAGATTTATCATCCGGTATCAATGACTTTGACCCCACTTTCAGACCATCCTGTGTAAGTTTACATTATCTCAGTATCAAATATTTTTAGATACAGTTCACACCTTTGTTGGGGGCTTCATGTCATACTCTTTTGTTATGGTAAATAATACTGAATACTGATGGAAATTAATGCCTTTCTACTTAATTTCAGTGCCCCTAGACCTGCATGCACAGAAGGATCCCTTCCATCATGCTTCAAAAATAATGTGGAACAATTTTTTTCGTTATGACTAACAGAAGGATAATAAAAGGACCTTCCATGCATGTAAGTCTAAGAAAGTTAAAGGGAACCTGTCATAAGCAATTTGCCTAATAAACCACTACCAGAACATTGTCAGGAAGCACAACATGTTCTAGTTTTTGTTTCTTTCATGGTCCAGTGTGGTGGAATCATTCAGAAAAATCAACTTTGAAGCGAGATGTAAATTAGTTGTATAAAGTGAAGGAGGAGGAGAGTTCAACACTGAAGTCAGGGTGGGGAGCTCTGAACACCTCCTCCTCTGGGATTGACTTCATGCATCAGACCCCAGGAGATCTGGTTAGTGATGTCATTGGATGCAGGGCCAGACATTACAGTAAAGGGGGCTTTCTGAGGAAGAGAGAGCTTGACTCCAGGTCACAATCTCTGCCTCCTTGACGTTAAACAATCAATTTACATCTCACTTCAAAGTTGGTTTTCTGGACTATGCCACCACACTGGACCATGAAAGGAACATCATCTAGAAGGTATTCAGCCACTGGACAACATACTGGTAGTGGTTTATTAGGTCAATTTCTGCTGACAGGTTCCCTTTAAAGGACATCTACGTCCTATTGGTTTAGTCATGGTAGATGTGTCCTAGAAAGAAGTTCCTGAGGAACAACTTCTTTTATTGTAACTGTATATGCTGCAATAGCAAAATTATAGAGTTATAAAAGTTATGCAATCACCCAGGGGCACTCAGGCTACGTGACCCGAGCGCCTCAGGGAGCCTTGTATAGGGTTACAGTAAAAGAAGTCCTGAGGAAAGATGTTCCTCAGTAACTTCTTACTAGGACGCATCTACTGTCAGTAAACTGTCCTTTAACAGATGGGCTTCCATTCACGTTCAGTATTTAACTTCTGTTATTCCCTTCCCTAAAAGAAGAGCAGCATGAAAACCTTCTAGCTCTGCCTAAATCTCTATCAATGTCTTCTGCAGGCGGCTATTGCTTGAAATAGAGGATCCATCTTATCAAATCAAACTAGCAGCCATGACAATAAGGCCAGCAACAGATAAACAGAGATTTGTACTGTGACCGGTAGAGTTGTGTCAGCCACCGGGAGTTATCATTAGGAGTCAGGTGCTTTTTCAACCCTCGCAGAGAATATTTTGCATCCAACACCTGCTATATTGCCTACTACTGAATCAACACAATGGAGGATTCAGAGCTGCCGCGTTTTTCACGCGCAAAAGTAGAGCATGTCAAGATTTAAACGCGCATTAGGCCCCTTTCACACTTGCGTTTTTCACGCGCGTTTTCTGTATGTGCTTTTGGCGCGCAGAACTTGCATTGCACTCTGACCCATTGTAACCAATGGGTCTTTTCAGATTAGCATTTTTTTTCACGCACACACGCACGGTTTTTTTAACGTGCGTTTAAATCTCGACATGCTCTACTTTTGCAAGTCACGCGCGTGAAAACGCACCATACAAGTATATGGAGATATATCAAAAACGCATTGCACTCTGAGACACTTGCAAGTGCAATGCGTTTTTCACGCATCAATTACAATAGAAAAGATAGAGCTCAGTCCTGAGTCCATTTCACGCGTGAAAAACGCATTGAAACTGCATTGAAATTGCATCAAAAACGCGCTTGAAAAACTGAGACACTGAACAAACTCTGACTGAAAACTGATTGCACTCTGATGCAAAATGTGCATTTTTCACTAACCAAACCCTGATCGCACCCTGATCAAACTCTGACATGATCTGCAACTCAAGTGTGGAAGGGGCCTCAGTGGCCCTGGTTTACCATGCTTCATTTTGATGGTAAATTTTCTTCAAATTGATAACTTTATTATGTACACCCACCTTTTATAAAATCCCTCCTACAGGAATTCTGATATAAGATTACATGAAAGTTTTAATATTTGATTGCAAAGAATTTTTAAGGAAACAACAACATTTTTTTCGCAGAGCAGACTCAGGCTAAATAAGGTCCCCCTGTCTTCTTTTCCGTTTCCATCTTTCCATCTGCATCATGGATTAGCTCCCGTTAATATCCTAATGCATATGTATATGATATACGTCAACGTTCCATCTATAGTTATGCCTGGAATGTCACTGTGTGCCTGGAACACCATAACATGAGAGTTATTGCCATGCAGAAGACCCAGACTCTTCTATGTTCTGTAACCTCCTAATCCTAACATACCCACCTATATACTATGCCTAAATTGGTCATGTGCAAGTATCAAATATTTCCACACATAATACTACAAATGAGTCAGAGCCCTGAAGTCATTCATTACGGCAGAGCAGCTCCTCACTACATCTAGTGTTTCTTGTCTTGTAGAGGAGTCTGGAAATACTGAGGACATCATTTATGGCCTCCATAAAGATGCTTTTCAGCAGGTCCACAAACATTAATCAAGAACCTCAGGTGTTAGTTAGACTTTCTCCCAGGACTCTGGAGTTTATCTGTGGAACAAATACGAGGCTCACTCAAAAGTTCCAAGCTGTTACTTAAAAAGGAATTAAGAGACGAAAATCCTGGCTGTAAAAACACAGTCCAATCTGCACAAGATCTATCAAAGGAAAGTAATCTCCTTCAAGCGATGGGAGTGTTTAGCTTAATACTCTTGGTCAAGGTTGTCTGCTGGGTTTCACATGGAATGGGGGAGGTTTACATCTTCAATTTTACATCCTGAAACATAAATGCATGACTTTGAGTCCAGAAGATTTTGACGTTACATTACCTTTAATGTTTTTCTTTGTAAGTACTGTACAAATCAGAGACTTACGATCTCTTGGGTTCTCCTTAACTTGTCTAAGTCGTAATTCTCTGTATTCTCAACGTAAATACAACGAGAACATATTGAAACAGAATGGGATCGTTGGATCATGTTATGTGATGCTTAGTCTAAACTCTAAGTTTTACTTTATTAAAGGGGTGTTCCCACTCTGGCAAATTGATGTTATTGTTTGTATTATAAAAAGTTATACAATTTTTGAATATACTTTATGTATCAATTCCTTGTGATTTTCTAGATCTCTGATTGCTGTACTTCTACAGAAAGCTTCTGTGTTTACTACTAACGGACAGAAATCTGAGCATGGTCACACAGGTGCACAGCTCATTAGTATCACAGAGAGTAATCAGAGCCATGTGATATAACGAGCCGTGCACCTGTGTGACCATGGTCAGATTTCTGTCCACTTTCCAGTGGAACATAGAAGCTTTCTATAGAATGACAGCAAGCAGAGATATAAAAACCATGAGGAATTGATACAGAAAGTATATTGGAAAATTGTATAATTTTTTATAATACAAACAATAACAATAATTTGCTGAAATGGGAAAACCCCTTTAAGTATTAATCCTATGAAGTAGTAAGAGAAATAAAAAATAAATGTTTTTGGATATCCTTTTTCAATAAACTTTTTAGTGCAAGTTTCCTTGTAATTTAAGGTTTTCTGTGCTCCACTGGATCAGCGGGTCCAGACAAAGTTCCATGTGTGTCTATTATTCTTTATTTTTTGCTCTAATTTCCTAAGGGTGTTAAAAATTTTGATAGGGAACAGCCCTGGGCTAGGTGATCCCACCACACATGGCGTTTTGAACCCGTTTTTGGTCCGTTTCTAAGCAGTCCGTTAAAAAACGCATGCGTTTTTGACAAGTTTTACCATCAAAGTGAATGGGGACGTGTCCTGTATAAAAAAATCTTCCTATTTATTGTGTTACTTTTCTCCAGAAAATGATACATTAACCTAACCCCTTTACCACAGTTTGTTAGGAATGAATCTTATAGGTTGAGTTATTATGCACATAAATAGGGTGGAAGTCTTTGTTGCATTTGGTGCCTTTTTATGCTCTTCTTTTCTACACTACCATTAATGAACTTCTTAAGATACCTGTTAAATCCCACAATATTGTTAAAGGGGTTGTTCTTTTGTGACTAGTTCACAGTCATGTTTTTCCCTGCTGCAGGCTTTGCTGGTGTTGCTTGAGCTATGGACGGTCAAACCTATCAGTTTTCAGGTCGGCATCTAGGAACTCCATATACACCCAATCCTGACTCCAGACAGGGCTGGCTACACAGGTCTTCTGCTACTTGTAATACTATTTTCTCACTTATGCTTATTGCTATGTACTCTGACCCATACTTTCTCATTGACTATGCTTTGCCTTATGATTCTGTACCTCGCTGCTTTTTTATGATTTGCCTCTCTACACTTGGGTCTTTCTGTTTGTCTCTTTGTTTGTCATCTAGTCTCTGCCACTAATCAAAGTAGGGGAAGGATGTTCAGGGCACCTGAGGTGTAGTGCAGGCCTGGGCCAGTAGGAAGAAGTAGAGGGCTTTTGGGTTATAAGGGTAATATGAGGCAGGTAACCTCTTTCTTGTTTGACAGACGTGTTGGCCCAGCATGTTGTTTTACTGGCCTAAGTGGTAGAATTAATAAAGGAAGTAAGTTATACTGACTGTGTTCTTACCCCATAGCCTTGGGACAAGCTCTTGTGTTCGCTATAGCAAATTGTGGTCGTTGAATTGGCATCAAAAGGTGATGTTGATGGGGGGTTGGTTATCACCACGGCTAACATGCAAGTAACGTTTTATAATTTTACATCACCGAGGGCTAATTAAAAAAAAATCTATCCAAGACACAACATTCCTAAGGGATGTACAATCAGGCGGCGAATTATATTGCAGGAAACCTCAGAGCATCTGTAAGTATGTTTCGAGAGAAAAACTACAATACCAAAAAGAGTTCCACTGTATGGTATTTTTAGACATTTTTCACAATGCAGCTTATAATAGCTTAATTAAAACACAAAGGGGGGGACATGTACATATTCTGCTAGTCAAAATTGTATCATTTCTTTAGAATTATGTAACATTTGCGACTTTTGTTGCGACCTTTTTACCTTTGCGTTTTCAAATACGCCGCGTGTCTGCACCTTGTGCAGTGCCTTATGTATCTTTGTTCCCAGATGGTTCCATGCAAATTTTCACTTATATATCACTTTTTGGATTATTTTTGCACTTTTCAGCGAAAATCTGCACCTAGTCTAGGGCGGTGCAAAGGAAGATTTTTTTCATGGACCCCTATTTTAACATGTAAATTGGATTATTTCACATGCATTTTTAAATGTTTGATATTTTGCACAGAACCTGTTTTTTTGAAAATTCAGAAAATCTTTGCATACATTTTTTTTTAAGGTTATTGGTTAATTCTAAGTGTGATGGTCACACTCGAGTTAATGCATGTGTTTAACAAAGCACTGCAACAGCTAGATTTGCCTAATAAAAAGCTGCTAAACACTGAATAACACATGCGTTAAATTGTGTTACCAAAACACATGAGTAGAACATGATGGTAAAACTCATGTGTTCACACCACGTTTACTATGGTTTTGAAATGTTAACGTAATGTAATTAGGCAAATCTCTCTCCTCAGCTGTTGTAATAGGTTTCCAAAAACGCAACTTGTGACTGCAGTCTCATAGGTCGTTCATCTCCCTGGGGTGATACAGTGCTTAAAAATGCAGGACACAGCTTCAAATCCTAAATTAAACTGTCTCCTAAATTAAACAAAGGCCTCCACGTGGATTGTGTCATCTCCTGTAGATATCCCCATCACGTGGCTTGGTCAGTTTCCTCTCCTGTATAACCCCCACATGGCTTTGTTCCACTCCTGTATATAACCCTCACATGGCTGTCATCCTCTTCCTGTTATATAACCCCATCACATGGCTGTATCCTCTACTGTATATACCCACCTCGTGTGGGTGTTGTCCTCTCCCGTATATAACCCCCTTACGTGCTTGTGCCTTCTCTGTCTATAAACCCCCTCACATGGCTTGTGTCCTCTCCTGTATATAACCTCCTCAATGGCTTGTATCCTATCATGTATATAACCCCATCAGTGGCTTGTGTCCTCTCCTGTATATAACCCCTCACGTGGCTTGTATCCATGTGGATTTGCGAACATTGAAACAAAAAGTCTCAAAAAAGAAGCCACAATTCGTGCTAGGATAGAAAACAACTGAATGTATCACAATGTAAAAAAGACAGGATCGACATAAGGATGCAAAAACTAGGACCAAAGTATCTACAATTCACTCAGAGAGACCAAACTATGATACCATGTGCCCAAAGCGTTTGTATCTTGTTAATGTAGTGCTAGAATACACTGCGGAGGTGGTAGTTCTTAAAAACACATGTTGGTGTACAGGCTAGGTCTTTGTCACGTATCTCCTGAGTGATAAAACCAGACACATATTTAGGCCAAAATCCTGAAGTCATGCATAACACCAAATGCCATGGAAGTCAAATGTACAGACACATGGCAGGTTAAAGGATTATTCTGGCATAAATACAGAATAAAGTCTGCCAAACATGTCGGGCTCAAATGCCAAATTGCAGTATACAGGAGACAAGGAATCTTTTAAGATATGTCCTTCTCTTAAAAAAAATTGCTCATATTCAAATTTGTTCTTAAAACATTCTAGAATTTGTATAGACATATTAAATAATCACATTACAAGTAAAAAACAAGAAGAATAGATTTGCTTACAGATATAATTTTCCTGTTTCCTAGTGGATATGTTATTTCAAGGAATTTTTATGAAAATCAGGGGAGAACATGTGCGGGGGGAAGAGGGTGCGGTCGCAACGGGCCCAAGAGGTTTGGAGGGTCATCAGGTGTCCCTACCATATGAAAATGATTATACTAAAAACAGTAACATTATAGTCGGGACCCTGGACAAAACTGTGCACTGGGGCCCACTAGCTTCCAAGTTTACGTCAATGATGAAAATTTATGTCCTTAGTGCACAAGAGGCGGGAACAAATTTTTTGGTTGTGTAAGGTTTTCCTATGTCTCATGTGCAGCACCCTTCCTGTACATAGGATTTATGTCCCTTTGCGTGAATTAAGTTTAGTATGAAGAAAATGGGGAGCACGGCCAGGACTTTTGATTTTGTATTCATGACTACTATCAAAGGTTTTGGCAGGGCAATTGATCATGGAGAATGTTCATGGCGATACATGACCCTCAATCTGGGAATGTCTGATATGAGGTAAAAAGAATGATGGCTCACTTTACATATGAGAAGCGGAGCAGAGAGAACTTTTTACAGATGGTATATGGTTAAAATTATCTACTAATCTGCAACCAACCTACATTACAACATAAAGTAAAAGTGGCCAAGCCCCTTAAGCCAATTGGAAAAACATAAGGGGAAAATGTGTGGGTAAAAAAATTAAACAGTTATTAAACGTTGTAAAGAAGGGCGTAGATCCAACTGACAAGAGTGGAATTGGTATTAAAGGAAACCTGTCATTGGGTTCACCATTTACCTAAAACAGGTTTCCACTGTTGTTTATATGGGGCACATTACTTACGTCCGAGTTACGATCCCCGATCCGGAAATCTGCCGGAAGGCACATCTGGCCGCCATCCACTTAGATCTGCACCCGAAAAGATCAAATTTGATTGGTAACTGAACATGGCAGATACATATGAAATCTGCGAACCAAAAGGAAATTCAGTCATCTCTAGTTTTGGTAATGGACAAACAAAAAAAAGCAATGATTAAGAAGATGGAAGGAATGCGGATAGGAAAACAGAAAGTTCTTAAGCAAATAGAAGTAATAAGAAAAAGTGGAGGATTTTAAAGGTTAACATAGACTGCAGACCCTTTCTTTATATCTTATAAAGAAGTTAATTTTTTATACATGGTTCCCCCCAGGGGGGGGGTATAAGGGGTATAAATAAACTAAGAAAAAAAGTTAATATCTCAGAAATGGTTACTGATCCGGTTGCAGGATCACAGTTGTAACGAGGCTCAGGTTGATGTAATTTGATAAATGACACCTCTCACAACACTAAGGATCAGCTCACAACCGCATGGGGGCTGCACACCAGCAGCTGCACCAGGACCATGCTTCTGGCATGACTTCACTGATGAGCCTCTGTATACTGATAGAGACCAGTGATGATAAGAGGGGCCATACTAAACCAGAGAGAGGAAATAAGGTAAGTATAGGTATTTTATTATTTTTATATCACCTGGTGATGCTAACATAAAAAGACTGGGTGGGGACAACCCTTCCTATCATTCTTCTCATGACTGATCTCCTCATCCGTCAAGTACTGAAGCTTTGTGTCCCCTCACCTATAGGCCTAAGCTCTTGTGTCAGCCCAATTCTCATGACTGAAGCTCTTTGTGGCACGCCCACTCCCTCATAGATGTAAGCTCTTGTGTCAACCTCATCCTCATAGACTGGAAGTTCTGGGTAAACCCATCATCCTCGAGGGACTGTAAGCTCTGTGTCTCCCCCTCATAGACGGTAAGCTCTTGTGTCACCCCTTCATCCTAATAGATGTAATCTCGTGTGTCACCCTTCATCCTCATAGGAATGTTAAGACTTGTGTTCACCCCCTTCTCCTCACAGATGTAAGATCTTGTGTCACCCCCTCATCCTATAGACTGTAAGCTTTGTGTCACCCACTCATCCTCATAGAAGTAAGCTATTGTCATACCTCATCCTATAGACTGTAAGCTCTTGTGTCACCCCTCATCCTTCATAGACTGTAAGCTCTTGTGTCATCCCTTCCTCCTCATAGACTGTAACGCTCTTGGGTCACCCCCATTCCTCATAGCTGTAGCTCTTGTGTCACCCCTTCATTCCTCATAGACTGTAAGAATCTTGTGTCACCCCTCATCTCATAGGACTGTAAGCTATGGTGTCAACCCTTCATCCTCATCGCGCACCCTGTAAGCTCTTGTGTCACCCCCTTCATCTCTTAGGACTGTAGATCTGGTGTCAACCCCTCATCATCATGACTGTAAGCTCTTGGTCATCCCGTCCTCATCATGACTGTAAGCTCTGGTGTCAACCCTCATTCATCATAGATGAAGCTCTGTAAGCTCATGTGTCACCCCACTCATCCTCATAGAATGGAAGCCTAGTGTCACACCCATCGTCCTCATATACTGTAAGCTCTTGTGAGCCAGGGCCCTCACTCCTATTGGTTCATATGACTGTTTGCACTCTGTAATGTTATATTATATTTGTATATGTTCCCTATGGTTAGTAAAGTGCTGCAGAATATGATGGTGCTATACAAATATAATTATGATAATTATTATTATGCATCATCTGTTTACTCATGTAAATGTTCACACTATGGTTTGCAATTACAAGACTCCAGTACAAATTACGGTATGTGTAGAAAAGGGGAATGTTATGAATTAGTGTCGGTCCCTCTTTCTAAGGACCCCCTAGTATCTGTTATTATATATCATTGGCAACATCGATTTTTTTTTAAAGAATTGGTCCCTTCCCATTGTATTTATAATATGACACCAATCAAGGTCTAAATAATCTGTTGGATGGTCTTGGTTGGATTTTTTTTTTATTGAGGAATCAAAATTGCATAATATATAATACACGCCATTATTTAAACATCTTCATAAGATCTTGTATTCATAAGATTATATTTTAATATAAAAAAAATTATTAATTCTCTTTTGTCATTATACATACATCATTTTACATCAATATTCATCCAAATTCAATATATCTATTCTTACATTCCCTACATCCCTCACCCCCCGGACCTGGACTGAGAGAGAAAAAAAACACACTGACTCATGTCAAAGGAGCCACATTTTCTGAAATAAATTAATGTTATCTAGGTCTGTATACCATTTTTTTCATAATTCATAATGTATATCCATTCTACATAGCTAAGGGCCATTTCAAATACCCATGTTTTAATTATCAACAAGCTAGCAATCAGGGTCGGTTTCAGGTTTCAGTAGGCCCCTAGTCAATGGAGCATCAGTAGGCCCCTAGTCAATGGAGCATCAGTAGGCCCCTAGTCAATGGAGCATCAGTAGGCCCCTAGTCAATGGAGCATCAGTAGGCCCCTTTGCAGTGACAGAATTAAAAATTCTGAAACTAAAACAGTCTCCTGTTCCCCCTCATGGTTATTTTATATAAGCAACCCTCACACTCCATGGATTCATTACATATAGTTCCCCACACCCCCATGGATTCCTTATGTCCAGCCTTATATGGACCCCCCCAGCAGCTCTGGGCCCCGGCACTTCCCTGGGTATGCCCAGTGCTGGTGCAGGTCCTGCTAGCAATTTAAATATATAATAATTAAAATATTGGGGCAGTTTATTAAGCTGTCTAAAAGTCATAAGATTTCTAGTTGCTCATGGCAGCCAATCACAGCTCCTCTTTAAAATATTCATGAGCATTGGTAAAATTAATATTCTGACTTTCAGATAGCTTGATAAATCTGCCCCATTATTGTTTTCCGCTGATGTTCCGGCCAGCCCGATTGCACTACCGAGATTCAAGCTTATTTGTATCTTAGTCAATCTATTCAATTCCCCAAAAATTTCTCTCCCTAAAGGGGCATATCTTAGGACATCGCCATAACAAGTATAAGAAGTCTGCATCTTCCAAATCACATTTCCTACACTTGAAAAATCCCTCTCCATATATCCCATTAAGAATGGAAGGGTAATAATACAATCTAAATATTATGTTAAACTGTGATATTCTATGATTAATAGAGAACAATACCTTAATTATATTCTATACATTTCCCCAAAAGTCCTTATTTATAATTCCTATTTCAGTTTCCCATTTTCCTTGACTTTCATAAGATAAATCCTTACAAACAATTTTGCTAAACATTTTGAAAATCTTAGACAATCATTTTTCTTTCCATCTATGTTAACAATAAATTCAAGAACCACATGTGTATAAACCTTTTAGGAAATGCGTGAGTGATTTGCAAGTAGGGACCAATTTGTCATGCTTTGTGCAGCGCTGCGTAATCTGTAGGCGCTATATAAATAAAGAATTATTATTATTATAATTATTATTAACATTGTTTTTTGTACAGTGATGTTTCCAGTTCTTGTTAATTCCATTGTGTTTTTTAAATGTATTTTTATTTTACTTTACAGCTTAGAAAAGTGCTGAACCTATGACAAGTAAACATATGTGTGTAGAACAATGTGCATTCATACCATAATTCCTACCATATCCAGCCTCCCCTATACTATGTAATAATAATAAATTATAATAATTTCTTTATTTATATAGCGCACACAGATTATGCAGCGCTGCACACAGCTTGTCAAATTGGTCCCTGTCCCCATGGGGCTTACACTCTAATCAACCTACGAGTATCTTTTGGAGTGTGGGAGGAAACTGGAGGACCCGGATGAAACCCACCCAAACACAAAGAGAACATACAAACTCTTTGCAGATGTTGACCCTGGGACATGAACCCAGGACCCCAGTGCTGCCAAGCATCAATGCCACTAAGCCACTGTGCCGCCCCAATATATGAAGCATTTTATTCCATATTTGATCACATATGAGAGTAATAATACAGGCTGGATACCATGGAAGAAGAGGGACATCATTAACATATTAAATGTTGTGTTTGGAGTTGTATTTTACCATGTAAGCATAGTCTGGCCAATCTACACAAGAACCAAACCTCAGCTTGAAAGAAATGCTTAACATGTGAGTATCATATGGAGCTGTATATTTTCCTTGCCACAGAAGGTGATTTGTAGAAAACTGTTCGGTGAGGTCGCCTGTTTTCTTTTTCATCTTACTTTAAAATAAGATATTTTAGAAGTCGTATTCATTTCTGAAGATCATCAGGAAATTTTTCAGCAGAACCTCATTATCGAAGTGCAGGAGTAGGACCTGCAGCCTGGCCAGTCGGTTCTCACACAGGTCAGTAGATATTACGGCCATGTATGTGAGCACAGAAATACATGGGGTTGTGTCCTAGTTGTTGAAACAGAGGCTAGGACATGTTCAAACACAATGGGGCAGATTTATCAAGCTGCCTAAGAGTTAGAATATGCTTAGTTGCCCATGGCCACCAATTACAGCTCCCCTTTAAAATTTACAAGAGCACTGGTAAAATGAAAGCTGAGCTGTAATTGGTCAATTAACCACATTCTTACTCTTAGGCAGCTTGATAAATCTGCCCCAATGTGTGCATGTCAGATTACTTTGTTTTTTTGATGTGACCTACTGGGGCACATTTACTTACCCGTCCCGTTGATGCCACCGATTCGGAATGTCCAGCGAGGATTCGGAGCTGCTGCGATTCACTAAGATCGTGCGCCCAATTTCCTGCATCTGTTGCTTCCCCGCTGAAGTCCGCCGGAGTTCACCATCTTCTTCCCAGTGTATGTGAGTGCTGATCTTGCGACACAATTTTGAAAGTTGAATTCCGCGGTTTGTCCAAATCAGTCGGGTTGTCCGGCTGCCACGGTCCCCCGTTTTGTGTCACATGCAAGCCAGCTCCGATGCGCCACAATCCGATTGCGTGCATGGGCAATTTTGGCAAATAGGAAACATTTGCGAAACCCGCCGGAAATGTGTCCGACAGACCTTTAGTAAATGTGTCCCACTGTTTTTCAAATTTCTCCTTTGTATACTGTGTTTTTGGAATATGGTGTAAAGGTGTAGATAGGTCATTAATAGTGATGTGCAGACCCGTAAAAATTCAGGTTCGGCCATCAAAGTAGCCAGCAGCATTAAAGTTCCTGTGGCAGCCATTTTTGGGAGGGTCCTCCTCCTTTATCAGCAGCATTTAAAGACTTACACACCCAGCATTAATGTCAGAGGGTTAAGCCAAGCCCAACTTAGATTCTAATGAAGTTCGAGGTTACGTATGTACCTGAACTTTGGGTTTTTGGTCCGCTCAACACCAGTTGTTGATTCTACACAGAGATATCCCGGCCCCTGGCTGAGAAGGTGTTTGGGGGTCTTTAGTAGCAGCAGAGTAACAACATAGAATTTCCAGTTATTCCAGTCCTTTGATGATTCTGGCACCATAGGCTACTGCAATCAAATATCCTACACCTACTTGTAGTAACACTGGGCCCCCACTGCATATTATCAGCACCCCAGCTTCTCATCTGCTGGTAACAGCCCCCTACATACACGAGAAACACAAATACAATATACTACAATCTTTATAGAGAGAAATAGTAGTATCCTCCAGAATGGGGATATATTTTGGAGTGCTCTGTAGTTTTGTGCTTGCTATTCTTCTGCAGTTTCAAGCTAATGTCTTCATCAACTCGAAACCACAGAAGAATCTTAAATAAAATCTGCCATCAAAATCAAGCATGATAAACCAGGAAACTTACTCAAAAGTCCAGGCACTATGACTGAGGCCTCCTTCTGCTAAAAAAAACAATTAAAATTATGCTCATAAGCCAGAAGGGCTCTGGTTACTTTACCAGAGCCCCTCGATGCTGAAGCTTCACCGGGTGATACACTGTGCATGAGCGTGTCTCCCCTTCCCACTGTATGAGATTACAGAAGGTAGAGGGAACAGGTGGGGGGGGGGGGGGGAGACGTGCCCCTGCACAGGGTAGCCAGTGAAGCTACATCATTGAGGGGCTTTGGTAACTACCCCGTTCGATTTTTCAATAGCATTATTTTAAAAGTTGATTTTAGTTTCAACAAAGTTTTTTCAATGAAAAAGAAGAAAGTGCCTTACAGTTGAACAGAAACTCCTCTCAGGGGGAACAATATTAGGCAGCTTTGTTGGGTACATAATTACAGCTTTGTAATAAACAGTAAAACAAAAGGAAGGACAAGAAAACAAGGGAATTCAAATTTGATTTTAGGAGGAAGAAGGCCATGGATAACAAATCTAAAAATATTTCCACAGTCACAGTGCCTGGGTCTATGAGTAAGTGCCCTAGTTTTTTCATACTTGATTCTGATGGTAGATTTAAAGGGAACCTGTCACCACGTTTTTTCACAAATACAGGTAGTGGCAGGTTTCTACAGAGTCCTAGTAACTATCTGACACCCTGCTTTTAGCTAAAAATAGTTTCCCTCAGATCCCTATAAAATCAGAGTTATGACCTTGCATCTATGCATCTTTGGAGTCGAGGGGTGTGGTGGCCAATGTCATGTGACCAGGGTGACATCATCACAGTTCCTTAAGCTACTCAATATTAGCAACTTGTACATATCTGGCCAAATAAAACCATGGACTTCTACTCCTCTCCATGCACGTTGCTGTGCTTTCATGTGATACAATATGCTGTGATTTCATGAGATATATACTTGGTGTACAGTTTTCTAATTCTAAAAAGCTGAAGGACCTGCAATGATATCACCCTGGTCACATAGCATTACAGCTGCATACAGAGATAGGATGGGGAGGAGCTGCTGGATTCAGCCCGAGGAGGCCACACCCACATTGACTCGCTGTAGCCATGCTTAGATACCAGGTAAAACTATAAAGTTGACTATAGGGCTATTTACTAGGGCTCTATGGGAATCTGTCACTGGCTGTATTTTTTAAAAATGTGGTGATGGGTTCCGTTTAAGTGGTGTGGGAAAAACACAGATTGTGGGTGGCTCACACCTACTATTATGCGATCATAATTTTTTGGGCCTGATCATTGATGGGCTAAAAAACTCCTGTGATACAGTATCCTTCTACAGGTAAGAGGAAAGCTTACAGTAACTGTGAGAACGGTTAGCACGCTAGTAAACCTAAGAATCACATTGGCTAATCATAGAAAGGATTTTCTATATCCTTTGAACAACACAAACTAAATGAACCCCTGTTGGCCTCCGTATGGTAATTCCCCTGGAAGTGGAGAGAAATGCCAACCAGCCATCTCAAAGCCTTAACATAGCACAGCCTTTGGCTCTGCGGAGAATGCAGAGGATGAAATAAGGAAACTCTTCAATGTAACGGGGCTGGAATAAGCATGCTTTCATTGGCATCTGCCAAGGACTCAAATCAAACAGAGTATGCATGCAGAATGCCGGAGTATGAAGTCATGATTGTGCGCTGAGGTCCGGGGGAAGAATATCTCTTATAAAGTTGCTTTTGAAGTGAAACTGGCTCTCAATTTATTGAAAGCTATTATAAATAGCCTCTTCATTGCAGGAACCACAGAAGCTGGCTCCCCGTTAAGTACTTCAGCAAAGTTGGGACAGAGTTGAAAGTTATACCGTTACAATATGTCAAAGCTTTACATTTTCTTATGAGGAGTTCACTCAAACCGTTAGCCAAGGTTTTCCTTATGGACCTTTGGATTGTATTAAACTGACCTGAAATAATAACACTCATATATTTATTGTGCGTTTCTATCTTTCTTACAATACGCATATTGTGACAGAGACAATAAAGACATCAATTTGCCTTCTAGTCTAGTATGTAGAATAAGGGAAGTGTCCATTTGTAAAGTTCTTCCTTAGTTGTCCTCATTACTGCACATGTCCATATATGTTTGTCTTTGGCTGAGATATATAACTAAAGGCAATATAATATCTGAATAAGTGGGAGTGGGGAGGGGTAAGGGTTGTGAATTGAAGCCTAAGCTAATGTTTAGATCAAAATTGGATAAGAGGATGGACAATCCTTTATTAGGGCATCCACTGTGCCTAATACAGGTTTTGGACTTTTGTATTTGGTTCTGTAGTAATAATGTATTAAATGGATTTAGATGGGTAGGAATTATGTCCTCATTGATGACTTATTCACAGTATTGTGCTGGTAGTCCATGTCTGTTGGCATGTTACCTTTCTTATAATGGGAACCTTCTACTGAAGGAAGGATTCCAGTTAAGCCAGTGCTACTCAAGGTTGTCCTGATTTCTACTTGACACCAGCTTTTGGCGTGTTCTTTGTGTACTTGGATTTTGTTTCTGACCTTCTTACCTCCTAGGTCACCTGTCTCCTAAACTAGGACAACTTTGAGAAGTAGAGACCTGGTGACCATGTTGAAGAGTAGTCCCGATCAATCTATATTGGTTATAGAGTAAAAACCAGCAAAGACACTTTAAACAAAGCCACTAGGAGTAGTCCTAACCTGAACCAGCTAGGGGCAACTACAACAAACTACTTGTTATACGCAGGTCAGATGATAAATTAAGATCAAACCACCTGATCATACTAAGGCTTTTATTGAATTGAATGGTGGTTCTTCGCAGGTTTTTACATAGTTTTGTGTATTGAAATAAGAGAAGACTGGTCCAAAAGGAGAGGGTCTACCATCTACAATGTTTCAAGCACTACTGTATAGTGAGTGCCCATCAATGGAGTTTTACTTTATGACGTTTTAGGAAAACAATGTGCAGTGATACAATTTTCAGCCTCGTGCACATGATCGTGAGCCGAAATGGGATGCAAAGAGGGTAATCGGCCACCCTTGCCGCAATACTGACCTTCCCAGTCTGGTCATGGTGCAGTAAGACATGGTGTCCTCACCAAACCATGACCGTGCATAATAGAAGTCAATGGCAGTCGTGATGGCACTTGGGTTTAGAGGTTTCTGCTGGTATGGGTTTAGAGGTCTCTGCTGGTATAAGGACACACTAGTATAGTGAAGGATTTTGCATACAAATAAGATTGGATTGTATTGTGCCAAAGCCACACTTTAAGCAGTAACTTATTACCCCCTGCTTTGTCACAGGTTTAAATTGTATAGGCACCTGAGGACACCAATACAGTAGAAAGAAGGAGAAGAAGTTTGGATCATCATTGTAGCTTCCTTTTAGGGTCCTGGGCTGTCTGTGACTGCAAGAGGCCTTGAGTCCCGTCTGGTGAACCCTGCCCTGGGGTGATGGCAAGGGTGCCCATATAGACGGCTCTGAGTGCCACCTCTGGCACCCGTGCCATAGGTTCGCCACCACTGGAATAGGAGTTTGAATGTGACCATGAACAAAATGTTGATCTTTATTACAACTATAGAGTGAATAGTTCTTTAGGATATATTAGGGTACATTTGGGCCAAAAATGGGATGGATATATGATTGGACAAGCTTAGAAGGGAACTCACATCAAAACATATTTTTTCAAACTTTTCATCTTTTGATATTATTTTAAATGACAAGTTGCCTAGAACCTGCAAAGAGGAGGATTGCCAAAACTTACATCCTCTAGACTAATAGTAAAGTAAGTGAGGTCTTTGTGTCCTTTCTTAAAGAAGATGTCATTTTTACATCCCCAGTGATTACCTTGGTTCTGCCTTCATATACTACCTGCTCGCTTTTTAACTCTGGGAGAAGCTGTGGTAGGGGTCATCGCAGGTCAATCAAATGAAAGGACAACTGTGTAAGACATTACTTGGAAAGGCTGAGTCTACCAGAGTGAGAGCTGTTCTCTGCCTCACAGAGGGAGGTCCTCTGGTGGTTCACAAATGCTATTAGGTCATATAGAGAGAAATTGATGAGAAAAGCATACTACTATGGCATGTCGAGATATTGTAGTAAGCTGCTTTCATCAAACCAAGTAAAACCAAGTTTGATCTTCTGGGAGTTAAGGGTGGATACATGACATCCGCATTGCTATTCTTATTCCACTTTAAAAATTCTCACTTTGAAGATGTGTCCTTACTGTACCTGTACTAAACCCAATCCGATATTTTATGAAAAGAAAAATACTCAGAATCTTTAAAGGGAAACCACCATTTAAATTAACCCACCCAAAATAAATGCTTCATAAAAACTATTATTAAAAAGCATTGCCCTTATCCCTAGATGGTACCTATCCATGGCTGCAATGTTAAAAAAATAAAGTTGATTTTATGGGTACGTGAGGGAAACAATCATTTTGTTATTTAGTTAGTAGGGCTCTATGGGAACGTGCCACTATCTGTATTTGTGAAAAATGTGGTGACTAGAAGTTGGACGCTAAAATAATAAAAACATACTAACTCCTCTGCAATACACCATTTCTTGCACAGGCCACACAGTCCCATCTTTTTGACATCAAAGGTCAACAGAGACATCCCAGTCCCAATTATGTTAGCATTGGCTGCAGCAGTGATCTTTCTTAGAGGTGTATTCTCATGAAGACAAGATTCTTAAATATACTCTGGATAACAAAAATAACACATTCTCTAATTCACTGTTATTAACAAAAATACAGCATTTCACAGATATAATTCCAACCTGTCTCTATTAGTCCTGGTGTACCCTGGTTGCCCCGGGATCCGACCTCTAATCTTCTGACTTTAGGGTCGGGAAGACATATTGTTCTGCTAAGCTCCTCTCTGTATTAGGCCACCCTTGCATTCCAAGACGAGCTCACACACACAGACTACAAGCTACAAGCAGATAAGGTCTTTATCCAGGGGAGGGGGAGGGAGGCAGAGCAGATCTTAAAGTGTATTTTGTGGCTGAGATATAGCAGAGGGGAAAATTTCATGTGTTATATGCAACTCATGGATCTCATCATCTCTCATCTCTGATCTGTCTGATCTCTCTTTTTCTATGTGCTAGATACTAGTACATGTTCAGAAGCTAAATGAAAGTGTATAAACCTAGAACCTGACATTGTCAGCACACAGCATCTCACAACACTAGATGGATCATAAAGTGTCTGCTTAGAGAGTTCCCCCCCACACTCTGGAATTTTACACTGACTAGCCTAGTGTGTGATATGAGCTAAAAGAGCAATAAAACTGAGGAAAATTGTAAACATTAAAAGTGTTCTTTATTGTATAAAAATCACTAGGGGATTGAAATTTGAGAATTTCTTTTATGGGCAAACCCCTTTAATGGGATATCACCGCTGATCTTAGCTGGTGGATGTAAATAGACAGGAGCAAACATCCAGTAATGAATATTGAGAAGCACATGTCCACTTTTTTTAATTAAATATATGTAAAAAATGAGTTCCTCAACATCCTCTGCGATTTATCTTTTGTAAAGTATCTCTGATGATGTCATGATTGGGAAGGGTGAAAATCCAGCTCCTGTTCTCCTGAAAGCACGAAAGCAAGTTTGCAAAACAATGGAGAGGGTCGCCATCGTTTTGCAATTAAAGGGCATGAACAGAGCCCACAACCCACCCCCCAGCGCTATTGTTGATCAGAGCTGTGTGTGTCTTTAAGATGCACACATTGCTGATCTCTGGATGCAGGCAGCAATGTTTCTGCTTCCTGCTTGCTTTGAATGATCCAATTGCCGCCACCCTTAGGCAACGGTGCATGGGTCATGGAGAGGAGGACAACGAATCTTTTAAGAGGATTGCAAGGGACTGCAGAGGTGGCTGCAGGTAGTGCATCTGTCCCAGAAGGTGAGTATATATATATATATTTTTACTGTGATGGAACTATGAGGTGCCATTAGCTGTCGGGCCATCTATATACAGATGTGGCCATGTGGTGGGGGCCATCTATGTACAGACGTGGCTATGTGCTGGGGGGCTATCTATATACTAAGGGGGCATGTACTGGACCTACCTATATACTGAGGGGGCATGTTCTGGGGCTATCTATCAATCTATCTATCTATGAACTGAGGGGACATGTGCTGGAACTAACTATGTACTGAGCGGGCATGTGCTGGGGCTGTGTTAGGGTCGGTGGAGGTGGACCCACTGAACCGCTGCAAGTGATGACGTAAGCCAACACCTGGGGGGCAAAGTGGCACCCAGTATTCACCAGAGTCTGCCTCAAATCGGGCTGGAATTGCTGTGGTGGGATACCGTCAGGTTGCTCCACATTTTGCCCGTGGTGGTGGCCAAGGCGAGGTATAGAATCGGCAGGCAGAATCAGAGTCATGGTCAGGCAGAAAGTCAAGACAGGCGGCACAGGTTCTGATTTGGGGACATAGCTGAAGGTCAAGACAGGCGGCAGAGAATCAGGGTCAGGAATGGAAACTGAGGTCGCAATGGAAAATCACAGGAATCACAATGTACAGCTTTCTCTTAGGCTACAAGGCACAAAGATACAGCAGGGGGCACAGGAAGAGGCAGGCTATTTATCAGGGCAGCAGCCAACCAGCGCCAATCAGTGTTGT
The DNA here is from genome assembly GCA_019512145.1 of Engystomops pustulosus. Taxonomy (NCBI): domain Eukaryota; kingdom Metazoa; phylum Chordata; class Amphibia; order Anura; family Leptodactylidae; genus Engystomops; species Engystomops pustulosus. The sequence goes on along the minus strand of CM033643.1, from coordinate 195,176,351 downwards.
TCTGGCCCTTCAAATTTCACAGAGCCGGACTACAGAAGCCAACCTTGGAGCAAGGAGAGGTGAGAGAGCCTGTGGCTGGCCTGCTCCTGTGACTCGAGACATGCCTCGCAGGAGCACCTGTGAGAGGCTGTCTATATACTGAGGGGACATGTGCTGGAGCTATCTATCTATATACTGAGGGGACATGTGCTGGGACTAACTAACTATCTATGTACTGAGGGGGCAAGTGCTGGGGCTATCTATATACTGAAGGAGCAGTATATAGATACTGTGGCTATCTATATGCAGGGTAGAGGAATGTAGAGTCCACTCATTGCTGTATATAATGGAAAACTCATGTATTCAGGGGGGCCCAAAAGAAAATAACCAGTTAGGGGCCCTAAAATTACTAATGGCGGTCCTGGAGAGGATACACAATCAGTTTACTGCAGATCAGTACAGATACCTATAACATTGCAGACAGACCTGTATGAGACATGAGTCCAAACAGGTCTCTGGCTCCTCCCCTCATGTTCTCAACACAGGTGCGATTAAATGCGTCAGCATAGGAGGCAGGGTCTGCTCCCACCTCTTTTCTCCTTTGAGCTTTGTAACATTTCGTGAAATGAAATTTTTTGCAATTTGCAATTCCAGCTCCAGCTTACTCCACCACAAGCCAATTCCCCTTCACGGCTCTCCACACCCAATTGGTATGGAGGAGGCTTAAGGAGGAAAAAATGAGCAATTCCTGGCCGTGCGTGTTTATTTCAGGGTTTGTAGACCAGATTTCAGGTGAACAAGCCCTGATAACTATGGCCCAATGTGTCTTTTGCCATAAGGACCTGTCAATGTGTGAAGCATTGTAGTAGATACTTATCAAGATGAGCAAGGAGGGCCAATTTGCAACGAAGGATGTCCCAGATAATGGGGCACATTTACATACCCAGTCCTGTCACGATCCCCGATCTGGACTGTCTGATGAAGATAAAGATTGTGCACCCGATATCCTGCATGTGTCGCTTAACCACTGAGGTCCGCCAGAGTTCACCATCTTCTTCTCAGTGTATGTGAGTACATGTCTTGCGACACAATTTGAATTTTAAATCCTGCGCTTAGTCCGAATCAGTCGGGTTGTCCGAAGGCCACCTCCCCTGATTTGTGTCGCATGATTTGCGCCAAAATCCGATCACGTGTTCCAGAAACCCCTGTTAAATGTGTTGCAAATCAGAAATAGTCGAGAAACCCGACAGAAATGCAGTCCGTGGACCCTTAGTAAATGTGCCACATAATGTCATATCCACTCTTTACTTTGACATGCTTGAATTTATGCTCAGCAGGGTATTCCTTGTTAAATCTAGGACCAATTTTGCATTTCTTGCGCAACTTATTAAAGGACCAGAGTAGGACCAACCCCTGTGAGGATCCCCATAGAGCTTTGGAATGGTGAAGACCAGTGTCACAGGTGCTCACAGACCCCTGTCTCGATTGCGGACGCACCCGTGTCCCCCCGGGTGACCCCGCTCTGGCCTAACCTTTCCTGGCTGCTGCTCCCCAGCGGAATGGTGAGTGCGCGCGATGGCTGTAGGAAATTTAAAGGGCCAGCGCACCGTTGATTGGTGCGCTGGCCGAACACCTTCTCCTTATAATCAGGCACCTCCCTTCCTGCCTCGCCGGATCTTTGTGCGCCTAAGCCATTGTGAAAGCTCCCCTGCGATATTCCTGTGTATTCCTGGTTCCTGCGTATTCCTGCGTTCCAGTGTGTTCCTGCTCCTGTGTTCCTGTGTTACCAGAATTCCTCTGTGTTGCTGTGTTCCTGCGTTGCTGTGTTCCTGTGTCCCTGCGTTGCTGTGTTCCTGTGTCCCATGTGTCTGTGCTCCCGTTCCCATCTGCCTGGACCTCCCATTGCTGACCCCGGATTTGGACTTGACCTTGCATCTCTGCTGCTTGCCCTGACCTTCTGCCTTGACCTGACCACGAGACTGTCTCCTGCTAGGGTACCTCGACCTCGGCTGCCGCGGGCTAGTCGCGCCTGTGGAAAGACCTGGTGGTACCCTGCCGCAGCAAGTCCATCTCGCTTTGCGGCAGGCTCTGGTGAAGGCCAGGTGCCACTTAGACTTCAGTCCCAGGTGTCGGCTAGTACCATCTCCCGTGGTGGTCCAGTGGATCCACGCATCCAGAATCCTGACAACTAGATTTGTGTAATTTCATTGGACGGTTGGGTTCCTTTTCCCTTGAATTAGGATACTAGAGTTGATGGACTTCTAAGAAATGTCTTAGTTCAAATAATGTAGTTATTTTGCTCAAAAATTAGACCGTTCTATAAAGTAAATAATTTGTCAATTCGTAACTTTGAGGAAAAAGAAACTGAGAAAACAGGATAGATAAGTAGATTTTTATTTTCTAGTAACTTTGGTTAATGTTATATATGTGTTTCCATGAGGAAAAGTAAAGTTAACAGTTTTGCCCCGAAGTAACAGGTAAAATGGATAAAATGTCAAAGAAAAGGCAAGAATTTCAAAGCTTTTTACAACTGGTCTACTAGAATTTCCGTAATGTAATTGTGCATGTCTAGACTTCCCTATCCTTGCTTACAGGTGGTGGAATTAAAAAATGGAAACACCTGAATAAATAGGAATAATTACACTCAGAGCAATGTCCTTATATTTCACCCTTGATATAATAAGATGTAAATTCTATGCAAATTACAAAAAAAAATTTATTATTAAAAATATTCAATCTAATTCCTTCTTAACACAGAGTTTCCATTTTCTAAAATATGCATCATGAGTTCATCGTTTCTCCATAATTTTATTAAACATAATTGAGTTAATATTCTGTGTTCCGTTCAGTGGGTATTTTCCGAAAAAGGAAAATATTATTTTTCCAGAAAATTAAAGTGATGTTTTTAGTTACAGGGACACAATAGACATAAATTATAACGGTAAGGAAAGATGAAAAAAATCATATTTCAGAATTCATCCAACGAGTTTCGTCTGCCAGGGCATCTGTCTACTACGTCAAGACTTCAGAAAGCTGAAATCAAAGCAAAAGTAATGTATTTTTTTTCTGTAATCCCATGGCAAATATAAAAGAGACAGAATTTCTGCTTTGCACATTAAAACTTTACTGAATTTGAAAGCCTTGGAGTACACTTAGGGGATTTCGGAAATTGTTGCTTGGCTGTGAGCTAAGACCAGAAGCTGCCATTTTGCAAATGGAGTGGTGGGGAAGCCTTTTGGCCTCATTTATAATTTCACAACTACTGCAAATATCAGCTGATGAATATTTATGTTATACCTGGCAAAAACCAGAAAAGAAAAACAGGAAAAAAAAATCTTAAGTTAGGAAAAGGTCATCTAAACTCTGTGGGATTTTTTTTTTCCAGCACTTTCCATGCTTGGCCAGAAGCTACTGAATGAAATCATTATATAGTATGTAAAGACCCCGATGAGGAAAAAAGAAATGTGTTAGAACTATGCTCATATTAACTTTGCTGTAGGATCAAATCATCAACATGGCTCAGAAAATTTGCAAAAAGAGTTTAAAGCTTTTGAGGTTTTTGGGATAATAGGGTTAAGGGAGACACAAGAATATTGTGTTCAGTGGAATTTATTGAAGGATGTGGAGAGCCCTTCGAGGAAAGAATGATCTATACTGAATTTACAGTAGGCGACTTATAAATATCACAAACTGTTATTAATATATCAAGTACTGCCTGATATTGAGATGTGAGATCTGCAGGACAGGGGTCCGGGGGGAGGTAGTGTTTGACTATTGGCACAATATATGTAGTACTCAACAAACAAGGCAAATGGATAGTCTGAATACAAGCAAGATTACAGGAATACAGAATAGCAGGATGCACAGAAAGCTAACTAGATACTTATATTACCAAAGGAAAGAAGCCTGGGGCAGACAGAGTCCAGGAAGCGATTGGACCAGAACTCTCAAATCCAGACAAGACAGAACATCAAGGGAGTAATGTGGGTGGAGGAAGACATGTAACATGTCATGGCATGTAACATTGTAGATTTAAAGAAGACCTGTCAGGTCGATTTGGGACCCTTTACCAACTACAGGTCCTTATGGACCTGTGGTTTAGGGTCCCAAATTGACCTGTATATAAGCTTTGGGTGGCCCTAATTAAAATAAAAAAAAAACACTTATCTGGATGATCCCGCACTGGCACCTTCTCTCGTGATACGAGATGTGAAGCCAGGACAGTATTCTGGCTTCACTGCCCATGCGTCTTATTTATGAAGCGAGCGCAGTGACGCCAGCGTGTACTACGTCGGCTTCACTTGCCCCAACATGCAGGTGCTGAGGGAACAAGGCTGGGGAAAGTATAAAGTTTATTCTTTTTGTTAAACAATTGCTAAAAAAACATACAGGGTGTTAAGGGACGCTAAACCACCAGTCCATAAGGGCCTGTGGGTGATTTAGTGACCCAAATCAAAAAAAAAAAAAATTATGAAAACTATATAGCATAGTTATGAGTGTAAGATTGGTTCCTATCCTTCATCCTTCATCTATTTAGTAATCTTTGTACAGGTAACATATCTATGCAGTAATCTTGGTTCTGGTGGTGTATGTATGTAGTAAGCTTGGTTCCAGCTTTATCTATGTAGTAAGAATGGTTTTGGTACTGTCCGCATGTAATACATTTACTTATGTTAGGTTTGTTATACTACTGTTATTATGCACTAAACGTTACTTAATCCCTTGCTCTATTTAAATTTTCTCCCCTCCTTTCAAAAACATAACTTTTCTACATAACAAATTGTAATTTCCAGAGTCAATATGTAAAATCTTATACAATGTACTGGGAAGATAGAAAAAAAATTCAAAACGCAGTGAAAATGACAATAAAACTAATCAGTACCATTTTCTTGTGGGCTCTGTTTTACCGACTTTCACTGTGCAAATGACACATTCTTTTTCATTCTTTTCATTCTATACCAAATTTATTTCTTTTTGTACACAAAAATACTTTTTTGATTTGCCAAATTCTGATGTCGGCAACTTTTTCACTCTTTGGTTTACAACCTTTGCAAGGTGATTGGAACTTTTTTTTTTTTCTTACATTTTTAATTTTTTACAAATATTTTTAGGCCTCCTAGGATACTTGAACCATACTGGCTCTGATCCCTTTTACAGTATACAGCATAATGGGCCAGATATATCATTCTGTATTTGAAGGGGAACCTTTAACCTTAAACTAAACTAACAGCACCCTCAGGTACGGTATTAAATATAATTTCTAGAATTCCCTCTTTTTTCGTAAAATGTTGCCAGTAGCTAGTAAAAAAAAAATCTAATTTTTTTTTCAAAATCTAAAAATAAATAAAAAAACATAAAAGTTTAAATCACCTTAAGTCACGTTAGGTGGGAGTGTCACGTTAGGTGCCCATATATATCTAGCTCTACAGCAATGGCCCTCATATTAAAGAAGAGAATTTAATCTTTCAGGCTTAAAGGACATCTACTATCAGTTTAGTGATGGTAGAAGTCTCCTAGTAAGAAGTTGCTGAGGAACATTGTTCCTCAGGACTTCTTTTATCATAACTCTATATTCCATATAGCCCCCCCAACTCCCCCCTCAATCGCATTGATAGGTGACGGGTGCCACAGGAGGTGTGCATAAATTAAAATACTAGGCTCCCTTAGGTGCTCAGGCGATGTAGCCTAAGTACCTCAGGCTAAATAGCATAACTCTTCATAACTATATTTCCACAATTGCAGGATATAGAGTTATAATAAAAGAAGTCATGAAACTTCTTACTAGGACATCATCTACCACATATGATACAGCAGGACTGGTAACTTCCTGGGAAGTCCTGAGTCCTGCTGCAAGCAGGTCATGTGACCTGCCAATCCCAGTAGCTTTATAGAAACTTTACCAGGGTAAGTTATATATGGGTGGCCCACTTGGGGCCCACGTAAAGTTCTGTGATAGTGACCAACCCCTTTAATTTTATTACAGACAGGTAATAGGTACTATATTCTACTATGGACCATCACATACACCATATATACTGTATAACATATGCCGTAACTCAAAAAGTTCAAAGTACTATACACGTACATGGAAAATGACGCTGCAGTAATCGGACCATTGCATAATGAAAGACATACAACACAAACTATGATGGAAATTTTAATGGTTTATTTAATTTGCAATTCTTCCTGCTGGGTCAAATCTCATTAACTTAGTGTGTCAACTGTGGTTTGTTCATGAATTTTCCATCATTACTGTAGCTTTTAGTCACTTCCCTACATCTCTCAATCATTCCCTTCCCGAGGCGCCTCACCTTCCGAAGACATCAAAGCAAAATGACCACACACAAATAAAATGAGCGCATACAGTTTCCAGGGATACGCTCATATTTTACATTTAATGTTCACGTTTTGGAGCTGGTGACAATTTTTTATTTTCATTCTGTGCTAAATAAAACAGGATTTCAGACACAATATTTACCTCACGGTGTGACCCAGGCCACGTATCACCGACAGCACGTAACAGTATGGTGCTCAACACTTGGGTTTTTTCCCCCGGTTTGCAAATAAATACATTAAATTAATATTTTTCCCAACCAGCAGATGTCAGTAAAGTATATACAATTACTGACAGTCGTCCTGTACCCGAAGAAGGAATAATACAAAGGAAACAGAGTTATGGGGCACCTAACATTGTGATAAACGTGAATGGGGTCAGACGATGGTACAGGTACAGGAAGAACCCCAATTGGATGGATGGACATAGCCAAACACAGTTTTAAATAACCTATATGAGCCTTAAAGGGGTCCTACAGTTCACAATAATAAAAATTCCATAAATTTTACCATTAAAGGAAATTTACCACTAAGAATCTACTCTCTGAAGTAGTTCCCAAGGTAGATTCCCCCTCTCTGCACCATGCCTAAAACATTTTTATCTTATCCTTTTATGTTGCCCTTCCGAAAATAAATATATATACAACATATCTGCAGTAGCTACTGGATTCTTCTGCAGATCCACCTACCTGCTCATAGTTGAGTGCTGTGGTTTCGGGGTCGTCTCGGCAGTGGAATTGGATCTACTGCACATGCAGAGAGCTCCCCTGCTTCCAGAGACTCAGCAGAAACCTTAGGGCATGCGCAAGAGCACCGAGGAAATCTTCAAAAAGTGGATTCCCCAGAGTAAATTTCCTTTAATTTTAATTTAGAGATATCCTAGTTTAGAGGTGAAGAAGCTAGTAACAATGGGCACACGTCAGCACTGCTCACCCCTCCCCTCTCAATAGAGCAGTGCACTGTTCTGGCTTTTATTGACCATATGAATCGATGCTCCCTGTCTAACAACTAAAAATGATTGATCTAAAGCAAATAGTGACTCGACGCACCTCATTTACAAAAGATGGGGACATAGTCCCTTTAAGTACCCGGATCTTTCTTTTTTTTCTCTTTCTGATGTGGATCCTCTAATTCCCAGTTCCTTCTTAATTTCTGAAAATGAGCACCAACTTCTCAGACTATTCTACGTTGCACGTATTTTCGTTGGGTTTCCCAACTTTTTGGGGGTCGTGCTGGGGGGTGGGCGATCCAACAGATTTGGACAACGTGCGGGATTTAACATTTAAAATTGTGTTGCAAGCCACCAGGAAGAAGAAGCGACACATGCAGGATATTGGGCGCACGCTCGTAGCGTCGGACATTCCGGATCGGGAATTGTGCAGGGATCGGGTAAGTAAATGTGCCCCAGTGTGATTTCACAGTTAAATCGCATTTTTTCTTTTTTTTAATGTTGATAAATGGGGGCTTATTTTTTTGCCACATGAGATGCACTTTTCTGGTACATAATTTTGGGGAATCTATAGCTAATTGCAATTATTGGATGTTTTAGATGCTATCTAGCCTCATTCGGTCACTCTGTCATTGCCATGCTGTTGCCCATACTTTTGGCATAATGGTGCGATTAAGCAGCCTCAGAGGCATCCATGCATGCTGCCCCTGCTGTTTCCTGTCCATTTTTGTGGTGTTTCCATCCTTTTCTGAGGTTCCCAGGTGCTTGGCCAAGCTTCCCTGTGCAGATCCTTGGTCCCCTTTAAAAATGCTCGAGTCTCCCATTGACTTCAATGGGGCTCGTTATTCGAGACGAGCACTCGAGCATCGGGAAAAGTTCGTCTCGAATAACGAGTACCCGAGCATTTTAGTGCTCGCTCATCTCTAGTCAGCACTGCTCACGCCTCCCCTCTCAATAGAGCAGTGAATTGTTCTGGCTTTTATTGACCATATGAATCGTTGTTCTCTGTCTAACAACTAAAAATGATTGATCTAAAGCAACTAGTGACTCAACGCAACTCATTTACAAAAGATGGGGACATAGTCCCTTTAAGTACCCGGATCTTTCTTTTTTTTTTCTCTTTCTGTTGTGAATCCTCTAATTCCCAGTTCCTTCTTAATTTCTGAAAATGAGCACCAACTTCTCAGACTAGTCTAAACATAGTGGAGCTTATTTGCTAAGGGTCCTGCGGCCGCATTTTCGTCGAGTTTCCCAACTTTTCGGGGATCGTGCTGGAGGGTGGGCGATCCGACAAATTTGGAGAACATGCAGGATTTAACATTTAAAATTGTGTCGCAAGCCAAGCACTTACATGCACCAGGAAGAAGAAGGTGAACTCTGGTGTACCTGGGTGGGGAAGTGACACATGCAGGATATTGGGCGCACACTTGTAGTGAATCGTGGCAGACTTCATTCTAGTTGGACATTCCGGATCACAGATCGCGCAGGGACCGGGAAAGTAAATGTGCTCCAGTGTGATTTCACAGTTAAATCCCATTTTTTCTTTTTTTTAATGTTGATAAATAGGGGCTTATTTTTTGCCACATGAGATGCACTTTTCTGGTACATAATTTTGGGGAATCTATAGCTACTTGATGAAATGTTATTAATTTTTTGTTGGTGGAGGAAATTAAAATCATCAATTTTTGGTAAGATTCTTTTGCTTTTATTTTGGACATTCTCCATACCATAAAAATGACATGTTATTTTTATTCTATGGGTCACCACGACTACGGAAATGCCTAATTTGTATTTCTAATTTTACTGTATAAAAACAAATTTGGAGAAAATAAATAACTTCACCATTTTTTCAGAGGCATAACTTTTTTATTTTTCAGCTGACAGTCTGGTAAGGACTTATCTTTTGCGAGTTGTTCTATTTAGCAGTCTTATTTTGGAGCACGTAAAATTTTTAATCAGCCAATGATTCAAGTCCAAGACACTGCTACTACAATACTAATGTATTGTGGTGCAGTGTAAACTGTCTGGCATGCAGAGGCATGCTCAGACAGTCTACAGTCAGACTGCTGCTGCTGGCATTGGGCAGTGCCCTGAAGAGGTTAGAATCCCCTAGTAAGCAGCACAAAGGGTCTGATCCTTAGGGGGAAGACATTTACACGCGTAAGGGGTTAACACTCTCGATTGGAGCCGGCTCCGATCGCGGGTGTTAAAATGCTGTGTCAGCTGTAATTTACAGCTAATGAGCTGGTGCCAGAAGCTGGATGTAATAGCACTTCTTGGTGCAGGAATCACCTTCCCGCAAGGAAGTACTATTACGTCCAGTTGCAGGAAGAGGTTGTCCAACATGTCCCACAAAAACCAAACACTCATATTGCTACACAACAAACAAAGTAGAATGCATCATGTTTTTCGGGCTATAAGATGCACTTTTTAGCAAGAAATGAGTCCAAAAGTAAAGAGGATCTAGCACTTCCAAACCCTCCTGACCGCTGTAATGGAGATCAGGTGAAGCGCTGATGAATCATTTCACCCTATCTCCTAGAAAGCAGAGCTTATGCACAAGCTGCGGTCCCATCAAGTGTTTCTGCAGGACCTTGATCAATGTAAGAAGTATGTGACTGATAACATGCTTCCAGCATTACTACATGGTCTCTCATGCTGCCAGCTGGGACTGGGTAAGAAGAAGTTTGAGTGTGTGTATACCAGTACTTTGTGGGGTCTGTGTTTGTGTATAGCAAAACTGGGTGTGTTGCTGTGTGTGTGAATGTATGTAGTAGACCACTGGGGCCTAGCCTTTTCTTGGGGCCTGGAGACAGCCGGGGCCCGCAGTACCTGAGTGGCTGGCGGTTGCGGCCTGGGCACGCTAGTGTCACGGTGCTTGGTATGGGGACCGGAGGGCTGTCCTACAGCCTGGCAGGTCTCCAGCAGGGTGGTGTTGGCAAGAAATGATGAGGGAGAGGCTGCTATAGCGGTTCTCCATGGGGCAACCCTTTGGGGTCTGCAGTATGAGTCCCAGTGTGGTGGATAGGGTGCCCGTGATGGTGACAGTCGTAGTAGCAGGGACCAGACGGAGGCAGACGTTGAACAAAAACAACTTACAGTTCTTTATTGGAACCGACAGGAACTGTAGCAACGTGCCTTAACAAAATGGTGGAATGCTGGAGAGGTAGTTGGAGGGAGCCACGGGATGGATCATCAGCCTGGATGCAAACGGCAGGCTGGGAGGTAGCTGTATCCTAGTAGGAAGCTTCAGCGTGTCCTGGGTTGCTTAAGATATCACCCTTGAAGGTAGGGTGATATCCCTTTCCTCACTCACTACACTCAGGCAGGGAGCTGGGCTCACCTGCTCTTGTCTGGTGTGCTGGCTGCACAGACTTGCTTCGCTGAACTGAGCTGTGTCAGCTCTAGCCTAAGACTGACTTCACTGGATTAACTCCAGTCTTCTTTCTGCTTCTAGAAGTTTTCTGACCAGGGGTTTTGTTACTCCCACTGGTCAGGTGGTGGCTACTCCTCCAATTACATCTCAGCTTACAGAAATAGAGTGTAACACATGTGATTGGCTGACACATATGACACCACACAAAACAATTAACTCCTGCCTAACCAGGCAGAATCTACCGCTTCAGTGCTCATCTGTGTTATGGGGTGACTATGTAGTGACATGCTGTGGGGCTGATCAGACCCTTCACAGGCTGCAAGCTACATGTTGGGGCGTATTTGCAACCACGCCTCTGCCTTGCATCGGCGAGGGTGTTGCAGATGCAGCAGAGCTGTGGATGTAAATGGATGTAGTAGAGCTGTGTAAATGTATATATGTAACAGGGCTGAGTGAGTGTAAAGATGTAGCAGGGCTGAGTGAGTGTATGAATGTAGCAGAGCCGTTGTATGGGACCAACAGAATTTTTAGCTGGTAAAAAATATATTTTTCCCTGTTTTGGATTGCTAATCTGGGGTTTATATTACAGTAAGGTGTGTCTTATATTCTGAAAAATACAGTATGTCACTTTGTATGTGGCAAAAAAATAAAATGCAAATAAATGGATTTTGCTATTTGCGTTTTTTTCAGTGTTTCATAATAGTTCATTGGACATTGATACACTATCTGTTACCATTCTGTATTGTATTTAGACGTTACCATTGACTTTTAGTTTTAGCACCATTTTTGAGTCCAGAGATAAGGTACAGACAGGGGTGGGATCTTACTAATTCCCAAGCCGGGACAAAGCAGGTCAGCTCTGACCTATTACTTACTGTAGCAGAGCACAGCAACAGTGTGCAGCCCGTGTTTCTGTTGATCCCACGCAGGCATCATCCGCGCATTCTCCTCAAAGGTGATGTCATCATGCACCCCCGTGCCAAAACAGTTTTTTTTTAAAAATCTGTGTTTATATGATTGGTTACTGGAGGCATCCCTACAACTACTGGCTACTGGAGGCATCCCTAGAACTACTGGCGACATCCCTACAACTACTGGCTACTTAAGGCATCCCTACAACTACTGGCTATTGGAGGCATCCCTACAACTACTGGCTACTGGGGGCATACTTACGGCTCCTGGCGGAATCCCTGAGGCTACTGGGGGCATCACTACAACTACTGGCTACTGGGGTAATCCCTACAACTACTTGCTATTGGGGCATCACTACAACTACTGACTACTAGGGGCATCCCTATGGCTACTGGAGGCGTTCATATGGCTACTGGTTACTAGGGGCATCCCTACAACTTCTGTATACTGGGGGTATTCCTAAACTACTGGCTTCTGGGAGCAGCCCTATGGCTACTGGGGGTATCCCTAAACTACTGGCTTATGAGAGCATTCCTATGGATACTTGGGGTATCCCTAAACTTCTGGCTACTGGGGAAATCCTCATGGCTACTGGGGGCATCCCTATGGCTTCCTGGAGAATCCCTGTGACTAATAGCTACTGGGGGCACCCCTGTGCCTACTTGGGAAATGACAGTGACTATCTACTGGGGGCACTGTGGCTACTGGAGCGGGTATCTATCCATCTCCTTAATCAGGGAAAAACAACTAGAAACTACCTGCACTGCTATCAACATATTTGGCTGGTACAAGCTTTTTAAGCTTTGTAATTGACAGAGATATTTTGCCTCTTTTCTATAATGGAACGAAACAATGATATAACCAAACTCTATTTGACATCTAGCCATGCTTGTAAATGTAAGTAGATCATAGAATCCCAAACTAACTCCTTTTGGCTTTGACATCTCCAGGTCCTTATTATAATAAGATCATTACAACAATTACTTGTTGTGTCTTTGTAGCCTATTACTGACAGACTCCTTGCAGATCTTCTTGTACAGCAAGAAAACCTCAAGAGCAGCTTGACAAGTTCTTACCCCTATCCTGTCAGGTGTTGAAATAAAGTTCTCAGTGATGCAAACTGCTTGAGATTACACTATGATTCCTGGCTCCAGGTGATACATTCAAGAGCATGAGAATCTGATTCATACTTGGATGTTTAACAATTGCAAATATTGTTTGTGAAATATGAGCGGTGATCTGGATGAGCTTAGAGCATGGTGAAGGCCAAAAGCTGACGATGAGCCGAGAAAAATGTCCTGAGCTTTTTTTTTGGGAATGTTGGCAATTGCTCCACCATTATAAGGGATCTTTCAGTGAAGTCTCATGCAGTACTTAGATTTTAGTCATTTATCTGTCATAAAAAGATATTTTTACTTTTACACTTTTTACAATTTTTTACTGTTATTGTGAGAACTCTGAGAGTGATGTTATCATCGACAGAAGGCATCAGAAATAGAAATGGAAGCATCAAGTTAAATCTGAATGAGTAAAAAATGTTATAGTAATATAAATGTCATTACCACGTGGACTTTATGTTGATTTAAAACTTTTTATAAATTTATTTTTCTCTTAGTAAAGCAAAAATTCTTCCAATTTGACAAATTAAAATTAATTTTACTCTTAAAATTAAAAATCGTACTTTTGCATTTTGATAAATTTTATGGTGAATGACTTTCCTTCTAGGGTGGCTTTGCATGCTTGATGTGTTAGGTGCCAGCCCACATTGGAATTAGACCCATCAACTAGATGACAAGATGGCCAAGCTAAGATAAGGTCGTCTCGCCAAATTTTTCATTGGCTGCCATGTGATGTCACCTACCCAGAAGGAAACCATGGCCTACAGCCGCTTTACCATATGTCATGGTGTATTCCATCTTGTGGTCTTCTAGATCCAGCAGTAATATTGTTTATTTCAAAGATTTGAGACATGGCAAACTTTTGTTGTTACAAGAACTTCATCATGCGGCAATTCAACGCGAAAAATGCATCAATGATGCCGGTGCTTCTTCACACTGTGCTGTCAATCCACATCAAAAGCTAAAAGATTTTCTCCAACTCAATCCAAGAGGTTTTCAAGGCTTTGTTTTGGTTTTAAAATGATGGGATGTCACAGGAAAGTCCTGTGTCCTGCTGACATGACCCATGGCTCTTGTGAGCAATATGGGTAAACCTATTAGGAACTTTTACTTACCGTACTAAACTTTCTTATCCGTGGCCACCCCCTTTACTGCCGATGGTTGGGCTTGATAGAAATTATGATGGGGTTGATAGAACTTTGTATATCTGTTGTAGCATTGTAATACATTTACATACAGTACATATGTCCCGCACCCTCTATATGTCTGCTGCGTTAAGTGATAAAAGTAATAATACACAGGGAAAATATGCAAGACAGCAGAAAAATAAAGCTTTTATGGATGTATTAAAACTCTTTTTAGTGGTTTTTGCAGTAATCATAATAAACGGAGCCCTTTTAAGCCACATTCACCATTACTTAGCTATAAATAAAGACTGTTACATTTGTAAACAGAAAAAAGTGGGAGCTGCTCCCAGAGGCTTTCAACATCCAGATTATGAGCTAGTGACACTTCAAATGGGGAGGAAATAATGATGTCACAGCTTGGAAATTTGTAAGACTATGTCAACAAATATCTCATTGCACATGGCTTCCGACAGGGCTGCGGCAGTTACTGGGGCTTTCTTAGTGCTTTTCCTTTATAGGATATGGTCAATGTTACAACTATAAAACTGACATGAAACTCTATAAGACACATTTGTTTAAAAATGGCAAATTACAGCAAGACTGCATCAATGAAAGGCTTTAAGGTCTGGATGCTGTCCTCGTCCTGAACTTTGGAGTCTGCTCCTTTTATATGCTGCCCACATGTGTGCTATGAAACCTCAAAGTGTGTTGTATACTCTAATCTTCTGTTGCTGATCTAACAGTTTTGAAGTGTTTTTGAAGGTTTTCGAACTCCGAAATGTTACATTTGTCACAGTCTGAAAAACGGTAAATAATAATGTATTCATAACATATAGGCAGTCCTGCACCGACTCATTTGATTAACTTATGGTATGTGAAACTGTATATATATATATACAGAATATATAATGAGAGAGAGAGAGAGAGAGAGAGAGAAAGAGAGAGTAATATAGTAAAATTATGGATGATTTAAAGTATATAGAAGTATAAGAAAATCACAACTGTTTACTCCTAGAAAAAAAATGGGTTGTGTCTGGTATTGTAGCTATTTACCAGAATGGAGCTGGTCACGTAAATGGGGGATCTGACAATGAGTAATCCCAAGATCTCAGATAAATTTCATAAAACATGGTATCAGTGGACTTGTTCATCTATTCAGGTGAATAAATGTCTAATCTATCTACATTAATGCTTCATTACTTACTTCCTGTTGATAAAAAACGGTCCATGGTCATGTGACGTCACACAGGTACACAGCTTATTATATCACAGTAATATAATGAGTAATCAGAGCTGTGCAGTTGTGTGACATCACATGAGCCTTTAAGGGTATTGCTTTGGTAGTTTGGATGATTTGAGTAGGCTGCAACATGTGCCCACTCTCCCAATTCCCTCTATTTTCCTGTATGTTCGGGTACGACAAAAAGTGCATCCCATGATGCACATTCAAATGTACATGAAAAAAACACATTGGTTTGGAAAAGTGATAAAATAAAAACTCTATACTCACATTTCTAATCTCCTCACCTACGCTAACTCCTTAATGCTCACTGATGGATATATATTTATCAGGGAGCTGTTAAGGATGTATGAAGAGGGCTCTGGGGGAACTGGACCATTGGGTTAACTCATCTCTTGTAGAAACATAAAAAGATAGACAAACTGGGTCAAAACTGATATAGCAAATAAAGTACAAAATCATATACACAGGAGAATAGTCAAGAGCGTAAGGCAATATTAGAAAAAAACAAAAGTACAAATGAATAGCAAAACAAAGCACTGACAGAAAGCTATCAAGACAAACTGTTTGTCCAGCAAAGGAGGATGGTGCACACTGGGTTTATATGAGAATATGACATTTGCTCCAGGTGAGAGAGGCAGGGCTCTGAAAGTGCCTTAACCCTTGCTGGTTCAGAGCAAGGATTACAGAGAGCCAGCAGTCTAGCAATTAGAGAACTGTTCAGACTGCTGACTGAAAAGCACCAGATGGAATTCAGCACCTTCTCAACCGAACAATATAAACTGCAGAAGACCAAGAAATAGATATAACAATAAGTCTTTAACACGATTTTCTCCAAATTACTTTTTATTGTTATTTTTTATTTAGTAAAATTTGGGAAAAAGAAAAACTCTATATAAATCTATTTATATTTTCATAATCGTGCCAACCCAAAATATAATTTTCATCAAAACGGCCAACCTCCCCCCCAAAATCTTACCAAATTTTGATCCACCAACAAAGAGTTAATAAAATCCTATCAATTAGCTATAGATGCCCCAAAATTATATACCAGAAAAGTGCACATATTATGGCAAAAAATAAGTATTCTAAAAATAAATATGTCCACATTAAAAAAAGAAAAAAATTATAGCCTATACAATTTGACAATGCAAATCTGGTCTGAACAGTGCTCCATCTATTCTATGCCCGGCCGTGTGCCCATACAGCAGTTACCACCACAAATTGAGTATCAACTTTGTGGAGCCTTTTTTAATTTATTTCATTGCGATTGTTTAATTTTCCATACAATATGAATGTATTGTCGAAAAATATTACAATTTTTAGACTGCACCTTCATTTAGTTTTAACCCCAATAAAACACTTAAAGGGTTAACATACTTCTTAAAATTGCTTTTTCATACGTTGAGGGGTGTAGTTCCCGTAGAGGGGAAATTTACGAGTTTTGCTATTATTTAGTCCTCTCACAGTCAATTGAAAGTTGAGCAGATGCCTCTAAATATAGGTTTAGATGATTTTGCAAAAAATGTGAAAATGGTACCCAAATTCTTAGCCTCATAATATCCTAGTAAAATACATGGAATCTTAAAAAAACATGGCAACATAAAGCAGACATTTGGGAAAAGTAGGTTATGAATTAATTTGGGTGCTATGCCTATGTGCTTTAAAAGTAAAACATTTAGAACTTTGAAAATGAAGAATTTTTCAGCATTTTTGCCAGCTTTCAGTTTTTATATAACTATACACAAAAGATATCATCCAAGTTTTTAAACTTATTTGAAATACAATGTGTCACGAGAAAACGATCTCAAAATCCCCTGGATATGTTATAGCGTTCCAAAGCTATAACCACTTGTAGAGACATAGGGTAGATGGGAAAACTGGGGCTATGTCCTAGAGGCCAAAATAAAATCCTGAAGGGGTGAGGTCACCCTAGAGGTGGAAAGTGTATACATAATTAGCAGCCCGGAGCGACTGATATCTTGTATATAGTTTCTAGGTTTTCTAGGTGATCTCGGTGTATCAAGGCTAGCTTCCGGGATCAAGAAGAAGAGGAGCGGAGGTGAGTATTTCTAGGTTTTTTGTGTCTTTTTTGTAATCGTTATCTATTGTCATCTACTGTGATTCTGTAGGATACATCCTGTATTGCATTGGCCCTAAGTATTTTTAGTTATTACCAATGAAGTGCCTATCAGACACGCCTCACACACTAATTATTTTAGTTCACCCTTTGGTATTTCCTCAAAGCAATAGCAACAATACTGGTTGTTAAAGAAGTAGATATAGTGCACCATTTGTCTGTCCGCCTCTTGATACATCTTTGATAATAAAATAGCTTGTAACTAAAAAAATGCAACTGCTCAGCACTATGTAAAACACAGTAAAGAATAACTTTTCCTATCACGAAAAAAACCATTACAAAGTCTTAAGTAAATATATCAACGTGTTTTCCAGTCATTGCATTCATCGCATATGACCTTCAGTTGTTCCCACAAAAAAAGCCTATTATCTATATTGGAGATTACTGACACACAGAGTATATCTCACTTGTCCTGAAACTAAAGTTCAAATACCACATAACCTAAAAAGTTATCCGTTAATTGTCAGCATATGAGTCAATGTTATGTAGAACAGACGAGGGCTGGACTTTGTTGGAGAGATGAGAGGTTTGAGTACAGTATATTTTATTAAAACTATTTTAAAAATCACAGAAAATCTCTCCATAAGGCCGCATTCACATGACCATCAGCGGGAGATACATCTGGCCGGAAATTTGCGACTGGATATAAGTCCTCATAGACGGCTATGTGCCGCCATATGCTGTAGTAGCTGGGTGAGGATGTGCATGTGAATGTAGCCTGGCACTGTTGATTGCACCCATGGGTCCAATTGACTGTGATTGGGAAGGGGTCTCCTGTGATTGTAAAATGTTAATGCATGTAGTGTATTTTATGACTGTCAAAGAACTCTGGGTGATGTCTATGTTGTCATCTCCTCTGTCCTCTGTAACTACTGGTAACACTACATTTTAGGATGCAACACAATAATGGATCAATGGTTTTAATACACAAAAGTACTGGATCTACATTGCCTCTTATTGGGAATGCTTGTTGATTGGTCAATGGGAGGACTATGTACCACTTCAAATTAAGAGATGGACCTGTTCCTGTAGATATCCAGGTGAAAGCTTTACTTCATCTACTTTTTCATATTTGTGAAAAGTTTTTCATCACACTTCAGCTTTATTGGCCATGCTATGCACTGGTAATCGGTAAGGGCCGATTTGCATCTACAAATTTTTGTCGAATGGATATGGCAGAATATTTATCGCCCAATCAGATCCTTTCAGATACATATCCTAATAGGCTTCTGAGTGGATCACTGGAGGTTTGCTACCAATCATATTATATCTTTATACAAAAAAGTGTTTTATAGAGTTATCTACAATTATAGCATTATATGGTATCTGGAAGACCTTCGCTTCCCTACTAATCTTGCACTTGTATACTCCTTTCCAAATCAGCTGGTGCACATCCAGAAAAAACCACAGTAGACAAATCCATTATCGTCACAAGTATTGTATTATTGTAGCATCACATGCTTCCAATGACCAACTGTCGGGGGACTATAATATAGGCGGTATGGGTGATAGCCTGGGGCCAAGCCAGGGACCACCCACCAAATTTAATATTGAGAATGCAATGTAACTTCCATTGCCCAAGAATCTTAAATCTAGTAAAATATGTAAAAAGTGAATTTTTTACTTGTACAGGCTATAATATTGATGCAGCCCATGACCCATGGCAGTCTTAATCCACTCACGGTCAGACCACCTCTTATGTGTCCCAGACCACCCATCACTTTCATTCTGCTAATATTTTACTCTAAGAAACATTCAAGTGCTAGAATAAAACAACTTAATCCCAGTGGTTTTTAGCAGACCAAGAGCAATTAATAGATTAAGAGCAAGTCCCATAGATTACAGAAATTCATATTTTTGCTGGGTAAGTGTAAGGAATTATGCATTCCAAACATAGGAACGTTACAGATTGCGAGCCAATTACTTCCATGTCAACTGTGTTAATGGTGGTTGCTGTTTGAGGTTATGGAAAAGGCTGACCAATGGTAAAATATTCAAATGGTACCAGAGGGTTTCATACTAAGCTATGGTCAAGGATTGTACACCCAATTGCTTTCTTAGAGGGGACAAACTTAAAACTTTAAAACTGCCCTAGAGTATAACTGACCATTACACTGCTCCAGAAAACTGGGATTATTAACAATTTCAGTGTTCTAGATCATTAACTATTAATCTTTCTACCCCTGTATAGAAGTATCTAATGGAATAATATGGCAGGATTGTGTGAATATTGTATCCAAGTGTTACTTTCCGTTACGCCTAAGAGGCATTAGTCATAAAACGAAAAAATAAATAAAATGCAAATTTAATGTCTCGAGAACTCTACTGACCAAGAGAAAAGAGTTATAATATGATTTGCTCTGCAGCAAAACCACTTTCCGATTAATTTATGAAGGTTTTTAGAAATTTTTCCCCCTTCTCCGTCTAGTTCAGCAAAGGTCGAGGGTCTTCCGGAAAGGGGCGTGGTCACTGTAAACGGGGCGCTATGTAGAGAATAGTCCATGTTCGACAGTCTCAAACTGTGAAAGATTCATCATTACAATGATGAATCTGTTGCAGCGAAAAACTAGTGGTGATGAGCTCTGTACTGTCAGAGCCGGCAACACATTAAGGAATTTCTCCCAATTGTATTTGAAAATAGTGGCATTAAACTGAAAATTGAGCCACAAAAAACAAGCCCATACATTACTATAATGAAGCCGTGAAAAACTGTTTGATCATTTACGGCTTTAATAGTCTGGAACTCAAGGAGCTAAAGAATGTCAAATTGTCGAAATGATGGAATTTATTCCCCATTGGTGCATGGTGTGCCAGTCCTTTATGTAAACCCCGCCCCTGCCATCCCATGCAATATATCTAGAGACTCCTATATCTTGCGGCCAGCTTTCGGCCACTCAATACTACATGAGTTCCGGGTGCAAGCTATAGCTAAGACGCAGATCAGGAATTTGAGGCTCACTCTGTGGCCAGGGGGTGGTGTCATGGGGGTGGTGTAAGGAGGGAAATAGTCACAATTCCTGCACAATTACTATAAAACTGGCATGCCATCTTTGATATTTCTCCTCTCGCCCTTTTATTCATCAGACCAGGTCTCCTTCCTTTTTTACTTAATTTTTTTACTTGATGCTCATGTAGCTACTGATTGTGCTCCCAACAGGGTTCAACATGGGTACTCAAACCGATCAAGTGCAGCAAGCTTAATGCATTATTTGTTCAAGTAGTTTAAAGTGTCTACCAGTGTGCACCAAACAAAGCTACAGACAGTGTTATGTATATGCCCTCTCGATTTATAAAACCTTTTTTTGTATGTTGTTAGTAGCAGCTGGACTGTGAAAAATTCCCTATATTCCAGTATTGTAGGTGGACTTGGACTTTGATCTCTGCATTCAAACTGCTCTTAAGCCCCTCCCATCTAATGTAATATCCAACCAGTTAGCCTGCTGCGGCTCTATCTCGAGGCAAGGAAAGGGTCTGTGCTGTGAGCTCTCACACAGGAGTATTATACCACATTACTCAAGGTCCAGCTACAATCCTGAAATATAAATGCATCTTCCACAGTGCTTGGGTGTCTGTAACCTTATTACTGGTTCCTCAGTTATCCTTGGACCACATGAAATGAAGGACTGTATGGCAGGAACAACCCCACTGGATCTAACATTTTTTACCGTGTTCGCTATTAAAGGAAATCTACCTTTATGCATTGTGAACCAAACATACCTTGAGAATGCTGATGCAGAAACATATCTTGTTTAATGCCTGATCCGAGTGGTTTTGCTCAAAAAACAATTATAAAATTCAGGACCTTGGAAAAGCTGGGTTGCATGCAGACTGCCTACATATACACATTACACTGAGCTTCCTGAACTGTCCAGACAGGACTGACCTGGATGAGTCATACACAGCAGCTGGGGGATGGTGCAGCGATTGATTAGTTCGGCCTGCCAGGGACAAAACATTGATGACGTATTCTCGGCTTATGATGGGCAGGCAAGGATTAGGGTGAGGAGAAACTCGGAGCCAGGCACAGGAGCGACAGAGCCTCATTATAATAATTTTATAATTGTTTTTTCAGCATAATGGATTAAACAAGACATGTTCCTGCATCAGTGTAGCTACAACATTCTCAAGGTATGTTTGGTTCATACTGCATGAAATCAAATGGTAGATCTCCTTTAAAATTAGCATTTTACTGTTATGGCAGATCTGTGTATATTAGTCTCGCAGATATTAATTTCATTTGTAATAATTATACTATGAATAAAAAGGTATCTATGTACATGTATATACTGTGTATACACTGTACAATCTATATATACACCACCTATCAATCTTCTATAAAATTTTGCACACAGCGCCATTAGCAAAATTATTTTTGTTCTGTCAGCCCGTGAAACGATGTAAAATATCAGACGAAATTAAAGTCTGCCATTACATGGCTTTCAGGATTTCACACACTTTGGTAGTATAATGCTCTTTGACTGTAAAAGTGGCACCAATGTTTAGTTTTGGACTTTAAGTATTTGTATAAGAAGTGAAAAATCTATTTCAGGACTGTAGTTGACAAAGGTCGCTGCCGCTCGCCCTGACTATATTTTAAGCTGTCAAAACACATTTTTATATCACAGAATGAATAGCAAATGTTGTTCATTGCACAAATCATGCAGAACTTCAAAGAAGAAATAGAGAAAGTCATTACAGTATATATTATAGCCCTACACAAGGGAAGTCAAACTCATATTCCTCTGGGGCCACATCAGCCTCGTGGTTGCCTTAAAGGGGCTGAATGTTTTTTTTAACAGTATAAATGTATCTACTCGAGCTGCTTAGTAGTTACATTTCAACAGCATTAATACTACAATTAGACCATCAGCAATTTAAGGGCAACCACAGTGTGTCGCCCACACAGTAGCCAAAGAGCCTGCCCCACAAAAGCCAGAGTGCCCGCTCCACAGAAGCCAAAGTGCCCGCTCCACAGAAGCCAGAAGCCCCAGAATCTTTCCTGATGTGTCTATAGAAAAAAAAACATTTTCTCACCTTTCCCTGCTCCCCCCCATCAGCTGTACGCAACGGCTCTGAAGCTGGTAGATGAGATGACATCATCATGTCTGACTTCAGAGCTGGTGCACAGGAGAAAAAAGAAGACTGTGGGGGAGCAGAGAAAGGAGAGTATTGAAGTACCCTTCCCTTATGTAGCTTTCCTAGCCCAGCATAGGGACAGGGAGCAAGAGTCGGGCCGGATAACACAAGACCACAGGCTGGATTTGGCCCATAGGCCTTGTGTTTAACATCAGTGCCCTACACCATCTGTAAAGTCACACATAAAGACCACATAAGGAGCTGAATGGTCGAATATCAGAATACTCTAAACAGGCTGCTCAGGTGGGTTGAACACTTAATTTCATGTTTTGTTTTTTTAATGTGTAAGGGGCACAAATTTATCAGTATACATCTATTAAAGGCTATGCTGTGTTGTTCATAGTGAGATGTGATTAAACTCCTTTTACAGCCAGTGAGTAGTGAGGATGGAGTAGAAGGAGAATACTGTAACCTTTGAGCTGCATATTTCTCTATAGCCTCAGTTACTTGGCTTTATACTGACTACTACTACTACTACTGACATTAAAAGGTTAATGATCCCTTAAAGAGAAGAAAGAATCATATTGCATAAATCTCAATGTACAGATAAGGTTGAAGGATTTACACTGCTTATGTTGTGAGACATCAAAGGAGATCAAAGAGTAGTACAGTAGCTTGTGGGTCCAGTGCAACTCCTATAGCTACACCTTAATTATGGGAAAGCCCATCATATATTGCTTCTGTTTTTGTTTGTTTAGTATTTTTACACACACAAAAACACTTTATTACTAACATTTTGAGGTAGATACACCAGTCTACAGTATTTTGTACAGTTTTTGAGAAGTAAGAGAAGCAAAAACAATAATTTTTGCATCGCTTTAGCCTAGCACAGTCAACTCATGTCAGGAGGAAAAAACAAATCTAAATAAAATGAGTCAAAAGGCCAAAGACAAATTTTTATTTAGTTGTAAGAACAGAACTTGGTACTCACCAATAAAACTTCAATCTTCTTTATTGTACTCCTTAAAACCACATGGGCAAGCACACAGGACGGGTGGAGGGGACAAACGGGACGAGCCACCCTTTCATTTCAGAAACAAGGGCAAGTCTTTTTAAGGGAAAGGTGGTCATGTAACTTATAAAAGAAGACCAGAAATTATCTATGATGCTGAACACAAAGCTGAAGGTGCTAAATTCAAACAAAGAGAATCTGTGTAGAATCTTTGTCAGGATAACATTTGAACCACACATCTAATCCTCCTGCCCATTTCTGAGACAATCATGGTCTTCTCTGATATGGCTCATGATTATCTTTCCATTGGAAAAACTTGTCCTTGATCCAATATGGTGGCTTCTAAGGTGGAGGTCATGTTTTGTACATAACCTAAAAGATAGGTGTCCTCTACCACTTAGGACGGGTGGTCTTCATATTCCTAGATCTGTGTTATGTATGATTTTACCATTTACCTTGGAACTCCAGTAAGTGGCGGGAGGAGTATACAGAGTATACCGATGCAGTACAAGTAAGGTAGCCTCTGGCAGACTTCTCAGATTTGACAGCAAAATCCATCAGGTAGGAAGTTTGTTTTTTCCCTCCACCTTCCGCCTTTATATTCTACAAAGAATCGAATAGATGAATGGAGAAATGCCAAAAATATCTGAACAAGAGTGTGTTTTAGATTGAAATCATTCAGGGCCTCTTGCTGCCAAAAAGAATAATGTTTCATTTTGTTTGCTTAAGAAAGCTTTTTTAGGTTGAAAAGTAGAGCGGTTTAATACTGGTAATGCACTATTCCTCTTGCACATGGTTTGCAGGAAAATACATGCTATCCGGCCAAATCATTTCATGCATCTT
The DNA here is from genome assembly GCA_019512145.1 of Engystomops pustulosus. Taxonomy (NCBI): domain Eukaryota; kingdom Metazoa; phylum Chordata; class Amphibia; order Anura; family Leptodactylidae; genus Engystomops; species Engystomops pustulosus. The sequence goes on along the minus strand of CM033643.1, from coordinate 195,152,246 downwards.
CATGTAATCAATAGCAGAAGTGGGCAAGTCCTGACCTTCACTGACTTTCCTTGCACTTAACATGTGTTCAGGAGCGTTGTGCTGTGAGGACTCGGTGATAAGCGTTATACAGGTCCTGTAACACCAAAAAGATACTTATTAAAGGGGCATTCTCATGGAAACAGTTATGACTTGGGATGAGCAGACCTGAACTGCAATGTTCAGATCCGTGCCTAAACTTTGTGTGTTACTGAACCCGGACTTAAGACATAAGTTCAGGTCCAGTGTTCAGGCTCACAGCCTCTAAATACCACCAGAAGTGCTGGCAATTTTTAGTGTCAATCTTTCAATTATTCAGGGTGATTTAAATGCAGAATGTTGAATTGTTATAAGTGGACTTTCCCCCCGACATTTAAAGGGTTGACACCAGGGAGTGTTTGGATACCTGAACTGAACTTTTGTTAAAGGTTTGGCCAAACTCAGAAAACCCAAACCTGAAAGGGTGTACTGATCAGTATTAATGACATTTCATGGTAGACTAGGGCTGACCTTCTTCCCATGGTGGGCCAAAAAAAGAGTTGCCTGCTTATGCGATTATGTACAGTCGATCTCCATTCAGGTTTATGGGAGCACTGAAAATTAAGGTCTATTTTCTTGGCCATTTACACTGCATACATACTTTGAAGCAGCGGTCCTTACCTGGTGGGTCCCGGGCCGCTGCCAAAGAACTTTGAAAAAAAAAACACGCTATACTTACCTTCAGCTTCTTCTCCCTGCCACTCCATCTGCTTCTCTTCCTGGAAAAGCAGGCAGAGGCACGTCTATGTGCCTGCCCACGTGCACACACTATGCTGCGGCAGTATCACGGCCACATGAGGTCATAATGTGTGCGCACAGGTAATTCTCCACAGGTAATACATATACTGCATGTTATAAAGTTCAATGAACGCCCTTATCCTTTTCTATTCAATGGGGCTTATTTACTAAGGGTCCGCGGGTCGCATTTCCATCAGACTTCCCAATGTTTTCGGGATTTGCAGCGATGGGACAGGTATTTAACAGGGGATTGTGTCACACACGATCAGATTTTGGTGCAGCTGCGCTAGCTTTCATGCGACAGAAATCGGGGGGCGGCCGTAGGACGATCCAACTGATTCTGACTGAGCGCCGGATATAACATTAAAATTGTGTCGCCAGATCAAGCACTTACATGCACCAGGAAGAAGAAGTGAACTCTGTCGGACCTGAACGGGGAAGCCACACGTGCAGGATATCGGCCGCATGATCTTAGTGAATCGCGGCACAGTGCATCCTCATTGGAACAATGCACTTTGGGGGAACAGGTAAGTATATGTGCCCCAATATGTTGGATAAATCAAACCAGTAACATAAGTAACTGCACATCAATGTACTGATTTTATAAATAAATTAATAGAATTCTCCTGTTCAGTACATGGGTCCTGGTTAATGAAATAAAGGAATGAAGGAAAGTTAATGGGTGTGCCCTATTTATTTCTTGCAGACTATAGCTGCACAAAGCGTCATTTTATTCTGCACACCCACGCCAAAACAGATTTCCATTTCCAGTGTTACAAGCAGACAAGACATCTCTGGCAAACTGTATGGGAGGAAACATGATTTAAGCTGGTTGTTCGCTCACTTTCTGGATGTCCTATTATTATGTCCTTTAGGGTGCCGACTTTTATGACATTTTGTTACAGTTTTGTGATACAGTTTTTGAAGCCAAAACTAGCGTTCGCATGTATTGGGTTTCCTCTGTAATTTCACTCCCTTTACTATCCACTTGGCTTTAAAAACTACATCAAACTGTATCCATATGTGAAACCACCCTACAGAAATAACCTCATAGCCTAGACACTGTTAGTACAGCATAACAAGACTGCAGTATTGAGAACTTTAACTGCTTGACCACATGGGCAGAGCATGCTCGTCCTGACTAGCCCGAGGGAAAACATGCACAGGTACACCAACAGTAGCAGGAAGATCCTTAGCGGGAAGCTGGCTGTACCCGCAGCCTAAGGGGTATTTCACATTGACATTGGTGCTCAGCTTTAGTTCTGCATCAGTTGTATTTTGTCTCCCTTGTATCTCAGTTTTTCTTCCGTTTTGCCTTCGTAATGCACCCGTTTTGTCTCCTTATACGCAAATGCATCCATAATGCATCCATTTTGCCTCCTTGTACGCAAAAAAACCTAAAGGTTTAACATTGCTTTAAAAACATCACCTGGTTTGTCTACCTCATCACTGAAAAAAAATATTTTGTGGATCCTTAGATTTCTATTGCCTGCCTTGATTTGGACAATGGATCAGTGAAAATACAGGCCAATGTGAAAACAGCCATAGAAATGAATGGCTTTGTGAGAAATGACTGAACCACGGATGTGAAAAACAAAGCCATGTGAAAGAGTCCTAACTCCTGGTAGCAAAGGAGTCTAGTAGCCAATTGCCCCCAGCTACATCATGGCCCCTGGATCTGCTAGGTACAAAAGTATATTAGGCCCACTTAGAGATGGGATCCAATAGGATTACTTGCAGTAATATAATAACAATTATGACAGTCCTACCCTACTACGGCCAGGAGTGGGGTGGTGCGGGGCGTTACTGTCCCCACACCTGCGCACTGGCTGCAGCCAGCAAATTTTCACATTCACCGGCTGCGTTTATAATATATCCCCCTATATGACTGTTCGATAATTTTTTATTCAGATATCCATGGATGACAAACTGGCAAAAAAGTGTCGATTCGGACATTTGGGCGCTATTTTCTATTAAAGTGTTCACAACTGGGATTAATCTTTTTTATAATTTGACAGAACAGGCTTTTGGGAGGTGACAATACCTAACATGTGCATGATTTTTGCTGTTTATTTATTTTTATGTGACTAGAGGTGCAGGGGAGGATCATTGCCATTTAAAAAAGTTAACACCGTGATCGGTGACAGTACCGATCTCTAGTGTTAGTGGAGTATTGGGGCCCGAATCCCCTGCCAGGACAGCTTTAATAAATTTGGGTTTGGCAGATTTCAACGGGTCAGCTCATCACTAATAAATACCCATTGTTATCAGAGAATGAAACACTTGTGCATCATATAAAGGGCAGTTTTTGATTTGTATTCTTGATCATGGTGTGAGATCTTATCATGCAGTACAGCTGTGAGCCATCCATGCTCAGTCTGATATTGTTTTAATTCTTTGAACTTAGTTCTAAAAGCACATATGGTAGGATCCCCTAAACACGGAGAGGTGTATCTAATATTTCATGACATATTAAAGAGCATTGAAGATTAATGTTGATTTTATATACATAAGATTTGTAAATGCATGGAAATGTGTAAAGTATGGTGAGTCTGAAAAATTGGAGAAATCGTGTTCCTGTTCATGACTAGCCTTAAAGAAAATGTACCATGAAAATCCATCATGATAAGCCAGGGACACTCACTTATAAATCCAGGGACCATGACTGTGGAAATCTACTTATATTTATTATCCATGACCTCCTTCCTTCTAAAATAAAATGATACTAATGAGCCAAAAGTAGCTACACAGGCTGTTAGTGTGAAGGAGCACTTCCCCCCTTCCATTGTTTGCTGGCTGCTGCTGAGATTACAGGAAGTGCAGGGGGAGGGGGAGACTGAGACCTGCTGCTGCACAGTGTAACAACAGCTTGTAAAGTTAGAGCACAGAAAAACGTGTCTGGCTCATTAGCATAATTCAGGAGCAGGGTGGAGACAGTGTAACAGCCTATGAAGCTACAGCATGAAGGGACTCCGGTAATACTCTCCAGTGCACTTCTGTATCTAATTATAGTTATAATTATTGATTTTAGAAGGAAGGAGAACATGGATAACAAATATAAGATGATTATCACAGTCACGTTACCTGGATCTTTGAGTAAGTGTCCCTGGTTTATCATGTTTGATTTTGATGGTAGATTTCCATTATGATTTTAGCCTTCTTTCTAAGCAACGATGTGCCCTAATCACTTCTTTAACAACAAGGCTATATATGGTATGTATTTCTGCCATGAACTCTTTCTGGATCACTAATTACAATGACACTTTGTAATTATATTACTACCTTCATGCAGTTGAAAGTGAAAATAAATGTGTAAGAATTGGCAATTTTAATAGGAATGCTCAGATAAAAATATGCAAAATAAATATCACAAGAAATACATGATAGACATGATAGGCCTCAGTTAGTATGTTAAATGTTCACGTTCATGACCGTATAGTTAGAAAAAGATTGAACTAGTATTACTTTTGTGAAAGGGTTGGCAGGTAAAATTAATGAAAAGAACTGAGGAGCACATCCTATAACCCACTAAGACCCTGAGTACTACCCTCAGGAGTAGTACTAAGTCAAATACTTTTAGTGACACAGTGGGGCAGATTTACTTACCCGACCCATTCGCGATCCAGCGGTGCGTTCTCTGCGGTGGATTCGGGTCCGGCTGGGATTTATTAAGGTAGTTCCTCCAACGTCCACCAGGTGGCGCTGCTGTGCTGATGAGCATCGGAACGCACTGGAATACACCGAGCCGGGCTGAGTGAAGGTAAGTGCAATTTTCGCAACACATTTTTTTTTTAAATGCGGCTTTTTTTCCGAATCCGTCGGGTTTTCGTTCGGCCACGCCCCCCGATTTCCGTCGCGTGCATGCCGGCGGCGATTCGCCACAATCCGATCGCATGTGCCAAAATCCCGGGGCAATTCAGGGCAAATCGACGCAAATCCGAAATATTCGGGTAACGCGTCGGGAAAACGCGAATCTGGCCCTTAGTAAATGACCCCCAGTGGGTCAACAATTGGTGCATTACAGAAGAGAAGGGCTGTAATAGACTGTCCCATTCTAAAATGTGCAACACTGCAGGAGAGGTACTGAAAGTCCACCTGCCATAACCAAGATATTTTAAGAGGGAACATGAAGAAAGGGCTTATGGACTAGCTTTTGGAAGGACTGAGTTTCCGGCATAAAGACTAAGTCTGTGCTGCTGTTTAGATACTACCCTCAATTGAGTTGATGCCAACAACAAATGTCAGAAAAGTGTCTCAAACCACATGTTACCCCTTGTTAGACTGTTCAGGGCTGCCTTGCCTCATTTGAGATATCCATATCTGCCTAATGGGTTTCCTCTTAGTGATTATAGTTCGATAATTCTCCAAGATCATCTCTGTTAGCCATCATCCTTGAATTAGGCTTTACTCCAAAACTGCAAGACATTAAAATCCAATATTTAAAGGAGCCCATCAAACCATCTAATGGACTAACCCTGGACTTACTCACCATTGTGTTTTACCTTGAACACCCAACCAGGGTGGATTAAGACTGCCATGGGCTGTATGATTGTTATAGCCCATACAAATTTGGAAATCACTTCCTACACATGGTATTAGAATGAAGCTTCTTGGGCAATGGAGGATGCGTCCCTTGACCCTGCTTTTAATCTGGATCTTTGGAGAACCTTAAAAGGTCCTGAAATGGCTCTTGTATACATGTGTATTTAGAGCTGGAACAGATGTATGAGGATTTCATAGGTGAAGGTCCTTCTCAGTATAAAATTTGGAGGATGGTTGAGGTGGGCATGGGCCCTGTGTAAAAGGCTTGGGCCCCGGGCTGCCGCCCAAACTGCCTATTTTATACTCCGAATTGACACCCACAGTGAAATAACTGTATTTATTAAATTTCTATACCCACTCTGTACTCTTTCTATCTCTTAGCATTGAGGTCTTCCATTGATTTTTTTTATCCCTATTATGCACCTTTTGATTTTCTAAAATCCAAGTGCACCTGCAACACTCCAACAAAGAGAGAAATACTAGGTATTCAGTTTCAAGCTGATTCCCCCGCGGGAATCTCTTGTAGAGTTTGGGTCTTGAAGCTGCTGTCTGCTATATGTTAAATTCTTCTATCCCAGATTTGTAGGAGTTAAATGTTTGATATTTAATCTGGGCCTATAATTACGGTGCCTATTGTTGTAGGAACAGCTGCAATAGTGTAAGAGCAGGCAGCTCTGCTATTGATTTAAGAACAAGGACATCATTTTATATCTGGGTATTACACTTTATATAACGCTATGACATCATTTAAAGATGTGTCTTGTATGGCTGTAAGGGAAGGTTAACTATAATCTCCACACAATTGTTAGTCCAGATGTATGTATGTATGTGATTCACAGACGCGGGCTCCACTGAAGCAACGCTTGTTTGATTAAATTGTATGTTCACCTTGGGCGAACCTGCTTTAATATATTGGAGAATTGCTCGACTAGTAATTGCAAAAAAATTGTTTATACTGGCTCTCCATAAACATAAATGCTGTGCTTGGCTGTGCATATTTACTAAGATGAGTAGAGGCATTGTTAAATCCAAAATGACCGACCCTTGTTTCCCCTGGCATGTGCCAGATTGTCAGATTATATAAATTGGGGACTTTTCCATTGTTGCACAGAAGCTCATTACCTCAAGACAACATAGAACTCAGACACATAACCTGTGCGGCAGTTACCCCCTCCTCCTATCCATTGTTGTGAATGATCTTCCTCTGTATATTCTGCAACAGTACAAACTATGCAATCTCTGGTATACAATGTGTATCCCCTCCACTCATGTTGTAACCATAATATAATGGAGACTTTTTTATACACAGGAAGAATCTAGCAGCAATGTATGTAATCCAAATTAGTTCTGATTGCTGAGCATTAACCACTCAGATGTTCTCCCTGCCAGACAGAATAATCAATTGCTGCACCATCCCCCGCTGCTGTGTTTGAGTGATCCAGCTCAGGTTTATTAGTCATGCTTGACTAACCTCCATTTGTAATTACAAGCTCAGTGTCTAATGTGTTGATCGAGACAGCCATGCTGACCCAGCTTTCCCAAGGTCCTGAATGTTATAATTGTTTTTCAGCAAAACCATTCAGCTCAGGGATTAATCAAGATATGATCCTGCATCAGTGTAGCTACAGCATTCTCAAGGTATGTTTGTTTCATAATGCATGAAATCAAATGGTAGGTTTCCTTTAAGATCGTAGTGAAAATATGTTATATTTGAGCACAGATCGCAAAAAAGTAAATGATGCAAATAAAAGTGTACTGGTACACCCAAGTTATTCTTTTCTGCTGCTGTTTTTATACAAAAATGTCTTTTCTATTTTCAACCTTTGACTATTATCTGATCAATCTGACATGAGTAAATACACCGTAAGATCACGCTGGATAACATAAGCTTCTACTTGCTACGGATATTAATAACACATTTTTTCTACAAGTAACACCAACATTCTAGAATGAAGAAGAATGGATTCACCCACTCATAGAAAGTTCTTCGTGATCATGCCCAAGCCACAGCTTTCCTCCTTACCCACAATATACTTCTAAATTAAGGAGTGATTTTCTTGATTGTTACTGTGGCTTTGGGGGAAAAATTATTTTGCCAAACCATTTGTCCATGTTTGACTGTGTTTTTTATTTGTGTGGTATAAATCCTTGGAAATATATTCTGTGCCAAGTTTCAAATTGGCCTGTGGTCCTGTGGGTGCTGTATGAAACGTTTGTTACTTCTTGAAGTTTTTGATGTTTTGACAAATGTATGGCAAAATAAATGAAACAAATAATCTGAAAATTAAAATAAAACATATTCCATATATTTTTAACATGTTTTCCAATAAACGCAGAATTTGGCTACTTTTGTTTTTAAGGAAACTTACCATGAGGAATCAAGTATCAGTAATAGATCTGATGGTAGATTCCTCCACCTGCCTCTGCCCTAATCTGTAATTTAATAATCCTGGAACCTAACATAATTTGTTAAAAAAACTTTATTTTAGTAATATGTAAATTAACTGCAGAGGCTACCCGGGTGTGTACTAGTCAAATTTACCATAATGTGTGCCAAAAAAATGGAGCAGTTTATAGCTGAACTCCATCATGTGTGGCTCAAAAAGGCCTTAAAGTTCCATATCCTACAACCTTCCCTACAAACTACGAGGGAAATTCATTAAGACTAAGATTTCTCCTGTTGGCTCTCCGGTAAACGTATCTAATAAGAGTTCCCAGCCTCTCAGTAAATACGGGTGTGCTGGTTTTATACTAAACTATTGTAGACAATAATAAATATGGCGAGCCGGCATACACAACCCTGACCGACTCCCTCCCAGCCCACTCTTTACCCATTCCCCGTACCGTTGGAGAAGGATGAAACTGGTGGGTAGGAGAAGTTTTATATGCCTTCTCCACCAGCGAAATCGCTTTGTTATGCCTGAAAATTGGTGCAGAAGTCTTGATCCATTAGCCCCATTGAGTTCTGGTGCAGTATTCATAAAATGCTGACTATTTCCTTGCTTTCGCTTTTGTACAGCGACAATACCCCTATAAATATCACTATTGTTTTATCTTGTAACTTTAAGAACCATTCTATTTTTTTAGCACATGAACCGCTAGCCAAGAAAATGCAGTTCCTACAAAGCAAACTTGAAAGGGCAAAATATGTAAAGTATTATGCAATGTTTATTAAGTATTTATTATAAATTATGTGAATCCATGTAACTGAACCCCTCATACTGTAAAACTGTTTGATATGCAATATTTCACAAGAGGAATCCTACAATGCCAGAACATTTATAGAGTCACATTTGATTTACATTATATTTTTAAAGCACTTTTTCCCTATTAAGTCATTGCTAGCATCCATGTTGCCCTCATCTGGGAAATCCAAAATTACATCAACATACCACACCCTTCTCCTCCTCCTAATGAATCCAGCATTGCGCTGGAAATGTTAGCAAATGTTTAAGCTTCCTGCCACTTACGGATATTATTCAAAATGGAAGCCATCCAAGGTCTCCACATTTTGGTATATTGAAAAAATGATAGTATCTATGAAAACCAGACACAATTTGAGGATAGGAAACTTGTCATGCTATATACAGGGTTATGTTCTATATTAGGATTGTTAGAATCATCAATGATAAACTAATTTTTCAAGACGATATTCTCAACTTTTGTGTCCCAAGTTGATATCAATGAATTTCTAGGGAAAAAGCACAAGACACTATGCACAATTGTAAAATGTTATCTAAACCCAACTATTTTGGTGATACCAACGCATTATCTTATGTACTAGAGCAAACAGGCAAGGACAAAGGAAATATGAACAGTTAGGTCAAAAATTTTTTGACCCTGACAACAATTTAGTTTATTTACCTGTTTACTGAAACATATTCAAATTATAACTACATAATGGACACAAACAAAAATGCCAGATTTTAAGCTTTAATATGAGGGTATCCACATTATAATTGAATGAAGGGTTTAGGACTTTCAGCTCCTTAACATGGGCAATCCTGTTTTTAAAGGAGCCAAAAATAATTGGACAGTTGAGTCAAAGAATGTTTCATGGGCCAGTGTAGGAAACTCCTCCCTTATGTCTTTCTCAATTAAGCAGATAAAAGGCCGGGAGAAACCCATCTGAGAAATTGCTACAATATTAGGAAAAATCTACAGTTTAGAATATCGTGAGAAAGATAGAAAGTGCTGGTGAACACATCAAATCAAAAAGACCCGGACTCCCAAGGAAGACAACAGTGGTGGATGATCGCAGAATGATTTCCATGATTAATAGAAACATCTTCACAACAGCAAATCAAGCGACCACCTCCAGGATGCAGGCAACGTATCGAAGTCCAAATCTACCATAAAGAGAAGACTGAACAAAAACTCAAAAACACGATTCATACCAAAAAGGCTCTTTATTGTAATAAAAATAAAACCACATAAAATAAGGGACAACAGTGAAAGCTTAGGCTGATATCGTCATATGAAACACATCGCCGTCTTTTACCGTGTTGGTGCCATTTTTTGAGAACTAATGAGCATGCAAAAATATGTATATACTCAAGTATAAGCCAACCCGAGTATAAGCTGAGGCAGCTGTAATGGGCTTCTGTATCCTGTCTTTAGTGAAAATGAGGTCCCTGGTGACAGGTTCCCTTTAAAGACTAAACTTCAGACAGAAAGACGACAAGGAGCAACTGAAACCGGCTGCAGGAAAGGTTGGGAGAGCATTAAAAAGGAAGGGAACACAGCAATGTCTGGTGATTATAAATTAACATTTTATTTTAAATAATTTCAACTGTCCAGTTACCCTCAAAATAAAGGGATTGTTTTAAAAATGCTTTAGTTCATCAGACTTTTTCGCAATTAACTACATCTGAATTGTTTTGTTCAAAATTCATGGTGGTAATGTACGGAACCAAAATGAGAAATCTTTTGTCTCTCTCCAAATATTTATGGACCTAACTGTATTAGCCATGTTCAATTTCACTGCCTAATAGATAGTGTATATGTATTGTATATACCTATTGTCAAAGGGCTGATCATAGGAAGATGAGGGAATTCACAGGTATATTGTAGGTTAGTTTTAAGTTCCAGCCTATGGAAATTTACTTTACCACTTTTTAACTTCACAGTCAATATAATTTACTTTTTTCAAGCGTTCTTTTAGAAAGACAGAAGGTTTAAAGGGGTTTCCTTTAAGGGGTTTTCACACAAAGCAAGATAGGATAGGGCAGTGATGGCGAACCTTTTGGAGACCGGGTGCCCAAACTGCAACCAAAACCCACTTATTTTCTATCAAGTGCCAACATGACAATTTAAACATTAACATTTTGCTCCCTGTTCTTCCACAAAATTCAATTGAATTGAACCACTGAGGACACCAATATAGTTGAAAGCAGGAGGGCAAGGGGACCTCCAAAGATAACCAGCCCTGTTCACACCTTCTCACTCTTCCTGCAGTTCTAATCTGTCAAAGATGTGAGATCTTAAAAGAGCATTGGGAGCAGCATCTCAAGTTGTCTGGGACTGCAGAAAGATTTGAGTCCTTATCTGGTAAACTCTGTTCTGGAGAGCAGCCTGGGTGCCCACAAAAAGGTCTCCGAGTGCCACCGTTGGCACCCGTGCCATAGGTTCGCCATCACTGGGATAGGGCCTATCTTGATAATTAGTGGAGGTCTAAGTGATGGGACCCCCATGGATACCTAGAACAGGGGCCTAGTTCTAGGAGAACTACTATAGGGAAGCTAAACCCAGGATTCAATAAATCATGATCCCGAATTGTCATAATATTGGTAAAACCAACATTTAGAGACACGTCGGTAGAGATGAGAAGTTCTCTTTCATTTGGGGACATGTGCATAAATGCTGTGGGCAAGGTGTACAAGTTTAAAGCCTTCAGGGCCTAAACAGATAAGCACTTTCTTTCTGCTACATAACTGTCCCATGTTAGTGGACTGATGGAGTTTCCTAGTCTTAAATAGCCAAGATGAACCATGTGACTATGGTCATCCTAGATGCTCCGACAAGATGCATTGGCTTCCTTTAAGATTAGAGAATTTGGCACTTTATCAGAAAATGTTAAAAGAATATATGGTCACCCAAGGGACAATGCAAGAAAATACAAGAATTATCTAACAATGTTCTACCCAACCACTGATAAGAATTACTATGGCTTATTATCAAAGACTTGTGATGAAGGACAATGACTATTTAATGACCCATTAGTGGTTCTCAGAAGACATTTTACACGACTTGTCTTATTTCCGCTAAGGTTAATTTGATATTTTATTAGATTTGCTTTTCTTTAATCTCTAAACTAAATAAAAGTGTCCAGCCATTTTATGGCATGTAAATTGCATATTATCTTTTTTATAAAAGCATTTTGTCCTTTAAGTTTGGTCCTAATAAACCAGCCTGAAAGCTCTTTACACTGCAATTGAAAGCTAGGATAACATTCAACATATTACTGATGGTCATGGGAAAGGTGAAAGCGTTTCTTTAATGTGAATGAAAAGGCTGAGGATTACTCTAAGAAAAGTTGCTGGAAGTAGTGCAATGAAGGCTTTTCTGGTTAAAAAATATTATAAAAGTTTTTTTCAGATTGGTGAAGGTCTAACATGAGAATGTCACAGAGGCCAGACAGCTCCAATCGTCTTTGTACTAGTCAGACCAGGTTACTACAGATCAGCTCTCCTTTATTTGAATGGTAGCTAAGCTGCAGTGATTTGGTTCACCACTACACAGGAAATGGAGCTGTCTGGTTCAGGTCTCCATTTCTGTTTATCACCCGTTGAAAGGGTCGGCTCCAGGTTTCAGTAGGCCCCTGGACGGCAGAGTCTCAGTTGACTCATTTGCAGTGAACTCACGTGGTGGCATTAAAAATTCCGAAACGAAAACAGTCTCCTGATCCCTCCAATATTCCCTAGTTTATCATACCAAAGAGTCCCCCTCACATCCTATGGATTAATTAGATACAACCCCCCTCACTCCCATGGATTCCTTATGTACAGCTTTATATTGGCCGCTCAGCAGCTCTGGGCCCCGGCACTTGTCCAGGTATGCCCAGTGCTGGCACCGGCCTTGCCCGTTGAGCTGACCTATGGGGAAGCTGACTGTTAGACTTGTACCTATCTGATATTCAAGATCTATTCATATGATATTATAAAAATATGCTCTAGAATTCATACTCTATAGAGAATTTACTAATTCACAGAGTATTTCCTAATGTTCCCCATTTTTAGGTGATAGGTCAGTTATCTCTTCAGACTCTCACTTACACTCAGCAAACTATGAGTAGGTATTGAGTGAGCCGTAGCCAGACCCCAAAGAACAAATTCTGCTCATGAATTCTAAGTTGCATATTTCTTATCTTCTCCAAATTTTTCCTGACATCAGAAGAGAGTCATGGTTGAGGCTTGGTGCCCCATTCATTACAGGGCTGGCTGAACCTGCCTATATCAGTGGATTAAATTTATTTTTAATTTACTCTTAAAGGACACCTGTCATCAGGTCTGTGTCACTAGTCCTGTCACCACTACCTGTTGGAGCAGCTCACATGGATCCCATCCCAGCCTTTATCTAGTAATTTCATACATTATTCATTATAAAATCATGTATTCTTTATCATGTAAATGAGGCTGGTCACATGGTCAGAGGCAGTGATGTTACCCCTGTTCCCCCTCCCCTCTCCTCCCCCTGCTCATGTCTGTGTGTAATGTATAGTAAAGCATTGCAGGTGTGTTTTCTGCATCTGCTGACATGCTGCATCCGCCCAATACACAGAGACACAAACTTCAGCCACACAAGTACCTGACATGTTCTGCTATAACATGGCTGCCTGGAGCTGTTGTATCTCTCCTACATACACACACAGGCTACAAGGGGTGTGGCCACCAGCAAGCACATGTAGCAGCCATCACAGCGTTACACAGGCTGTCAGTCAAGCACTGGGGGTGTGTCTGTGCCTCCCACTCATGAATAAGCTGGACAGCTTGAATATGCCAATGACTCATTGGACATTTCACAGGTCATTTGCATACAGCTTTAGGACCGCATTGCTTAGGTTTACAGGCATGTAGAGGGACAACGAAGGGATAGAGACAATGCTTTCTAATGGTAGTTTATGAAAATCTATTTAGATTAGAGGGGTTATTTTGAATGACAGGTTCTCTTTAAAGGAAATCTCTTTAAATCAATATCCAGCATGATAAACCAGGAACACTTTCGCACATTATTGTGGTAATCTTCTTATATTTGTTTTCCATTGCCTCCTTTCTTCCAAAATCATCTTTTATAATTATGATAATGAGTCTGAAGGGCTCTGCGGTGGGGTTCCATAGACCCTTCATGCTGTATCTTTACAGGTTGTTACAATGAGCAGGTCTCCCTCTCCCCATTACACAGGCAGAGGGAGGAGGGAGGGAGCAGGGGGTTGGGTGAGACATGTTCCGCTCATTGTAACACCCTGTGAATTTGCAGAAATGAAGGGCTCTAGTAATGCCGCCATTACTAATTAGCTTGATTTTAAAAGCTCATTTTAGAAGAAAGGAGGCCATGGATAACAAATATAAGTAGAGTATCACAGTCACAGTGCTATGGTTTATCATGCTTCATTTTGATGGTAATTTTTTTAGAAGTGAGATGCTAAATGAAAGTGACAAATATCATGTAAAAATAACCTTAGAGAGGTCCTGTCACCTATGAAAACGGACGCCAAAACAGACGCAGCAGTGTTACACTGCTAGCATTATCTAAACCCCTAACGCTAGCAGACACTGCCGGGCTGTACACTAGAGACGCCGGACCACACTGGAAGTGGTCCAGCATATTTATAAGGGCAGCAGCATTAACCGCCATAATCCAGCCCCCTCATGAATACGCTGGACTGCTTCCAGCGCATTCCGGCGTTTCAAGCGTACATCGCCGCAGTGTCTGCTAGCATTATCAGAGGTTTCCGATAAGGCTAGCAGTGTAACACTGCTGCGTCTGTTTTAGCACTAGGAGCTGTTGTAGCATTGTTTTAGGGTACATGTGACCGCACCCTGAGCCTGTACATACAGTATGAATTAGAAAATTGTTTACACTTCCATAAATGATTATGATTATTACTAGATTTCCTTCACAAATCTGATCATAAGCTTATAATGATATAAAAGCCTGTGGACTGTAAATATCTGTATCTGTATCTGTATTTTCTGATCTGATTATTAGTCCAGTGACAACAGACACCACGTGGTCACAACTGCTACTTCTGTCAGGACCATGAACACTTATTTGTTGCTCTGTCGTCCCCCCCCCCCTAAAAATGTGTGAAAAAGCTAACAAAATGTCAGACTTCATGTCAGACTATAGCTGGAAATGGTGATTCTTTAATATTTACCAGGTATATGAATTTAATATGAAAACATTTACAAAGAGCTTTAGTTTTGAAGGGGTTAACTTGTATTTAGTTTTGATGGCCTATCCTCATAATAGGCTATGAATAATTGATAACTGTAAGGCTAGCCTAGCACACAGATCATACAAACACAGGGCCGCAAAGACTGAAGTAGTTCCATGTAGTGGCTCCATGATGAAAGGTGTTGTTACAACTGGGACCCTTATTCAATGTGTAGTTAAGAGTTCTGTCTGTAACAGATACCCGGAACCAATGGCTTTGGGCTCCATGTCCCTGTTATTGCATCGCTGATTGGTATTGGGCAAAATGGCTCAGTGGTTAGCACTACAGCCTTGCAGCGCTGGGTTCCTGGGTTCAAGTCTATCCAGGTGAACATCTACAAAGAGTAGTCCTCCGGGTCCTCCAGTTTACTCCCACACTCCAAAACATACTGGTAGGTTGATGAGATTGTGAGCCCCATTGGGGACAGGGACTGATCTGGCAAGCTTTGTGGAATCTGTGTGTGCTCTATGAATAAAGGAATTATTATAAAGGAATTATGAAAGGGTGTTGTGCCCCCCAGAATCAGGTCCTTTTTAAAGGACAGGATATAATACTAATTCTTAGCCAATTCCCTTCAATTCTTTGTAATAATCATGTAGCCAAAAAGAAACAAAATGTACTAGCAAATATCTCCCCATCATTTACCAGGGATGAATATGATTATTGATGAAAATATAAGACGTGCCACTTGGAGTAGGGAAAAAATGGTCAGCAGCCCCATGTAAGGCACAATGCTTTACTTCTGAAGAACAGGCCATACTGTCTGGTAAGCTAAGGTATGGATTTGGGATAGGCTTACAAAGCAAATACAGACAACCTTGGCCTCTAACTTTTCAGAAACAACATGGTCTAATAGTCAATAAAGAAAATCTCTTGTCAAGCAGGACATCTGGAATACAATCAAGGACAGGGAGTCTTTGGTGTCAGTAAATATCTGTTATTATGTGGAAGTGATAATTCCTTTAATGAGCAAAATTTGTAGCGGAGAAACTGCTGGAATTATACTCATATATAGGGGTGAAGAAATATTTTAGATAATGGTCAAAGAGTTTTTAGGTAGTAATCGAAGAAATATGTGGTATTATGTGGGTTAAAGTCCTCTGTGTAAAAAACATGATATAACAATACTTAAAGGACAATTATACCATAGAATAAAATGCTGATGAGACAGTGGAGTAATATGGTAAAAACTAACTGTACATTACAATTGGAGACACAGGGGAATAGTTATCATACGCCGACGCTCGTGCGATAGCCCTGACACTGCTCTTGCGCAGCCCGATACATCAAGAGGCTTCAGCCTTCAGCCATTTTCTGAGAAAAAATTAAATACAGAAATGAAAAATTAGAATTGATCAGTAACATCATTATGTCTCACACTTAGACAGCTCCCATGTCAAATATCTTCTAAATATTGGGCTTGTATGTTACATGTCATATGTCAGGTCGATTTGGGACACTAAACAACCCACAGGTTCTAATGGATCAGTGGTTTAGTGTCCCAAATTCCTAATTAGATTTTCCCTCCAAGCCTAAATAAAATACTTACCTCAGTCCATAGCCTGCGCCCTGGTGCAGTGAAGGCACTATACTACACCTAGGCTTCGCTGCACATGCACAGTATGTACGCGGTAAGTACAGTGATGCCAGGGAGTACTACTACGGCTTCACCGAATCACTGTGCAGGCACAGGAAGCACCAGAAATTAGTCCAATGCGCCTTATTAAACTCATCTCTGGGTATAAAGTATAAAAGGGTTTTTTTTTATCACCACAACTGAGAGACCTCTAACAGGGTGATTTGGGACACTAAACCACAGGCCCATAATGCAAATCTTCCCTGATAAGTTCTCTGGAATTCTGTGCTCTGCCTCATTCGCCATTTTAGAAGTGAACAAGGCGGTTCATGCTGGGGACACCTCGGCCCAACAGATTGTCTATAACCAGGTCAGAACTTATTAATAATTCTGGAATGTCAAGAAACAGTAGAGCTAAAAAATTAGGTCCAGTGCTTAAAAGGGAAGTTGTCATCAGGAATCCTTTTCCTGGCTCCCCCACATCCCCATAGAGAATAGTGTACACATTGCCAAAGTGTTATTATAGTAAAGCTGTCTTTTTCTGAAGAAAAAAAAAGATAAATTAGATCAAAATGTACCTTTCTGTTTTCAGAAATGTGTCCATAGTCCCCAGGGAATAGCCAATGAGGAGTGGGGCAGACATGTACGACATCCCGAGGGGGGAAGCAACAGAGGAGAGGAGAGATTGGGGACATGGGAGGTTTTTTTATTTGATGCCTGATGGAGCAGTTTCCAGAGGGGGGGGGGTGCACTCCCCTGGCCCCTCCCAGGGGACTAGGGACACAGATCTGCACACAGAAAGGTAAACTTCATCTAACTTATCTTTTTTTTTCCCAGTTAAATCCAGTTTTACTGTAAAAACTCTTTGGAAATGTGCACATTATTCTCTTTGAGGACATGGGGAGCCAGAAAAGGGTTCCTGATGACAGGTTCCCTTTAATAAATCAGCCCCAATGTATTATAATATACATATATATAATGCATGAGTGTGTTCAGAATAAAAATACTGCTTACTAAATGTTGTGTATATGCACAACTCATCATTTTACACAATATGTTCTGCATAAAATCTATTATTTAAACTTCAAAAGATAAAAGGTGTTAATCCTCCAAATCCATTTTTTCAGTCCCACTAAAGTGGCAACATACATGGTGGTCACACAGGAAGGGAACTTGCTGATAAATTCTTCCATTTTTATTACTTACCACATGTTCTAGGACTTGTTCGGCCCAATTTGCTGGTGTGTTGGCTCTTCTAGCACATGCCACACATATAATTATACAAGTGAAGAACTGCCTTAGATTTACACCATAGAATGTCATTCATTTAGAAACAATCCCTTTATTTAATGACGGTAATAACCATTAGAGTAAAATGTTAAAAATATTATTGGAAAAACGTTTCTTCTTTTTTTTTGTTACATTGATTCTTACAAAAATAAAATGCAATATTCAATGATTCATATATATTTATGTATATGAATATGTCCTATATAAGATTAGAAAAGCAAAGCTTTGACATCTGAGAACTGGTTAAAAGGAAATGCTGGGCTAAAAACATTGACTCCCTATTCTCCATATCTTCAATATCAGATTGCTGGGGGTCCTAACACTCAGCACCGCACAGATCAACTGTTCTCATAAAATAAAACAGGAAAACAAAAAGGAATGTGCATGACACAGAAAATAAGACTCATATGTCCTCTACTTAAAGACACCCGACTTACAGACGACCCCTAGTTACAGACAGACCTCTCTGCCCACCGTGACCTCTAGTGAAGCCCTTTGGTTTTACTTTAGTCCCAGGCTGCAATGATCAGCTGTAAGGTGTCTGTAATGAAGTTTTTGAAAATCCAATTGTCACTTGGACAGAATTTTTTTTTATCTGACGCTACAATTATAAAATATACAGTTCTGACTTACATACAAATTCAACTTAAGAACAAATCTAAAGAACTATCTTATAATTAACCTGGGGACTGCCTGTAATAGATAATATTAGATATAGACTAGGAACGCTCCTGACAAATACCCTGAGACATTTACTGGCATCTTTTTTGGCTCCGTCTGCACAGTTTATAACATATACTATGGAAAACACAGGATTAAAAGATGCAACAAACTAAATTTTTCAATCCTGCTCCCTCCTGCTGATGTATACTCTGATGGGGAAGGGGGGGTGGATGCACTGTTTTGCATCCCTCCCCTGGCCTCAGCTGAACGTATGCTCTGGTAGGTTCCCAGTGACGTCACTGTCCACTGTCCTAAACACTTTCAAGCTGCCAGGGGATAGAACCATAGAAACAAGGGAAGAAGCTGTGATTGGGACTAGATATGAAGAAGAGCTGTGTGAGAATGTGAATGAAAGTATTGGATAGTGAATAGAGCATCAGTTATGTGAAAGAATGGTAGTAGTAGGCTACGTGAGTGAATGGAAGTAGCAGAGCTAAGTGTGAAGGAATTGATGTAGCAGAACTGTGTGAGTGAATGGATGTAACAGAGTTGTGTGTGTGGTTCTTGTGTGTGTTTTTATTTGTCAAAATATATTTTTTCCTTTTTTTTTTGGAATACTATATCTGGGGTGCGTCTTATAGTACGGTGCATCTTATGGTCCGAAAAATATGCTACTTTAAACGTTTTTTATGTGTTAATTTTCATTTATCTTACTTTTCATCTTTTTTTAAAACATAATAATACCAATGATTACTATTATTATTATTTACATAGTGCCAACATATTCCGCAGCATTTTACAAATTAGAGGGTACATGCAATGACAAAATAAGATGTTACTGAAATATAGATTCATCAAATCATTTCACAGAGGTTTGGAAGAATTTACAAGGAAAGAGCAGAGAAGAATGAAAGTGAATTTTTGGTCCGGTCTTCATTTATCAACAAAGATAACACAGTAAGAGATTTTTTTCAGTATTGTATCTGTGATTTTCAGGAAAAATTTAAGAAAGAGAGGGTAAGCTGAATACATTAATAGAATTTAGAAATTTGATACACTTTATGGAAATATAGAACAGATAAGATAAACAAAAAAAACCTCTAGGTGCGGACAAAAAGGACAAATATGACCCCCCTTACATATAAATATAGTGAAGATAACAGCAATTTTTACTATACGTTGAAACAGACACTATATAAAAAGACCCACATGCATGAAATCAGAAAAAAACTTTCCCATTTTAGGTCAATTAGGATTACAAAAATCTGCAAAATTTGCAAAATGCCAGAATATTGATAGAAATAGATTTTTTATGATATTTTTATGACTTTCTTTTAAATAATTTGGGACATCCCAAATGAAGCTGTCATGATTTTGGAAATTTCTGATTATTATTGGCCTTATCTGAGTTCCTTAGACACACCTGTGGTTGTATTTGAAGGCACACCTGAACTAAACTATCTATATGTGTAACACCATGGGAAAGTCTAAAGAAATCAACAAATATATCAGGAAGAGAATTATGGACTTGCACAAGTGTGGTTAGTCCTTGGTTGCAATATCCAGATACACAACGGTGCAAGTACAAACAAGGTGGGAATGTCTAGCCATCATACGGCTCAGGAAAGAAACAGGAGACATGAGATAAATCTGCTATGGTCCTTAATGTGCAAATCAACCCAAAAACAAAAGACTTTGTAAAGATGCAGGCAGAAGCTGGTAAGAGTGTGTCATTATCTGCAGTGAAACGAGTTCTGTATCAACATGGGTGAAAGGTCACTCTGCCAGGAAGAAGCCATTAATCCAAAAGAAAAATAAAAAGCCTGATTAATGTTTGCAATGTTTGTAATATTTTTTGGGGAAAAAAGTAGAAGCTTGCTAACCTGAGAACAAGAATCCAAATAGGAAACACAGGGGTGGCAGCATCATGTTGTGGGGTTGTTTTTCTGCAGGAGGGACTGGTGCACTTTACAAAATAGATGCATCATGAAAGAATATAAATTGGGCTCAAATGGATCTCCCAAATTGACAATAACCCAAAGCTACTGCCCAACTGGTTACAAAGTTGCTTAAAGGGGTAATACCAACTGGACAGTTACATTAAATTTCATTCATCTGCCATATACAACATTTTCCCACTGTGAATTTCCCCACTGTGGGACTAATAAAGGGACGAATTATCTTATCTTATATACAAACTTTTCTTTAATTGGATGTTATTAAATAAACCTGTATGAATATAATTATCCATAAATGTAGCCAGGTTGTCCCTTAGAGACGGAGGACAGCTGTCCTTGGATACAACCACAGATGCTGGAGGGATTGCACAAAGGAAACAAATTTGTTTTTGCATATGTAAAAAAATAAAATGTACCTGTATGAAAATAATTACCCATAAATGTAGCCATGTTGTCCCTTAGAAACTGAGGACAGATGTCCTTGGATACAACCACAGATGCTGGAGTGATTGCACAAAGGAAAATAATGTTGGGAGTTACTGTATGTCCAACTGAAGCCCTGTGGTAATGAGTGGTAACTCCTGGTGCTCCGAGGGGCCTCAATTGCACATGTGTCTACTGCTGCCAGTGTTAAGGGAGGTTGCATCCAAGGAAGGCTATCTTGTTCCAAAGGGACCATATGTCTAGCACAGGTCCATTGTTTTAATAACATTCAATTGAAGAAATGTAGGTCTATGGCAGATGAATTCTATTAAATGTAAATGTCCAGATGAGATTACCCTCTAAGGTAAATGTTATGGCTATCACAAAGCCCTGATCTCAATTATATTGAAAATTCATGGATAAGGCTGCAAAGGCAGGTGCAAACAAGGCGGCTACAAACATGGCTCAGTTACACCTGTTCTGTCAGAAGGAAGGAAATTCCTACCAACTATTGTGAGAAGCTTGTGGAGGGATGTTCAAAATGTTTGACCAAAGTCATACAGTTATATTCACACTGCCGTTGCCTGCCCGCCCGTACCGTACCGTAGCGGGCAACGGCAGTGTACGGGGAGAGGAGGAGGAGGTGAGCGCAGCTCACCCCCGCCCCTCTCCATAGGAAGTAATGGCGCACGGCGCCGTACTACGGAGAAAGAAAGGACAGGTCCTATCTTTTTCCGGGTACAGAGCGGTATGGTGCCGCACGTGTGCGGCACAGTACCGCTCCCGTAGAGCGCTGTGCGCCCATTGACGTCTATGGAGGGCGTATATCGGCCGTATATACGTCGGCCGTATATACGCCCTCCATACGTCAGTGTGAATGTAGCCTTAGGGCAATAGTACCAAATGCTTATGAAATGTGGGAAAGGTTTAATCTGATTTCTTGTCAGAGAGTGAGAAAAACATCATGGGGCACATTTACTTACCCGTCCCGTTGCGTCCGCCGACCGGACGAGGATTTGGAGCTGCCGCGATTCACTGATTTCTTGAATGTGTCACTTCCCCGCTTAGGTCCGCACAAGTTCACCATCTTCTTTCTGGTGCATGTGAGTGCTGATCTTGCGACACAATTTGAATTTTAAATTCGGTTTGTCCGAATCAGTCGGGTTGTCCGGCGGCCACACCCCCTGATTTGTGTTGCATAAAAGTCGACGCCGATGCGCCAAAATCCTTTGCAGTACAGGGCAAATCGGAAATATTCGGGAAACCGGACAGAAATGCGTCTGACGGACCTTTAGTAAATGTGCCCCCATGTGTGTCTTTTAATTTAGTGTATGTAAACTTCGAGATTCAATTGTAACTACATATTTTGTACACAGGAAACACACAAATAACTAAAAGAGAGATACAACAAAACAATACACAATAAAAATAGTTGATGGGCAACATTTTAAAATGGGTTTGAAATAATTTTATTTCTTCTAACAATTTCACATGGTAACAACTGACATGGAAATCTTAATTACAGTCTTCTTTCTGGCCTCTTTAGAAACTTTTCCTACAATTATCTGGGCAGTTTATTACATACAGTAACTTTTGTAACCAACTACTATTACTGCCGGGAATGACTGACTAGAATCTATTATTTACAGACTGCACAGGCTTTTTCAGTAGCTATCAATTCACAGTCCTAATGACTAACTATCTTGTTGCTTAATTAATCATGATGAAATCATCCAATTCTTAATGAACCAAAATAATTGGTAGAGAAACACTTGTAACTGTATTAGTACAGCTGTTAGCGTTACTTTCAGTAATGAACAAGTCAGTGGTCCTATCTTGGGTTACAAGGCCGTGTGTGTGTGTGTGTGGGGGGGGGGGTATCAACATGTTGTCTAGTTTCTTGGACTTTATTGTTGGAGTTGAGACTTTTGGTGTCGCAGTTGTGGGAGAAATTTATCAAAGCTTGTACGCCAGTTTTCTGGTTTTCTAATTGCGATTATTCCACATTTACTTCTATGCTCACTTGGCATGGAGGAGTCGTAAATGGGGAAATAATCGCAATTAGAAAACCAGAAAACTGGCATTCAGGTGGTGTGACCAGGGTTGGAGTCGGCCAACTTTCATTAGTGAAAGTTTGCAAGCTCCTGCGCAATTCTACACACAAGCACCGGCGTATGATAAATGACCCCCTGCCTGTCATAATTGAGACCTTTCAACTTGAGTACAAAAAACAAGACTGTGTGTGACGGTAGGGATTGGATATTCCACTATTATGGTGTAATCTAGAATATAGAGGGGGCGATTTATAAACGCACGACATGCGCCACAATTCTGTTGGTTTTGCACTAAAAACAGTCTAAAAAGCCTTGCATAAAGGCTTTCAGACCTTTTTTGAGCACTTTTCCGACTTGCCCAAGGGGTGTGGCCTTTGGCAAAATGGGCGTGGCCTCGTGGGAAAAGGGGCATGGATTGCAGGAAATTGTCTGTTTGTCCAAAATTCTGGCACACAGTTTAGACCAACTAAAAGTAGGTCTAAAGTAGGAACCGATAGTCTTATCCTGCAGCAGAATTCATCATCACAGTGATAGATCTGGCGCAGCAAATGACTAGTGTTTTCCAGCTGCAAACTGACGAAACTGGGGGTCTTTTACTAAGGGCCCGATTCGCGTTTTCCCAACGTGTTACCCGAATATTTCCGATTTGCGCCGATTTTCCCTGAATAGCCCCGGGATTTTGGGGCACGCGACTAGATTTTGGCGCATCAGCGCTGGCATGCACGCGACGGAAATAGGGGGCCGTGGCCGAAGGAAAACCCGACGGATTCGGAAAACCGCCGCATTTAAAAAAAAAAAATCTCGCGGAGCTTGCACTTACGGAATAGGCCGGTGAACTTGAGTGCGTTCCGATGCTCTTCAGCGCAGCAGCGCCACCTGGTGGACGTCGGAGGAACTGCCTTAATGAATCCCTGCCGGACCCGAATCCACCGCAGAGAACGCGCCGCTGGATCGCGAATGGACCGGGTAAGTAAATCTGCCCCATTGTGAGTGTGATAAGGATGACAAAAATAGCAACCAAATGGATAAGTTTAAAGTTCCTCCCGTAACTTACAGTACAGAAAACAAGCTAAATAGGGGTATATAGGAGTAGAAT
>CM033643.1:194949469-195128395 GCA_019512145.1 Engystomops pustulosus | reverse complement strand
AGGCCAGTGAACTTGAGTGCATTTCGGCGGACTTCAGCGCAGCAGCGATACCTGGTGGAACTACCTTAGTGAATCCCGGCCGGACCCGAAACCACCACAGAGAACGCGCCGCTGGATCGCGAATGGACCGGGTAAGTAAATCTGCCCCATTGTGAGTGTGATAAGGATGAGACTACTTTTATAAGCATGCATACCCACTTTCTGGCATACAAGATGATTAACATCTATGCCAATTATGATAATAATAAAGTGAAAATCTTCAGCTATGACCCCTTCATTAATGTCATGTCATTGTCTCTTCTCTAAAACCCCTCAGTATGGTGCAGGGTATTTTAGACAGTTTTTTGGCACAAATTGCAACAGATTCTGATAGAGAATAGATCAATGGGGCACATTTACTAAGAACAGTGCCCTGTACTATGTGCAGTTTGCCTATTTGCCAACAGAGTGCACTACTTTTTTGGTGCAATTTCAACATGGGCAATGCAACACAATTCTGTTGTTATTCTGCATGTAAAATATAGCGCACGGTCTGACCTAGGACCGGAATACCCCCTAATTAATGTTGCATAACGCCTTGTGCAGCTGTGCCCCAAAAGGGTCATTTGCAACACAAATGTGGTGAAGACACCTCATAAATACCTGTGCAAGCAGTTTGCAGTAGAAAGAGAAAGGTGCACTGGATTTACCTGGTGGGCGATGAGGGCGCTAAAGGGCGCCAAAATGGCCCACCATATGATAATGCTGCTCCCCAAAGGGCTCTGCATTCTGCCGCCTGAGGCGAGATTTTTGAGCACCTGGGTGGCACTCAAATTTGTGCTCGAACCCACTGAAAGTGTCCTCTGAAACGGTGTGTCTCTCGGTTAAAAATGTGTTCTAAGCAATAACTCGTCAGGCACTGCCAATCATTTCACAATGGACAATCATATTTATTACATCACTAATTAATAATAAAAAGAGATAAAAGCTCACATCATATCATAAAAGCAACATAAGTTAAAGTCCGATTAGAAAAGACCATGTGTGTCCGATTACTAGTAATGGTAATGCAATGGAAGTTGTTAGCCAGTTCTTTTTCAGCTTCAGAAACCACAAAAAATAAAGTGCTCTATATCTTCTTATAAATATGCCTGGGCCCAGGCTGTAAAAAAGGTTTTGGAGACAGTCTTTCCATACACTGAAACATTACAATAAGTGAAAGTCTCTCCATATATATGGGGAATACAAAGAAGAAAACTAAGTCCGCACAGTGGAGAAAAACCTCAATAGAGGGGCTGTAGAGCCTCCATTGATCCTGGCAAGATCCTTCAGTAGTAGAGTTGAAAAAAGTGTAGGCAGCACTCCAAAAATTCCAAAAAGGGTGAAGTTTATTGAAACAGTAGCAACGTTTCAATGTGAACCACCTTCATCAAGCCTTCAACCAAGCTTGATGAAGGTTGGTTGAAGGCTTGATGAAGGTGGTTCACATCGAAACGTCGGCACTGTTTCAATAAACTTCACCCTATGGAATTTTGGAGTGCTGCCTACACTTTTTTCAACTCTTCATATATATGGGGAGATAGATAAAGTTTGTATTTGTATTTGACATCCTCATGCACCTGTTCCTGCTCTTCATATATATCTAGACAAGAGGCATTTCAGGACCTTTAATAATAGAAAAAAACTTTGGCTTTTTGGACCAAATACAAGTTAAAAATCTTCAGCTTTATTATTTGTCCATCTTCATGGAAAATGCAGTGCATGTACAGTACATGGTGAATAAAATTAGGTGAAAACAATTGGTCTACGCGTTTCAAACGTACAATATGCCCTGAAGACTGGCGAATAATAAAGCTGGAGATTTTTAACTTGCATTTGGTGCAGAAACCCAAAGTTTTTTTCTGCTGTTGTATTACTTGTATTTCTTTAGTCCGAGTGAGGCTATCTGCACACCTGCAATTACTACATGTGATGATTGGTGAGCTGAAAACCTTTTTCTGATTCGGACTAAGCACAGGATTTAAAATTCAAATTGTGACGCAAGGCATGCACTCACATACACCGGGAAGAAGAAGGTGAACTCCGGCGGACCTCAGCGGGGAAGCGACACGTGCAGGATATTGGGGGCACGATCTTATAGAATTGCGGCAGCTCGTCAGATAACACACCTCGGGAATCTCACAGGGACCAGGTAAGTAAATGTGCCCCATTAAGTGATACGTATCACATAGTTTTCAATGCTGCTTTAGTACAAGTGTGTACTTGACCTTATACATTTTAGGCACTATACACTACACCGAGAGCTCCAGTGGGTTATCATCGTTGTCCGTCAGAACATTACCGAGTTAAACATGAAGAGTTGTCTCATGTGCAATCTAATCGCGGAAAAAAAAAGCTTTAAAGCATTCCACCTGTATTGCTGGCAGATGGTTTGGAAACATAGCGCGCAGTTTAGACGCACTACTTGCTAATACAAGAGGTATTAAATATAAGGGCTAACATCTGCTAGTAAATACACAGCAAACAAGAATGCACGTCTGGGCCAAACATCTGCGGAGTATGGGACACATCTCTGCTCTTAAAACCGAGCAAGTTTTCTGCTAATCATTAACAGAGTTATTGATTTTAGATGTGTATCACAAAGCTATAATTTTGTCAGAGCACAGACCACATAAGTTGTTCCTTTTCTGGTTGTTTCATTTAGTCTTATTCCAAAAGTCAGTAAATTGACGACCAGGACAAAAATTATAATTGACATCATCTGTGGGAAATATTTCATAAAACAACATGCCCAGATGTAGGATTAAAGACATGTGGTAGTAAAATACCACACCGAGAAAAAAAAAAAATCCAGGATCCACAATTTCTTATAAAAACAGATGTGCTATTACGCCACTCTGCTTGTTTTTCAGCACTTTTGCTCTGAATAATTCCTCTTCTTTTCACAATTACACTAGGGAGGCATAAGAAATTGGTAACATGTGCCAGCTCAAATACGAGCACTTATACTGGCATCGCACACCACCGGAGAGAGCCATTTCTTTACGTTTTTATTACAATCTGTGTGAAATGTTGAAAAGTACAAGAAATGAAACATGGCCGTGAAATATTTAGATGTGTTATTGATGGCAGTGAAGTAGTAAATATGTTAATGGGTGATAACGGGGAAAAGTGGAAATGCAAAGCTTCATTTTAATTGCTAGAAGTTGCTGTATTTTTCCAGTGACTGTGGTCAGGCACAATGTAATAGTCAACTTTGTGGAATTGTAGCTAAGTTTATAGGTTGTTGGAGGTCCAAGCTCTGGGGCTTGAGAGTGAGGACTGCAGGAAAAGAGGGACACATTGTTCTTCTGTGGAACAAGTGTAACCAACACTTCATAGAGTTTTGTGCTGCTACCAAGGGTGCACCAGCCATGAGGCAAGTTGTGCCTCTCGCCTCAGGCAGCATCAACTGCAGGAAGGTGGAGGGCAGGGGCATAACTACAGTGATAGAAGTGTCAGGGGGTCCTGGCATCCAACCTAGCACACTAAAGAATGAAGGAAGTGAACCATTATATATATTATGCTGCACAGTGCACATCTTCCACAGTACACTGCATGAATTGGTAGCTAAGATAAGAAACATTGGGGAGAGAGAGGGGACACAGAACAACAGAACTAGAGATCTCCTGCCGCCGACTTTCCCCATGTGGTCTACAGCAGGGGGGACAGATATGTGTATATGTATATATCAGTGCATACATGTGTGCGCATAAGTGTATAAATGTGTCAGTATACAAATATTTATAGGGGTGGGGGGGCATTCAGAAGTCTGCTATGGGGCCCTGATTTTCCTGATAAGGGCAGCATAAGGGGCACAGTCAGCAGACCCTGCCAATTACAAGTACTGTCTCTTCTCTCCAGATGTCAGCATGTGTGTGAGACACTTTATGAAGAAACCGCCTACTAAAAGAATAATATATAAATAGCAATGATATATTGCTATTGGATGGTTCAGAGGGGGACACAGTTTTATTGTTCCCCTCAGGTAGCAGAGAGTTAAGGTTCACCCCGGATGCTACCAAGTGGCGATCTTAAATGGAGCAACGTTTTTGCATGGCCACCTGTACTCCATTCACAGAGAGAATTTCATCCCCTCTTTCAAAATTGCTGAGGGTCCCAACAGTCCCTGATCTGTGACATATCTCCTGTCTTCTGAATTTGGATAACTTACTTTTGTGAGACAACCCCTTAAAACAAACCCCATCTTCAGGCTGCTTCAAAAATCTTCAACCACAAGTGACTTTTCCTATAGATTGAATCTTGCAGGTGTCAATTTCTGTGGCAGATTTTTAACGTGGATTTCAACCTTTGCTATAAAAATACAAAGGTCAATGACTTAGCTCAAGGGTCGCCACTTGGAAAATTGGGACATTCATTGTTGGTGATCTCATTGTTGGTGCTTTTATACGCCTGTTGTTTCTTCTATTCTTAATTTTGAGGTCTTTCAAATCCTTAAAGGACATCTACCACCAGCATCAAGTATTGTAAACCAAGCACACTGACATACTGGTGTGTTCCCCCTCTGGCAGGATATGCTCTTCTTTCAGCTTCTTATGCCCTGGTTTATTAAAAATAAGTCTTTTAAAATTATACAAATTCAACTGAAAGGCTCCAGGCTCATTTGCATAATTATCAAGCCCCTTTTTTTCTTAGAAACAAGGGTACAGGAGGCTTAAAGAAGAGCAGATCCTGCCAGAGGGGGCAAACACCAGTATGTCAGTGTGCTTGGTTTACAATCATTGATTCTGATGGTAAACGTCCTTTAAATTAATCTCTTACACAGGAGCTTCAGCTCTGGAGTTATTTGTTTTCCACCAAACTAATTATTGACCATAGGTCACACGGAGTAGTCATAGGTTACATATTGAGCAATCCAGAGCTGGATCTAGGTTTACAGCCGCAGATTTGATTCATGTTGCAGCCAATGTTGAATATAATTCCGATTATATTTTCATTTGAACGATTTTGGCTGGGTTACTGTTTAATACAATCATGATCTACTGGATATGTCAGCTGTATTGTTATAAACAGTAACTGTAGCCTTATTATATTAAAAGAAGACCCTGCAGTGCTCCTGAAAACTTGGATTATACACAAAATAAACATTTTGCGAACCTTCATTCCTGTATTTTTTTCCTTCTAGAAATATACATATATACAAATATATATATAGAAAATCAGCTCATATAATTTAGGAAGAATGAAAAAATCCACTTTGAAAATCTTATATAATGTGTAAAAGTATTTAAAAAACGATGTGAGGGGGCAGGTAGAACCTCATTAGTCTGTGATGAAGGTTAAAAAAAATAAGAAGGACATTATTGGATTTTGGAGGTCACAGAGTGACCACCTGCCAAATATTCTTCTGGTCTGGTAGATATCTTTACTTAGGGTAAGTTCACACCAACATTTTCCTCCTTCATGCTGCTGTTCCGTTATAAGGAATGGCAAAAATAGTGCAGCAGCACATGTCATATTGTCGTAGAGCATGGCAGAAGGGAGTCTTCCGTACACTTAAAGGGAACCTGCCATTAGGAGCACTTTTTCTGGCTCCCCCATGCCCCCATATAGAATAGTGTGCACATTGCCAAAGAGTTTTTATAATAAAACTGGCCTTTTCCCATAAAAAGAAAAGTTAGAGGAAAGTTTACCTTTCTCTCTGCAGAGCTGTGTCCCATGTCCCGTGGGAGTGGCCAGTGAGAAGTGGTTTCCTTCCTCAGGAAACAGGTCCATCATGGATTGATTGTAATTTGAAATACATACATGATGGATCCCAAAGATGGGGGCGAAACCGCTGCTCACTGGCCACTCCCATGGGACACAGCTCTGCAGAGAGAAAGGAAAAATTTCACCTAACTTTTCTTTTTATCAGAAAAAGTCAGTTTTATTATAAAAACACTATGGCAATGTGTACACTTTTCTCTACGGGGACATGGGGGGAGCCAGAAAAAGAGCTCCTGATGGCAGGTTCCCTTTAATCATATGGGGATCAGAAGGTTAGCAAAATATCAATGTGGTTTTCCTCTTCTATAAAGCAAAGCATTAGGTAAAAATAATACCCATATTCGGGACACTGCCTGACCAACCCCATGACAAACTGGTAGTTTTGTGTATGTGCAGCTACCAGATTAAGGGGTTGTCAAAGTCAAAATGAAAGCTCAATGATGAGTGGTTGCTTTTGACAACCTGCACAGTTGTTGTATTAGGTACTTTGATGATTCCCCCACAAGTGCCTCCATGATTTTATCTCTCTACCTTTCTTCAGCCAATGATGTCTAGTTATGCAATATCTAAAGATGGATAGAACAATATTATGCAGTTGAGATTTTCAAAGTCTGATGCTCTTAAGGTAAAGAATCCAGATACATAATAATAATTCTACATTACTTAAAGGGGATTGTACGTGATTTTCTATTTAATGTATAGAAAAATAACAAACTAGCCATGTTCACCTCTATCCAGCCCTCCTATGCAGAACGCCACCTTCTGTCTCAGGTGACCCCTGTATGTACGCGGAGGCAGTGACGTCACGTTAACAGCTGCACGACCTCTACCAGCGGGTGCACAGCTAAACCTCTGTATACAAAAATAGATCACTCAGATACTAATAACAATGTATCCTCAACAACCACATAAAACATAGTGGTTGCCTCTTGCTGTAGATACAGACCTAGGAATACAAGAAACCCCAACATAAATCTCTGTAGTGATTGTTCAGAAAATTATTCATGATTATTACATTACCCATGAGCTGTCTGTGTTCCAATTGAATAATCCCAAATCTGATCATTAGTTTTGAAATTGCAATCTATGGTTTCCATTATCTTGGTTACTTCCCTTTTTATATAAAATTGCCAATTTATGTACTCATAATGTATTTCATAATGTATGTGGTCTGTACAGATATTATTCCATAATTTTAAAAGTTGATTTTAGAAAGAAGGAGAGGCCATGGATAACAAATTTAAAAACATTACCACGGTCATGTCGCCTGGATCTATGAGTAAATGCTTCATGTTTATCATGCTGGATTTCCTTTAAGTTTTCCCACATACGGGAAAGTGATGAATGAAAAACAGAAGTGACAATTTCTAATTTTCTAGAACTATTACAGGGTAAAATATTACAAACTGCAGGGAAGGGTGATTAATGATGATGTAGAGTTCAGACATGTGAATGAGTATTGTAGGGAAATAACCACATTCTCATCAGCAGGAGGTAGCAACTGCCAAAAGAAAACCCTGGCTTCAGGGGATAATAAGAACATCCAAAATAACAAAATAATTACATGGAAAAACAAAACAGTAGTCTAAAACTAACATTAATAACTTTTCAAGATTTTGAAGCAACCCAGTAAATACTCTATGCAGTAAAAATCAAAGGATATGACGCTCTATAGCAGTGATGGCGAACCTTTTAGAGATCGAGTGCCCAAAATGAGACCCAAAACACACTAGCTTTTCCCAAAGTACCAACACAGCAATTTAGGCAGTAACAAACGTATTGCTACCAGAATCTTTGAGCTCCAATCCGACCCTGTCCACACCTTCTCACTCTTCGGACAGGACCAGGCAGCACAGGATGGGTCACTTTAATATATCAGGGCACTACTTGGACTGCCTGAGACTGCAGGAAAGTGCCATGTCTGGTAAACTCTGTGCCTGGGAGACAGCCCGAGTGCCCACAGAGAGGCCTCTGAGTGCCATCTCTGGCACCAGTGCCATAGGTTCGCCATCACTGCTCTATAGGATCTCGCTCATTGATCTTTGCTCTTTAACCTCATACTGCTCAGTACAGTATGGTACTATTATCCCATTGTGGCATGACCTTAGCCATCATTGATGACCAGGTTGGAGAACTGCAGTATGTTATCTGTTCTAATTCCACCAAAAAATGGCTACTCCCAGGGAACTTTACTCTGCTTTGCTTTGATAAACTGCTGTTCCTTGGGTTCCGATAGTCCAGATTCTTAAAGTCATACATCTATCCATAGAAAGCACTGCATAAGAATCAAAGAAGAAACACATACAGGCAGCCCCCGGGTTACGTACAAGATAGGTTCTGCAGATTTGTTCTTAAGTTGAATTTGTATGTAAGTCGGAACTGTATATTTTATAATTGTAACTCCAGTCAAAATTTTTTTGGTCTCTGTGACAATTCTAACATTCTAAAAATGTTGGATTGTCATAAGAACCAGGATTAACAATAAAGCTTCACTGCAGACACCTCTGATAATTGTTACAGCTGTTTATTGAAGCCTAGGGTTAAAGTACAGTAAATTACCAAAATCCAGAGGTCTGTTTGTAACTAGGGGTCCTATGTAAGTCGGGTTTTCTTAGGTAAGGGACTGCCTGTAATTGGCTACAAAATCCATGTTTAAATACTTTTCAAAGGTCCTTAGTCCTGTAAGGACTACATTATGTTTTTAAATATCTGGGACAACTGGAAGTTCCTCTGAAGAGTCGGTTCAATCTAACTAGAAATCTGTGTTGGTTCCACAGTGACATCATGCCATGCCTACTTTGAAAACAAACAGTTGAAATAAATCACATAGTAGAAAAAGCAAAAAAGCGGCACTCACCGGATTCGTGCAGAGAGATTTATTTGGACACACAGAGTGTAGACGTGGACATTGTGCAGACCGCGGCAAGCAACGGGCCGTTTCGCGCCTGTATGGCACTTTCTCAAGCCTACAAAGGCACATCTCTGGGGCTGCCCCTCTTATGAAACGTCTGCATGGGCACCAGATAATGTATACCACATGTGTGGTTTTGCACGTGATAAACGAATTTACTTTCCAACGGATGCCTCCTAATTCAATACATTTTGCCTGGCTGTTATTTTCTGTAGATGAAAACTGGCTACTGACTAAGTGGTTCCTGATGGTTTTACTCCTCCTGAATGAGATAACGGGTCTCTGAATGGTGATCTCTGTTAATTGAGGATCGTTTTTTAGGAGGTCCCAGTTCTTATATATGGCTGTTCGAATGGCATCTCCATGTGGACTGTAGCCAAAGGAGAACGCAAATCTCTCATTCTTTTGAGGGTGTGAGCCTTTTGGGTTCTTTTTTATTCCGGCTGCGTCGTATCTGTGGGGGGTATCTATCGCTTTTTTAAGAGCTGTCTCTATAACCTGTATAGGGTATCCCCGCTCTAATAATCTAATTTTTAGGTCGTGCGCCTGCGTTCTGAACCCAGCGTCGGTGTTATTCAATCTTTTTATTCGTAAAAACTGGCTGTAGGGTAGACTATCACGAGTGTGTTTTGGGTGAAATCTATCATATCGTAATAAAGATTACTAACAAAGGTTAGTGGCCGTTGGTTTTCTAAAGGTGGTCGTATTGAGAATCCCTCCTTCTATACTAACTCTTACGTCTAGGAAGTCTAACTTTTTTCCCCCATATACGGAAGTAAATCTCATGTTCATGTCGTTGACATTGTTCAGGTATCCCACGAATTGTAAGAATTCGTCCTCTGGGCCATCCCACACCAAGAACACGTCGTCCACAAATCTCAGGTAAGTTTTTATGTACTTAGTAAAGGGATAGACACCCCCCACAGATATGACGCAGCCGGAACAAAAAAGAACCCAAAAGGCTCATACCCTCAAAAGAATGAGAGATTTGCGTTCTCCTTTGGCTACAGTCCACATGGAGATGCCATTCGAACAGCCATATAAAAGAACTGGGACCTCCTAAAAAACGAACCTCAATTAACAGAGATCACCATGCAGAGACCCGTTATCTCATTTAGGAGGAGCAAAACCATCAGGAACCACCTAGTCAGTAGCCAGTTTTCATCTACAGAAAATAGAAAAAACACATGGCTAGAGCGTAACATCCCTATTGGGAACTACAGGTGTGGATCCTGTAATTTCTGCAAATTTAACAGTCAGGCAAAATGTATTGAATTGGGAGGCATCCGTTGGAAAGTAAATTCGTTTATCACGTGTAAAACCACACATGTGGTATACATTATCTGGTGCCCATGCAGACGTTTACCAGAAGTTACCTTACTGTACAGCGGGATTGTCATTGCAGATTTGGCCGTATCTTATTGACTTCACCGACCGCATTCCCGTACGCCTTCATGCACACGGATAAAGTGCCCCAGCCTATCTGTTGATTGCATATTTTGGGAAGGATCTTTGACTCCCCTCACCGCTTTCACACAATGCCTTGTCGCCAGAAAGAAGAGTGTGCCCGGGACCTGGCGGACCACTGTTCAGATTTCGTGTTGCACGAACTCTTTTTTCTTCCCCTCACACTCATTATACACGACATGCCTTACCTGCACCAGAGAGTTATGTGACTCGCTTTGCTATCATCTCCCCTCATATTGTAGCCTCTCATCTCCCCCTCATATTGTGCCTGGCCTCTCTCTCCCCCTCATATGTGGCCTCTCATCTCCTCCTCATGTTGTGGCCTCTCATCTCCTACTCATATTGTGCCTCTCATCTCCTACTCTATTGTGCCTCTCATCTCCCCCTCATATTGTGGCCTCTCTTCTTCCCCTCATATTGTGCCTCTCATCACCCTTCATATTGTGGCCGTCTCATCTCCCTCATATGTGGCCTCCTCATCTCCTCCTCATTTGTGGCCGCCTCTCCATCTCCCCTCTGTTGCTGGCCTCATCATCTCCTACTCATATTGTGGCCTCTCCTCTCACTACTCATATTGTGGCCTCTCATCTCCCCTCAATTGTGGGCCTCCTCTTCTTCGCCCTCATATTGTGGCCTCTCATCACCCTCATTTGTGGGCCGCTCATTACCCTCATATTGTGGCCCTCTTCGTTCTCCCCCTCATATTGTGGCCTCTCATCTCTCCTCCTCATTGTGGTTCCCTCTCATCTTCCTCCTCATATTGTGACCTCGTCATCTCCCCCCTCATATTTGTCCTCTCATCTCCCCCTCATATTGTGGCCTCTCATCTCCTCCTCATATTGTGGTCTCTCATCTCCCCCTCATATTGTGGTCTCTCATCTTCCCCTCATATTGTGGCCTCTCATCTCACCCTCATATTGTGGCCTCTCATCTCACCCTCATATTGTGGCCTCCTCTCTTCTCCCCCTCATATTGGGGCAGATTTACTTACCCGGTCCGTTCGCGATCCAGCGGCGCGTTCTCTGCGCTGGATCTGGTCCGGCCGGATTCATCAAGCATGTTTCCTCCGACGTCCACCTAGGTGGCGCTGCTGCGCTGAAGTCCGCTGGAATGCCTCGAAATACACCGGCCTATCCAGGATGAAGGTGAGTGAAATTTTCGCACACATTTTTTTTTTTAAAATGCGGCGGTTTTTCCTATCCTCGGTGTTTCGTTCGGGCCACGCCCCCCCGATTTCCGTCGCGTCATGCCAGCGCCGATGCGCCACAATCTGATCGCATGCGCCAAAAACCCGTGGCAATTCAGGTACAATCGGCGCAAATCGGAAACATTCGGGTAACACGTCGGGAAAACTCGAATCGGGCCCTTAGTAAATGACCCCCATTGTGTCCCCTCTCATCTCCTCCTCATATTGTGTCCTCTCATCTCCCCCTCATATTGTATCCCCTCTCATCTCCTCCTCATATTGTGGCCTCCTCTCATCTCCCCCTCATATTGTATCCCCTCTAACCTCCCCCCTCATATTGTATCCCCTCTCATCTCTCCCATATGTGTGGCCTCTTCAGCTCCCCTCTATTGTTCCCCTCTACCCCCCCTCATTTGGTATCCCCTCATCTCTCCCCCTCATATTGTGGCCTCTCCCTCCTCATATTGTGTCCTCTCATCTCCCCTCATATTGTATCCCCTCTCATCTCCTCCTCATATTGTGGCCCCTCTCATCTCCTCCTCATATTGTGGCCCCTCATCTCCCCCCTCATATTGTGGTCTCCTCTCATCTCCTCCTCATATTGTGGCCTCTCATCTCCCCCTCATATTGTTTCCCTCTCATCTCCTCCTCATATTGTGGCCCCTCTCATCTCCTCCTCAAATTGTGGCCCCTCTCATCTCCTCCTCATATTGTATCCCCTCTCATCTCCTCCTCATATTGTGGCCCCTCTCATCTCCTCCCTCATATGTGTTCCCCTCTCATCTCCTCCTCATATTGTGTCCTCTTATCTCCCCCTCATATTGTACCCCCTCTCATCTCCTCCTCATATTGTGTCCTCTCATCTCCCCCTCATATTGTATCCCCTCTCATCTCCTCCTCATATTGTACCCCTCTCATCTCCTCCTCTATTGTGTCCTCTCATCTCCCCTCATATGTATCCCCTCTCATCTCCTCCTCATATTGTGTCCTCTCATCTCCCCCTCATATTGTATCCCCTCTCATATCCCCCTCATATTGTGGCCTCTCATCTCCTCCTCATATTGTGGCCCTTGTTTTCTCCCCCTCATATTGTGGCCTCTCTTCTCCCCCTCATATTGTGGCCTCCTCTCATATCCCCCTCATATTGTGGCCCCTCTCATCTCCTCCTCATATGTTCATCTCTCTCGCTCCCCCTCATATGTAATCCCCTCTCATACACCCCCTGAATATTGTGGCCTCCTCTCATATCCCCCCCCTCATATTGTGGCCCCTCTCATCTCCCCCTCATATTGTGGCCCTCTCACCATCCCCCTCATGTTGTGCCCTCTCGATCTCCTCCTCATATTGCTGGTCCTCTATCTCCCCCTCATTGTTCCCCTCATACGTGTCAATTGACTCTAGGCAGCCATTGCCCGTCTCTATGGATCTGCAATGTCCCTGAAATGATAAACAGATTCCGAATACGGCTTCCCTATATAAAACGTCTGCATGGGGCAACAGATAATGTATACCAATGTGTGGTTTTACACGTGATAAACGAATTTACTTTCCAACGGTATTGCCTCCCAATTCATACATTTTGCCGACTGGTTAAATTTGCAGAAATTACAGGATCCACACCTGTAGTTCGCAATAGGGATGTTACGCTCTAGGAAGTCTAACTTTTTTCCCCCAATACGAAGTAAATCTCAGTTCATGTCGTTGACATTGTCAGGTATCCCACGAATTGTAAGAATTCGTCCTCTGGGCCATCCCCACACAAGAACAGTCGTCCACAAATCTCAGGTAAGTTTTTATGTACTTAGTAAAGGGATAGACACCCCCCACAAGATATGACGCAGCCGGAACAAAAAAGAACCCAAAAGGTCATACCCTCAAAAGAATGAGAGATTGCGTTCTCTTGGCTACCGTCACATGAGATGCCATTCGAACAGCCATATAAAAGAACTGGGAACCTCCTAAAAAACGAACCTCAATTAACAGAGATCCACCATGCAGAGACCCGTTATCTCATTTTAGGAGGAGCAAAACCATCAGGAACCACCTAGTCATAGCCAGTTTTCACTACAGAATAGAAAAAAACACATGGCTAGAGCGTAACATCCCTATTGGGAACTACAGGTGGGATCCTGTAATTCTGCAATTAACAGTCAGCAAAAGTATTGAATTGGGAGGCCTCCGTTGGAAAGTAAATTCGTTTATCACGTGTAAAAAACCACACATGTGGTATACATTATCTGGTGGCCCATTCGACGTTTTTTATATAGGGAAGACTATTCGGAATGTTTAACAGGCGGGTCCCCTACTTAAGGACACCTGACTTACAGGACACCATAGTTACAGACGGACCCTCTGCCCCATGTGCCCTTGGTGAAGCTCTCTGGATGCTTTACTATAGTCCCAGGCTGCAATGATCAGCATGTAGGTCTGTAATGAAGCTTTTAGATAATTTTTGGTCCAATTACACCAAAAATTTTGAAACTCCAATTGTCACTGGGGAAAAAGAAAAAAATGTCTAGAACTTCCATTATAAAAATATACAGTTTTGACTTACATACAAATTCAACTTAAGAACAAAACCTCCAGACCCCATCTTGTATGTAACCCGGGGACTGCCTGTATACGTTTCAGGGAACATTGCAGATCCATAGAGACGGGCAATGGCTGCCCTAGAGTCATTGAACACGTAAGGGAACAAACACGGAGGTAACCCAGAGGTACTCCAATTTGCCGGCTTGAGAGGGTCGATAAGGACCCGAGGGGAGGACAACAAAGAAAAAAGAACTTTACGCGTGAGGAAAACATATCATACGGTTCGATGCCATGGGGGAGACTGGCCTTAATGACAGAAATGACTAAGCGTCTTTTTGGGCACAGTGTAAAAATGACTAACATAGAAAACAATGAATCCCTAGGTACATCACCATAGAAAAATAACCAACTACGACCGGAGGATTCGAACGTTAGGTGAAGCTCCATAATTACAAAGATAGGTTAAATAATAATAAATAAAAAATAAAAATAAAGAAATAAAAAAATAAAAGATAGGAGTATACTAATAGAATTAAATGTTGCACACTCCAAATAGGAAAGAGCACGACATAGTACTTAATATCTTTGTATTTTGCTCTTTCATTTGCCTGTTTTATCAGACTTGAGTAACTTAGAAGAATAACAGGTAGTCACGATGTGTACTAGCATATACTGTTGCCTTTTAACATCTGGATTTTGTCTCCCCGGACTTGCCCACAGTTCATCGAGATCGCCCCTTGTTGTTCTATTATATTTTTGTGACTTCCCATCACTATTTCTTTGCTTTCACTGCACCATTATGGTGATGTTTTAATGTTGAACTAGCTAGGACAATTTAAATACAGCATAACTCTATTCAATTTTTCTTTATGAATTATTGTATGGTTATTAATACTTCCGACATGTCTAATAGACATAGCATAATTTTGCGGATCTCAATGCTGTGCTGGCAGTCCGATCAATCATTATGTTAATTTTTGTTCGTTGCTAGGTAGAAAAACAATGAGCGCGTCACTGGGGGTGTTTACCTCTCCGCGGCTCCCGGAAGCGCGCTCATGGGTCACATGATCGGCGCACTACGGAAGTCGTCCATAAGAGGGCAGCCCCAGAGATGTGCCTTTGTAGGCTTGAGAAAGCGCTACACGCGCAAACGGCCCGTCGCTTGCCGCGGTCTGGACAATGTCAGTTTACACTCTGTGTGTCCAAAAAAATCTCTCTGCACGAAATCCGGTGAGTGCCGCTTTTTGCTTTTTCTATTATGTGATTTGCCTTCTCAACTGTTCATTAGCTGAGCACCACCTCATTGCAGCCTCGATTCCTATTGGAGTAAGGCGAAAAGGGA
Organism: Engystomops pustulosus; assembly: GCA_019512145.1. Taxonomy (NCBI): domain Eukaryota; kingdom Metazoa; phylum Chordata; class Amphibia; order Anura; family Leptodactylidae; genus Engystomops; species Engystomops pustulosus. The sequence goes on along the minus strand of CM033643.1, from coordinate 195,113,212 downwards.
TGAGTGTCCTCAAGGGGTAGTGCAGGGCATCTATCTCATTGTGTTTATAAACAGTTGAAATAAAATGTCAAAAACAATATCCTTGGGAGTGAGCCAAAAAAGTAGCATATTCTCATTTTGCAACTTTTTAAAACCAGAAATCTTGAGGGCAAAATCAATAAACTTCCCCCCTCCCAGTGAACTCCCTATGTGTATCTGTGTCAGTCTCTTCAGGCACACAGGAGCAGTTACCCCATCCTGGGATCCACCAACACGATTACTGCGCAGGGAGTCAGGTAATGCAAAACAAACTATTATAACTACTGAAAGGATTCTCAATGTGACAAGGGGATTTTAAAATCACCATAGCTAGGCTATTGGAACCTGGTCATAGCTAAAATTTACTATTCGTTTCGAGATTCATTTTAAGATGTAAAGCCATCCACAAAATTTTTTTATGTTTCTATATATGTTTATTGAGTTTATTTCACAGTTCGCTGCCACTTTGTTCTTATGAGGTATCGTTGAAGAAGAAACACGAACTTCTGTCTAGGTTAAGATGTTACTTGGAGCACTACATCTATAGAATTTTTTGGTTCCATACTGAAAGTTCTATGGTTGCCTGTGGTTCCACACTCTCCTCGTCAAGGATACTGTGGTTTCACCTTTTCGATGCTTCTTGCATCTGTCGTGGTTTGTCTTGCCCTTTTGGCTATGTGTTTATTCTATTATTTTCCGAACCTATAACTATATAAAATCCCCAGTTTATTTTTATTTTATCTTTAGGCCTCTCATCTCCTCCTCATATTGTGGCCCCTCTCATATCCCCCTCATATTGTGGCCTCCTCTCATATCCCCCTCATATTGTGGCCTCTCATCTCCTCCTCATATTGTGGCCTCCTCTCCTCTCCCCCTCATATTGTGGCCCCTCTCATCTCCTCCTCATATTGTCGCCTCCTCTCCTCTCCCCCTCATATTGTGGCCTCTCATCTCCCCCTCATATTGTGGCCCCTCATCTCCTCCTCATATTGTGGCCCCTCCTCTCCTCCTCATATTGTGGCCTCTCATCTCCCCCTTACCTTGTGGTATAAGAAGGTGAAGCGATACATCTGCAGTAAATAACTTTGGTCGGTAGGGGGCAGCACAATATTAAAGTGCACATAATTTGTATTACATGTAATTACTGGGACATTAGACTCCTACAGAGCTGGCATCCCCTGGGGTCACACTGTATTTAGTTTATTATTATTTTAAAAACACTAAACAAAATAGCAACATAAGAGAAAAAAGTCATCAAATCTATATAGAATGTATCTATAATATATTAAGATGGAATTTCTCAGGATTTACCAATATCATCAACCCACAAGGAAAGAATATTCCATCTCACAGGCTCAAAGTCTTTTCATCGTTATTGTATGACGAAAAACCACATCATTAAAAACATGTGAGTTGATATTCAAAGAACCATCCTGACGTAAAACATGGGGGGAGACGTATCAATAATAAAGTGCGGATACAATACAAATGCTCTCAGTCATATATAGAAATATATAATATATATAATACATGGGAACAAGAGAAGACCCCAGGATAAAGGGGAACCTATGCAAATATTCTGTTACTAACACAATCAAAAAAGAACCATAAAAAAAGAACCCTAACTATGACCGGAGGCTCTGAGCACGTTTAGGTGAAGCTGCATAATAAAAAGATAGGCTAAATAATAATAAAGAAATAGAAAACAAAAGATAGGAGTACTATAATAGAATTAAATGTTGCACACTCCAAATAGGAAAGAGCACGATATAGTACTCTTAATTATCTTTGTATTTTGCTCTTCATTTGCCTGTTTTATCAGTTGAACTTGAGTAACTTAAAAGAGTAACAGGTAGTCACGATGTTTTGTATAAGTATATACCGTTGCCTTTTAACACCTGGATTTTTGTCTCCCCGTACTTGCCCACATTTCATTGAGATCGCCCCTCTGTTTTTTTTATTATTTTTTATGTACTTTCCATGTCACAATTTCTCTTTGTCTTCCATTGCACCATTAGTGGTTATGTTTTAATGTCTAATTATGCTAGGACAATATTAATATACAGGCACAATTCTATTCAATTTTTTTATTGACGATGCCGGTATTGGTTTATTAATACTTCCGACATGTCTAATAGACATAGCATAATTTTGGCGATCTTAATGCTGTGTTGGCAGTCCGATCAGCATCATGTTAATGTTTCGTTTGTTGCTAGGTAGCAAAACAATGAGCGCGTCACTGGGGGTGTTTACCTCTCCGCGGCTCCCGGAAGCGCTGCCTCATGTGTCACATGATCGGCGCACTACCGGAAGTCGTCCCATAAGAGGGGCAGCCCCAGAGAGGTGCCTTTGTAGGCTTGAGAAAGCGCCACACAGGCGCGAAACGGCCCGTCGCTTGCCGCGGTCTGCACAAATGTCCACGTCTACACTCTGTGTGTCCAAATAAATCCTTCTGCACGAATCCGGTGAGTGCCGCTTTTCTGCTTCTTTCATTATGTGATTTTGCCTTCTCAGCTTTTCGTTAGCTGAGCACCACCTTAGTGCAGCCTCGATTCCTATTGGAGTAAGGCGAAAAGGGATGAGCGTCCTCAAGGGGTAGTGCAGGGCATCTATCTCATCGTGTATAACAATCATTTCAGTGCAAAGTCCATGCATCTGATGTATGTTAGAAACAGAAGCATCTAATCCATGGAAAGTCTGATCCCAGGATTTAGATTTTAGTTTTAACGATTTTTATTATGGGAATAATGAATAATGGCAAAAAGGCGCAATATGCCAGGGACCCCCACACAGTGATAAGACAATGTACAGGGCCCAGGTAGGCGGAACACATTGTACTTCATAGTGATGGTATATAATATTCCATGGCGTGTACTGGGAAGCAGGAAAATAATTCCAAATGCAGTGAAAATGGTGGAATAACGTATTTGCTCCATTTTCTTGTGGGCTTGGATTTTATGGCTATCACTGAGCGCTGCAAATGACAGGTCTACTTTATTCTTTGGTTAGGTGCGATCACGGGTATAACAAATTTATAGGTTTTATAATGTTTCTATACATTTACAAAGCGTAAAACCTCCTGTACAAGTCTTCATTTCACCATCTTCTGGGGCTAATAACTTTTTCATACTTCGGTGCACAGAGCTGAGAGCTTGTGGGTGGTGTCATTTATTGTCGACTCTTTGATGACTTTTTTCAATGCTTAGCTATTTTAGGACTGTACTGACTTCTTTTGATCACTCCCCCCCCCCCCCCCCCTTTATTTTTTTATTTGTTTTCTGGATTATTGCGTTATTTTTCTCCCTTAGCGGCTTATTTTCCTTCCCATCTCGTGCCCCTCAGCTGGCTCTAGCCTCCGGGGTCTACGCGTCTCCCATTTTCATTTATGTCAGCATCGGCACATTTTGGTGCGCCCTTTTCCCCACATGTTTTATCGATGTGTTTACTGTTTATGTTCTAGGGAGGGGGGGGTGATTTTGAATTATTTTTTTAATATATTATTTTTTAAAACTTTTTTTTTAATCTTTTTTTTTACTATTTTTTCAGGCTGCCTAGGGGTATCTTTAACCCTAGTGTGTTGAATGATCCCACCATATAGTGCCATAATACTGTAATGAATGGGTTAAAACCAGAAAGCCTCGGGTCTTCACAGGGGGTGGTGATCAAATCCAAGATGGCGGAGGCAGTTTTCCATTTACATGGTTAACAGCGTTAATCAGTGCGCCAGCACTGACCACGGGTGTTAACCGGTGGGTGTTTCCCCTCCACTTTTATGAGAAACGCCCTCCTACCCATACTCCTGCAGCGGATGTTAAGGGGTTAAGGAAACTCTCTCCATTTTTTTTCCTCCTTTTTGTTGTTGCTTGCAATTTTCGGTCGGACCCGGCCCGACTGACGGCAGTCGGCGTCTTGCCAATATGCTTCGAGGCAGTGCTGTGCAGATGAGTTTGCTAAGCTTTGTGTTCCCAGGTGGAGGAAGGTACGGGGACAAACACTGGGTATGATGAGGGGACAACTGGGTATGGGTGGACATTGGTGTACGGGGGACAACTGGATATGGGGACATTGGTAACGGGGGTACAACGGGTAAGGGGGACCCGGGTATGGGGGACACTGTGTATGGGGGACACGGGGTATGGGGGACATGGGGTATGGGGGACATTGGGTACGGGACACTGGGTATGGGGGAGCACTGGGTATGGTGGACACGGGGTATGGGTAGGGTAACGGGACCTGGGTTGGTGGGACGTGGAGTGACTGGATTGACACTGGGTATGGGAGACATGGGTATCGGGGGACACTGGGATATGGTGGACATTGGGTACGGGGACCACGGACCATCGTAATGGGCAACACGTAGTATGGGGGGCATAGGGGTAGGGGGCGGATGGTACATGGGTGTATGGGGGACACGGGTATTGGGGGTACACTGTTGTTGGGGGTACAACAGAGTGTTGACATGGGTAATGGGGTACATTTTGTCTACTGTTTACCCTTGTTATTTTTTACCTTTTTATGTGTTCCAACGTTTTATGTGTGTCCAGTGTGTGTCCTTGTTTTCTCCCTTTTTCTTTTTTCCCCCCCCCCCCCATTTGTTCCATTGTTGACCTGGGGTAACGGGTGTCCGGTGTATGGGGGACCTTGTGTACTTCCACGGGGTAGGTGACCTGTGTCTTGTGGGACCCTTTGTCTTTTGTCCCTCGTTTCTTTTGGCATTTGGTCCTTTTTGTCCCTTTTTCTCTTTGTCCACTTGTGTATGGGGGACACTGGGTATTTTGGGAACGGGGTATGGGGGACATGGGGTATACGGGTGACACTGGGTATGGGGGACCCTGGGTATGGGTGCCAATGGGTGTTATTGCTGTTTTTCCCCTTGTTTTCTTGTTGTCCACTTTGTATGTGTTACAACCACTTTTTCACGTTTTTACCTTTTTTAGTTTGTTTCCATTGGGTAGGCGGGGGACATGGGTCTGGGGACCTGGGTAATTGGGGACACGGGGTATGGGGACACTTGGGGTACGGTTGACACTGGGTTGGGGGACACTGGGTATGGGGGAATGGGGTACGGTGACACGGGTATGGGGGACATTTGGGTACGTGGGACAGCGTGTATGGGGTACACCTACTGGGTTATTTGGGGACACGGGAGATATGGGGTACCTGTTGTAGGGTTACATTTTGTACGGGGGACAACTGGTATGGTGGGAACACTGGGTATGGGGGACACGTGGGTACGGGTGACACGGGTACGGGGGACACGGGGTAAATTGTGACCCGGGGTAAAGACGGGGGACACGGTTACGGGGGTGACACGGGTATGGGTTAAGCCCGGTTACCCTTTGTCCCCTTTTATCTGTATGTTCCACCTTTTTCTTTTTGATCCCGCTATTTTCTTTTAGTTCCGGCGAATTTTATCGTGATTATAATTGCCGCCGGGCGATTATTTATCATTTTATTACGCCTAAGTTTTTCCGAATTGTTCCCCCTTGTCTGGGGGACCAACTGGTATGGGGTACACGGTGTAATGGGGGGACATGGGTACGGGGGACACTGGGTATGGGGGACACTGGTATGGGGGACACTGGTATGGGGGACATTGGGTACGGGGGACACTGGATATGGGGGACATTGGGTACGGGGGACACTGGGTATGGGGGACACTGGGTATGGGGGACACTGTGTATGGGGGACACGGGGTATGGGGGACATGGGGTAATTGGGGGACCTTTGGGTAAAAAAAAAAACTTGTGGCCCAACTGGTTCTGTTTTCCACTGTGTTATTTTTTCCCCAACCCCTTTTCTGTTTTCACCTTTTTTACGGGGACACGGGGATATGGGGAACACTGGGTCTGGGGGACATGGGGTACGGGTGGGGGCACTTTGGTATGTGGGACATTTGGTACGGGGACACGGGGTATGGTTGACACTGGGTCCTTTGGACACTGTGTATGGGGACACGGGTATGTGGGACTGGGGTAGTGGTGGACATTGGGGTACGCGGGGACACTGGTAATGGGGGCACACTGGGTATGGGGGACAATGGTAATGGGGGACACTGTGGTACGGGGGACACTGTTTAGAGGGTTGGACCACCTGGTAATTGTGGGACATTTTTTCCTTTTCCCCCTTTTTTCTTTGGGTACCGCCTTGTTGCTTGGTTTTTGCCCAGCGAGGGCACCTTTTTATGTTTTCCCTTTTTTTCCTTTTGTACGCGTTTTTTCCTGTTTCTTCCCCTTTATTCGTTTTATCTTCCGTCTTGTTGTCGATTGTGTTTTCCCCTGTGTTCGATTTTTTCCCCTTTTTTCGCCACCCGCTTAATTGTTTTCTCCCTTTGTGTGGGGGAAATCTTTTTTACAGCCCGTTTGATGGTGCACTTTTTTCGCCTGTCGGATTTTGCCTCTAGTTTCGCACGCAAAGCGAGAGGCGAAAGACATGTTGTATGGGGGACTTGGGTACGGGGGACACACGGTTAAGGGGGGACGACTGGGTAGGGGACAACGGGGATGGGGGACTGGGGTATGGGGACAATTGTGTACGGGTGACACTGGTATGGGGGAACACTGGGTTGGGGGACACACGGGGTAACGGGGGAGCACGGGGTAATCGGGGGACACGGGTATGGGGGACAACACGGGGTTAACGGGGGCAAACTGGGATACGGGGGAACCGGGGTATTGGGACAACGGGGTACGGGGGCATGGGGTCTGGGGAACACGGGGTCCGGGGGACAAACAACTGGTTACGGGGGACACGGGGTACGGGGGACAACGGAGTATGGGGGACACGGGGTAGCGCGGGGCACTGGGTATGGGGGACACGGGGCAACGGGGGAACGGGTTGGGGGACATGGGGTAATGGGTGACACGGGTACGGGGGACACTGTTTTTTGGGTACACACGTAGTACTGGGGACACGGGTTCCTTTGGGTACAACACGTTGTTATTGTTCCCCTTAGTCCTGTTTACACGTGTTCTGGGAGACAACGGGTAATGCGGACAACGGGGTATAGCGGGGGACACGGGACACGGGGTTACTAGGATGAAGGGTACCAGGAGGATTCCTGTAGATAAATACGATCATAACACGGCATACCAGGGTGGGTCCCGGGAATTGAAAGTTGTCATGGCAAACTGGAAAAGTTGGCCCAATCTGCTGTGTGGCGGGGTCAAAACAAGTAGGCGTGTCCAAGTTATGTGGGTGGATTTACTCTACTCCAACAGACTGTTTATAATCTCATCCATCAGGCTACAGGGATAATTTGGGGCTGCACCTCTAGATAATGAAAATCTTCACTTTATTAAATGTTCGACATTCTGAGAAGGAATAATGTCAACTAATATTCATGTTTTTAACCCTCTTCCCTATCCAGAACTAATCTGAGAACACACTTCATGCAATCTGATTGCTTACATTTGGTATTGGTAATAAATGAAAATGAAAAAATAAATAATAAAGCAAATAAATCCGTGTAGGGTCTGTTAAAACTAACCTGCAGGAAGTGGGAGTGAGGGTCCTGCAGGATGGAATGGCGAGATGGATTCAGCAGGGTGTGAGACAGGGGCGTACTAGAGAGGCAGGGCCCCTTGCAAGACTTTTTAATGTGCCCACCCTCACTCCGCTTAAACATATATAAAAATTTTTACATTCACATTACAACACACATTTATATACTGCACACACCCACTCTATAGCATATATACATCACATATACACACACATACAGTGCCCATATACAGCTTGTCAGCATATATACACATATCCAGTATGTTCATACTCACCATACAGCACACAACCTATACCATACAGCATATAACACCTCACAGATACACACCCATATATATTATATAACATATTATGCTGTAGCAATGGGCATATATAATGGTCAAATCCTGAGTCGTAATGATTGGGGGGGCCCCATCCTCTTTTGTCTGCCTTCCTTCCTGGTCTGACCGCAGGTCTGCTATGGGGTCTCCAGTATTATAGCTTGCTTTGGAGAGTCTTCAGTATTACAGCCTGCTCTGGGAGGGTCTCCAGTATTACAGCCTGCTACCAGAAAACTGGCATTTCAGGTGGTGTGGTGTGTGTTGTGACCAGGGTTGGAGTCGGCCGATGTTGGGTGTTCCTGCCCCACGTCTGTTCACTCTCTGCAGTCTGCAAACTTTCATTAGTGAAAGTTTGCAAGCTCCTGCGCAATTCTACACACAAGCACCGGCGTATGATAAATGACCCCCTGTCTGTCATAATTGAGACCTCAACTTGAGTACAAAAAACAAGAATGTGTGTGACGGTAGGGATTGGATTTCCACTATATGGTGAATTCTAGAATATAAGGGGGCGATTTTTATAAACGCAACGACAGGCGCCACAATTCTGTTGGTTTGCACTAAAAAACAGTCTAAAATGCCTTGCATCAAGGTTCAGAACTTTTTTGAGCACTTTTCCGAATTGTCCCGGTCAAGGGGTGTGGCCTTTGGAAAAATGGGCCGTGGCCTCATGTGAAAACGGGCCCCATGGATTGCAGGAAATCTTTGTCGTTTGTCCAAAATTTGGACACAGTTAGACAAACTAAAGTAGGTCTAAAGTAGAACCGAAGTATTATCTGCCAGCAGAATCATTCATCACAGTGATAGATCTGGCGCAGCAAATGACTAGTGTTTTCCAGCTACAAATGACGAAACCTGAGAACACTGGGGGTCATTTACTAAGGGCCCGATTCGAGTTTTCCGAACGTTGTTCCCGAATGATTTACCGATTGCGCCGCCGATTTATCCTTGATAGGCCCGGGTATTGGGGCAGCGACTAGATTGTTGGCGCACGCGCGCCTGGCAATGGCACGCGACGGAAATCGAGTGGGGCCGTGGTCCGAACGGAAAACCCGACCGGATTGAAAAAACCGCCGCATTTAAAAAAAAAAAGGTTCGCGGTCGAAGATCATTGCACCTTCATCTGGATAGGCCGGTGTAATTGAGCATTCCGATGCGTACTTCAGCGCAGCAGCGCCACCTGGTGGACGTCGGAGGAAACTGCGCTGAATGAATCCCGGCGGACCGAGCATCCAGCGACAGAGAAAGCGACGCTGGATGCGAAATGGAACGGTGGGTAAGTAACTCTTTGCCCCATTGTGAGTTGTGATTAAGGATTTGAGGACTACTTTTATAAGCATGCATCATACCCACTTGCCGGCATACAAGATGATAACATCTATGCCCATTATGATAATAAATAAACTGGAAAAATTCTTCAGCTATGACCCATTCATTAATGTCATTCATGCCTCTTTCTCTAAAACCCCTCAGTATGGTTGCAGGGTATTTTAGGACAGTTTTTGGGCACATTGCAAATATTCTGATTGAGAATAGATCAATGAGGGCACATTTACTAAGAACAGTGCCCTGTTATATGTGCAGTTTGCCTATTTGCCAACAGAGGGCACACTTTTTGGTTTGTGCCTGGACAATTTAACATGGGCAAGCAACAAAATCTGTTGTTATTCTGCATGTAAAATATAGCGCCACGGTATGACCAGACCGGAATACCCCCTAATTAATGTTGGCATAACGCCTTGTGCAGCTGATGCCCCCAACAGGGTCATTTGCAACACAAGTGGTGAAGACACTCCTAAAACTGTGCAAGCAGTTTGCAGTAGAAAGAGAAAGGTGCACTGGAGTTACCTGGTGGGCGATGAGGGAGAGCTAAGGGCCGGCCAAAATGGCCCACCAATGATAAGATGCTCCCCAAAGGGCTCTGCATTCTGCCGCCTGAGGCCGGAGATTTTGAGCACTGGTGGCACCTCAAAATTTGTGCTCGAACCCATGAAAGGTCCTCTGAAACGGGTGTCTCTCGGTTTAAAAAGTGTTCTAAGCATAACTTCGTAAGCATGCCAATCATTTCACAATGGACAATCATATGTATTATATCACTAATTAATAATTAAACGAGATTAAAAGGCTCACATCATATCATAAAAAGCAACATAAGTTAAAGTCCCGATAGAAAAGACCATGTGTGTCCGATTACTAGTTAATGGTAAGGCAAGGAAGTGTTAGCCAGTTCTTTTCAGCTTCAGAAAACCACAAAAAACCCAGTGCTCTATATATTCTTATAAATATGGCCTGGCCCAGGCTGTAAAAAAGGGTGGGGAGACAGTCTTCCATACACTGAAACATTACAATAGTGAAAGTCTCTCCATATATATGGGGGGAATACAAGAAGAAAACTAAGTCCCGCACAGGTGGAGAAAACTCAATAGAGGGGCTGTATAGAAGCCTTCCATTGATCCTGGCCAGATCTTCAGTAGTAGAGTTGAAAAAAGTGTAGGCAGCACTCCAAAAATTCAAAAAGGGTGAAGTTATTGAAACGAGTAGCAACGTTTCAATGTGAACCACCTTCATCAAGCCTTCAACCAGCTTGATGAAGGTGGTTGAAGCTGATGAAGTGGTCACATCGAAACGTCGGCACTGTGTCAATAAACTTCACCCTATGAATTTTGAGTAAGTGCTGCCTACACTTTTTTCAACTCTTCATATTTATGGGGAGATAGATAAAGTTTGTATTGTATTTGACAATCTTCATGACCACTGTTCTGCCTCTTCATATATATCTAGACAAGAGAGGCATTTCAGGGACCTTTTAATAATAGTAAAAAACTTGGCTTTTTTGGACCAAATACAAGTTAAAAATCTTCAGCTGTATTATTTGTCCATCTTCATGGAAAATGCAGTGCATGTAACGTACATGTGAATAAAATTAGGTGGAAAACAAGTTGGTTACGCTTCAAACATACCCAATATGCCCTTACTCGTGGCTGAAGACGGGGCGTGGCGAAGAATAATAAAGATGGAGAAGATTTTTTAACTTGCATTTGGTTGTGCAGAAACCCCAAAGTTGTTTCTGCTGTTGTTGATTACGTTATTATTTAGTCCGGAGTTGAGGCTATCTGCACACCTGAAAGTACTAAATGTGATGATTGGTGATGCTGAAAACCTTTTTTGATTCGGGGCTAAGCACAGGATTTAAAATCAAATTGTGACGCAAGGCATGCACTCCCATACACCGGGAAGGAAGAGAAGAAGGTGAACACTCCGGCGGACCTAGCGGGGAAAGCGACCGTGCGGATATTGGGGGCACGATTCTTAAGAATTGCGGCCAGTCAGTCAGATCCAGATAACACACCTCGGGGATCTCACATGGGACCAGGTAAGTAAATGTGCCCCAGTAAGGATAAGTAGAAAATAGGGGGACAATGCTGCTTTAGTACAAGTGTGTACTTGACCTTATACATTTTAGGCACTTATACACTACACCGAGAGCTCCCAGTGGGTTATCACGTTGTCCGTCAGAAACATTACGAGTTAAACAATGAAGAGTTGTCTCATGTGCAATTCTAATCGCGGAAAAAAAAAGATTTAAAGCATTCCACTGTATTGCTTGGCAGATGGTGGAAACCATAGCGCGCAGTTTAGACGCACTACTGCTAATAAAGAGGTAATTAAATATAAGGGCTAACATCTGCTAGTAATACACAAGCAAACAAGAAGCCCGTCTGGGCCAAACATCGCGGGTATGGACACATCTCTGCCTCTTAAACCGAGCAAGTTTTCTGCTAATCTAACAGAGTTAGTGATTTTTAGATGTGTATCACAAAGCTATAATTTTGTCTCAGAGCCAGACCACATAAGGTGTTACTTTCGGTTGTTTCATTTAGTCTTATCCAAAAGTCAGTAAATTGACGACCAGGGAAAAAATTATAATGACATCATCTGTGGAAATATTCATAAAACAAAATGCCCAGATGTAGGATATTTATAAAGACATGTGGTAGTTCAAATACCACACCAGAGGAAAAAAAAAAAATCAAGGATTCCACAATTTCTTCATAAAAACAGATTGTGCTATCGCCACTCTGCTTGTTTTCAGCACTTTTGCCTCTATGAATAATTCCTCTTCTTTTAACAATACACTAGGGAGGCATAAGAATGGTAATAAACATGTGCCAGCAGCGCAAATACGAGAAGAGCACTTAACTGGCATCGCACACCACCGGAGAGAGGCCATTCTTTAAGTTTATTACAATCTGTGTGAAATGTTGAAAAGTACAAGAAATGAAAACATGGCCGTTGATGATGAAATATTTAGATGTGTTATTGATGGCCAGGGAAGAGTAAATATGTTAATGGGTGGATACGGGGAAAAGTGGAAATGCAACGCTTCATTTTAATGCTAGAAGTTGCTGTATTTTTCCAGTGACTGTGGTCAGGCACAATGATAGTCAACTTTGGGAATTGTAGCTAAAAGTTTATAGGTGTTGGTAGGTCCAAGCTCGGGGCTGAGGGTGGGACGCAGGAAAAGAGGGACACATTGGTCTTCTTGTGGAACAAGTGTAACCAACACTCATAGAGGGTTTTGTGCTGCTACCAAGGGTGCTGCACCAGCCATGAGCAAGTTGTGCCTCTCGCCTCAGGCAGCATTCAACTGCAGGAAGGTGGAGGGGCAGCGGGCATAAACTTAAAGTGGTGATAGAAGTGTCCAGGGGGTCTGGCATCCCAACCTAGAAAACTAAAGAATGAAGGAAAGAGTGAACCCCCATTATATATATTATGCGCCAGTGCACATCTTCCACAGTACATGCATGAATTGTAGCTAAGATAAGGAAACATTGGGGAGAGAGAGGGGAACAGAACCAACAGAACTAGGAGATCTCCTGCCGTCGACGTCCCCATGTGGTTCTTACAGCTGGGGGGACAGATATGTGTATATGTATATATCAGGGAATAATGTGTGCGCATAAAGTGTATAAATGTGTGAGTATACAAATATTTATAGGTGGTGGGGGGGGGGGGCGGGGGCATTCAGAAGTCTTGTATGGGGCCCTGATTTTCCTGATAAGGGGCAGCATAAGGGGCACAGTCGCAGACCCCTGGCCAATTAAGTACTGTCATCTCTCTCCAGATGTCAGCATGTGTGTGAGACACTTTAGAAGGAAACCGCCCACTAAAAAGAATAATATATTAAATAGCAAGATTATATTGCTATTGGATGGTTCACGAGGGGGACAAAGTTTCTATTGTTCCCCTCAGGGCAGACAGAGAGTTAAGGGTTCACCCCCGGATGCTACCAAGGGGCGATCTTAAACGGACAACGTTATTGCATGGCCACCGGTACTCCATCACAGAGAGAATTTCATCCCCTATTTCAAAATTTTTGGCCTGAGGGTCCCAGTAAGTCCCTGATCTGTGGACATATCATCATTGTCTCTGAATTTGGATATAACTACTTTTGTGAGACAACCCCTTAAAACAAACCCATCGTCAGGCTGCTTCAAAAATCTTCAAAACCCACAAGTGACTTTTCCTATAGATTGAATCTTGCAGGTGTCAATTTCTGTGGCAGTTTTTAACGTGGATTTCAAAACCTTTGCTATAAAATACAAAGGTCAATGACTTAGTCAAGGGTCGCCACTTGGAAAATTGGGACATTCATTGTTGTGACTCATTGTTGGTGCTTTTATACGCTGTTGTTTCTTCTATTCTTAATTTGAGTCTTTCAATCCTTAAAGGCATCTACCACCAGCATCAAGTATTGTAAACCAACAACACGCTGACTAACTGGGTGTGTTCCCCTCTGGCAGGATATGCTCTCTTCTTTCAGCTTCAGCTTCTTAGTGCCCTGGTTTATTAAAATAAAGTTCTTTTAAATATCACAAATTCAACTGAAAGCTCTCAGGCTCATTTGCATAATTTAAAGCCTTCTTTCTTAGAAACAAGGGTACCAGGAGCTTCTTAAAAGAAGCGCAGATCCTGCAGAGGGCAAACACCAGTATGTCAGTGTGCTTGTTTACAATCATTGATTCTGATGTAACGTCCTTTAAATGAGATCTCTTATACAGGAGCTTCAGCTCGGAGTTTTTGTTTTCCACCAAACTAATTATTGCCATAGGTCACACGGAAGTAGTCATAGTTAACATATTGAGCATCCAAGCTAGATCTAGGTTCTATACAGCGCGATTAAATTTGATTCATGTTGCAGCCATGTTGAATATATTCCGATTATATTTCATTGAGCGATTTTGGCTGGGTTACCTGTTAAATACAATCATATCGCTACTGGATATGTCAGCTGTATGTTCTAACAGTAACTGTGCCTTTTATATAAAAGAAGCCCTGGCAGTGGCTCCTGAAAACTTGGATTATACACAAAAAAACATTTTGAGAACCTTCATTCTTGTATTTTTTTCCTCTAGAAATATAATATATATACAAGATATATATATGAAAAATTCAGCTCATATAATTAGGAAGAATAAAAAATCCCATAAAAGTCTTGAAAAATCTTATTTTGTGTTAAAAGTATGTTAAAAAAACGATGTGAGGGGAGGTCAGGTAGAACCTCATTAGTCCTGTGTGAAGGTTAAAAAAAATACGAGGACATTATTGGATTTTGGATGTCACCGAAGTGACCACTGCCAAAATTTCTTCTGGTGGGATATCTTTACTTAAGGGTAAGTTCACACCAACATTTTCCTCCTTCATTCTTGCTGTTCCGTTATAGGAATGGAAAACAAAATTAGCCGCAGCAGCACCATGTCATATTGTCGTAAGCATTGGAGAAGGAGTCCTCTGTACACTAACGGGAACTGCCATTAGAGCACTTTTCGGCTCCCGCCCATGCCCCCATGATAGAATAGTGTGCACTTGCCAAAGATTTGTTATAATAAAACTGGCTTTTTCCCATAAAAATAAAAGTTAGAGGAAAGTTTACCGTTCTCGCTGCTAGAGCTGTGTCCCATGTCCATGGAGTGGCAGTGAAGTGTGTTTCCTTCCTCAGGAAACGGTCATCTGGATTGTTATTGTAATTTGAAATACAACATGATGATCCAAAGATGGGGATGAAACCGCTGCTTCACTGGCACTCCCATGGGACACAGCTCTGCAGAGAGAAAAGAAAAATTTCACCCTAACTTTTCTTTTATCAGAAAAAGTCAGTTTTATTATAAAAACACTATGGAATGTGCACATGTTCTCTACGGGGACATGGGGGGAGCCAGAAAAAGAGTCTGATGAAGTTTCCCTTTAATCATATGGGGATCAGAAGGTTAGCAAAATATCATGTGGTTTTCCTCTTCATATAAAGCAAGCATTAGGTTAAAATATACCAATATTCGGGACACTGCCTGACCACCCATGACAAACTGGTAGTTTTGTGTATGTGCAGCTACCAGATTAAGGGGTTGTCAAAGTCAAAATGAAAGTTCAATGGTGAGGGTTGCTTTTGACAACCTCACAGTTGTTGTATTAGGTACTTGTGATTTCCCCCACAAGTGCCTCATGATTTATCTCTCTACCTTTCTTCAGACCAATTGATGTCTAGTTATTGCACAAATATCTAAAGATAGATAGAACAATATTATGCAGTTGAGATTTTCAAAGTCTGATGTCTAAGGTAAAGAATCCAGATACATAATAATAATTTTTACATTACTTTAAAGGGGATGCACTGATTTTCTATTTAATGATCTATAGAAAAATAACAAACTAGCCATGTCACCTCTATCCAGCCCTCTATGCAGAATGCCACCTTCTGTCTCAGGTGACCCCTGTAGTGTACGCGGAGGCTAGTGACGTACACGTTAACAGCTGCCGACCTCTACCAGCGGGGTGCACAGCTGAAACTCTGTATACAAAAACATAGATCACTCAGATTACTAATAACAATGTATCCTCCACAACCACATAAAACATAGTGGTTGCCTCTTGATGTAGTATACAGACCTAGGAATAAAGAAACCCCAACATAAATCTCTGTAGTGATTGTTCAGAAAATTATTCATGATTATACTTACCCATGAGCTGTCTGTGTTCCAAATTGAATAATCCCAAATCTGATCATTAGTTTGAAATTGCAATCGATGGTTCCATTATCTTGGTTAACTTCCCTTTTTATATAAAATTGCCAATTTATGTACTCATAATGTATTCCATAATATTAGGTCTGCCAACAGAATTATTCCCATTAATTTTAAAAAGTTGATTTTAGAAAGAAGGAGAGGCCATGGATAACAAATTTAAAAACATTACCACGGTCATGTCGCCTGAGATCTGATGAGGTAATGCTTCATGTTATCATGCTGGGATTCCTTAAGTTTTCCCACTACGGGAAAGTGATGAATGAAAAACAGAAGTGACAATTTCTATTTTTTCAGAATATACAGAGGATAAAAGATACAAACTGAGGGCAAGGGTGGATTAATGATGATGTAGAGTTCAGACAGTGAATGAGTATTGTAGGGAAATAACCCATTCTCATCAGCAGGAGGGTAGCTAGCAACGCCAAAAGAAAACCCTGGCTTCAGGGATAATAAGAACATTCCAAAATAACAAAATAATTACATGGAAAAACAAAACAGTAGTCTAAAACTAACATTAAGTAACTTTTTCAAAAATTTGAAGATCACCAGTAAATACCATTGACTTACTGCAATAGAATCAAGGAATATGAAGCTCTGATCGGATCTCGAAAAGCTCATTAGTCTTTGCTACGTTTAACCTCATACTGCTCAGTACAGTATGTACATTATCCCATTGTGGCTGACCTTACCATCATGATGACCAGGTTGAGAGACTGCAGTATGTTATCTGTTCTAAGTTCCACCAAAAATGGCTCTCCCAGGAATTTACTATGGCTTTGCTGTTCATTCACTGTACTTTTTTTAATCCCAAAAACATGTGTAATCTATTTTAGGAAATTTGAGTAGACTGCGGTTCTTTGGGTTCTGATTCTGATTATCTATCATAGAAAGCGACTGCATAAGAATCAAAGAAGAACCTACAAGCAGCCCCCGGTTACGTACAAGATAGGGTTCTGCAGATTTTGTTCTGAAGTTGAACTGGTACTATTTTATATATGTTAACCCTAGTCAAAATTTTTTTGGTCTCTGTGACAATTGGATTCTAAAATGTTGGATTGTCCATAAGACCAGGATAACCAATAAAGCTTCATGCAAACCTGTGAATACCGGTTACAGCTGATTTATTGTTAGCCTAGGGGCTAAAGTACCAGTAAAATTACAAAACAAGGTCTGTTTGTAACTAGGGTCCTATGTAAGTCGGGTAAAAAAAAGGGGGAAAAAACCTTTTGGCCCCGAATGTGCTTACAAAATACCATGTTTAAGATACTTTGTCAAATTGGTCCTCTAGTCCTATAAGGAATACATTATGTTTTTTTTATATTGGTCATATATTAGGGAGTCCTACTCTGTAAGAAAGTGGGAAGAATCTTTATTTGTTTGTTAAAGGTTTTGTCCAAGATCAGAATTTTTGTTATGTTCCCAGGTGCTGTAAAAAATAATAAATCAGTAATGCTTACCTTGGTCATTAGCTCCGTCTAGGGTGTCCTAATGGTGACTTGTGGTTGGTTCACGTGACCATATGCCATCCCTACATTGAAAACAAACAATATCCTTGGGAGTGAGCCAAAAAAGTAGCATATTCTCATTTTGCATCTTTTCAAACCGAGAACTTGAAGGGCACAAATTAATTAAACTTCCCACCTCCCAGTGAACTCGTTGTTTTCCTGTGTCAGTCTCCTCAGGCACAACAGCCGCAGAGCTCCCCCTCCCCCCCGGACTGAACAACACATACTGACAGGGAGTCAGGTAATGTAAAACAAACTATTATAAACTACTGAAAGGATTCAGAATGCTGACAAAGGGATTTTTAAAATCACCATAGCATAGGCTATTGGAACCTGTCACTAGCTAAAAATTACATTCTTAGTTTCAGATTCATTTTAAGATGTAAAGATCAACATTTTTTTTCATGTTTTTTCTATGTTTATTGAGTTTATTTACACAGTCTCGCCTGCCATACTTTGTTCTTCTGTGCTATCTTTGAGAAACAAACTTCTGTCTAGTTAAGATGTTACTTGGAGCACTACTCTATAGAATTTTTTGTTCCATTACTGAAAGTCTATGGTTTGCCTGTGGTTTCCCACCTTCCTTCCGTCCAGCATACCTGTGGTTTCCCTTTCCTTGCTCTTTGCATCTTGTCTGTGGTTGCCTTGCACCTTTTCTGGCTATTGTGTTTTTTATTTCTATTATTTTCCGAACCTATAACTATATAAAATCCCCAGTTTATTTTTATTTTATCTTTAGGTGAACCTTTAACTACTTTGTCACGTTGTGCTAATGTTTATAAATGTGAAGAAATAATTTCGAGATAGTTCTGTAAGAGCAGTTAATATACAGTATACATCCCCATAGAGGGTAAGTCCACAGGACATATCATAAAGAAACAATCTTCTCCTGCAGCGCATTCCCATAGTAGGACCTGGGACTGAGCTTAACCAAGAAAGCAATATACGGAAGAATTCAAGTTGATACTGATTAAAGAATTCTAAAACGATCCACTGCTATTTCTGATTTTGTAAAACCATATGCTGTCTTTTGGGTCATACTAGAGATGAGCGAACACTAAAATGGCTCGGGTACTCGTATTCGAGGACGAACCTTTTCCCGATGCTCGAGTGCTCGCTTCTCAGAATAACGAACCCCCATTGAAGTCAATGGGAGACTCGAGCATTTTTCAATGGGACCACAGGCTCTGCAGGGAACGCTTGGCCAAAACACCTGGGACCTCAGAAAAGGATGGAAACACCACGGAATGCAGGAAACAGCAGGGGACAGCATGCATGGATGCCTCTGAGGGATCTGCATAATCGCACCATATGCCAAAATTGAGGGCAAACAGCATAGGCATGACAGAGTGGACAGAATTGAAGCTAGATAGCTCTAAAACATCAATATTACCCTGACACTATAGGGGACGGCTATGCAGAGCAGCGGCAGCATGCGGCCAGGCTAGTAGAGTGGCATGGCACATACCCTAAATGGATCAGGCTTCAAACCAATGGGGCAGGAGGAACCAAAGGACGGTGACAAGAAGAAGCTCAAATAATACTACGCTCACATGATAAAAGTTGCCAGTTATATTTTGTTGGATTACACAGCAGACAGCGTGGGCGCAAAGAATACACATGGAGAGCCAGAAACACCCCAACATGTCTGCCTGACAAGCTCGTTTGATAAGGGGACCATGTATGCTTCAGTAATCATCCAGTCGCTGCAACTTCGCCATCTCCTTTCGAATAGTTTAAAATACTATAAGCCCTCATCCATAAAGCTCTGTATAATGCTGCACCCCTCCTACTCTCCTCTCTTATCTCAGTATTATCGCCAACCCATGCTCTTAGATCCGCCAGTGATCTTAGAGTTAACCTCTACCCTAGCGGACCTCCCCATAGCGTATCCAATACTTACTCTAGAGCTGCACCAATCTATGGATGCCTGCCCGGACATCAGACTAATACCTATCCGATCCAAAGTTCAAACGTGCTCTTAAAACCCCATTTTCTTTAGGCCAAGCCTTATACACTCATTATCCGCATGAAGTTTTAAAACTCTTCTACTAACCCGCCTTGACGTCCTCCCATCTGTTATCCACAAACCATCAGGCACCATACTTCTCTGCATCCCTTCACCCTGACCTGGTATATAGTGAACGGCCTGAGTGTTCCAAAGCGAGGCAGCAATTCCATTGATGTATATCTATTTTTCTATCCCTAAGAAGTAATGGCGTTTGACCATTAAATTTCTTTCCCTTCGTGTTACCCCATCATCTCTAACCGTAGCTCTGGCGAGTCAGGACCTCACTCCTGTTGTTCCATACAATTGTTGTGCTCTGTTACATTACATTGTATTTGTTTTTCGCTATGATTTGTAAAAGTCGCTGACAGATATATGATGACGCTTATAATAAGATTATATTATATGGCAGTGTGACGGCATGTGAACTATAGTAGATTAAAGGTGCTGCTGCACTATGTTTGTTTGGATGCTTTGATGGAGCTGGCGCTCTGCCAGCAGCGAGCTTTCGGCCAATCCAAGCCCCTGTTTCTAGGCATACCCCCCAAACAGCACTTTAAGAACCTTTTGATAAGATCAAGTGTAGATTAGCGTTCTTATAAGTTGGATATGCCGGGGTGAGGGGAATGTAAACAGATGCGCAAGAGATCGCTGAAATAATATCCCTCCTAAATGGTAAAAGTTGCCAGTATATATTTGTGGATTACACAGCAGGTGGCGCAAAGGTTAACAACTTTTGATGTGGATGCCCTGTAATAGCTCTTGGGTCGTGTGCCTTTTATCGCCTAGGCTCAGCAGTTTCAGCACCATCCTGCTGTCGCTTAGCGACGGCACTGCTGCGATGTGTGGCCTAGACTACGACTGATGTGGCGGCATGCCCCGGATGGTAATTCGGAGGAGGAGGAGGTGGGAGGAGGGGTGGAGGAGGGTATAGAGGCCCTTTGGACCTGGACCGACGGTATGCCCCGCACTTCTCTGGCGTCGCCAGTATATGAGCAGCCCCAGGGTCAGACTCGGTCCCAGCCTGCACCAAGTTAAGTGTAGGAGCGTTCTTTAAGTTGGGATATGGCGGGTGAGGGGGAATGTAAACGTATGCGTCAGAAGCGCAATTGATGCGGCATGGAAGCTGTGGCCGCTCCTGCGCAGGCGAGCTTTCTCCAAATCCAACCCCTGTCCTCTAGGCTAGCTCCCCAACAGCACTTAAGAACTTTTGTATAAGATCACAGGGAGTACGTTCTTATAAGTTAGGATATGTCGCGTGGTGAGGGATGTAAACCGATGCGCAAAAGCGACTGAAATAATATCCCTAAATGGTAAAACTTGCAGTTATTGTTGGGAAACACAGCAGGTGGCGACAAGTTAACACTTTGATGTGGGAATCCATGAAAACAACCCAATTTCTGCCTTGACACACCTCGTTTGTAATGGGAATGTATGGGGCAGCTATATTGACGATGGCGTGGTGTAGCATGGAGACACGTGTGGAAGGCTGCTATGGAGGACAATTTATATTGGATAGTGCGCTGTATTGGACAGAGTCCCAAACAATTTTTCAAACCAGAGGAGCAGGTAGGTGGCCCTCCAGTAAAATGGAAATACGATGTGAGTTGCCTGTATGTGGCATCCCAAAAATGTTTCAAACCAGAGGAGCAGGTAGTGTGGCCCTCTCATTAAAATGGAAATAGATTGAGGTCCTGTATGTGGCAGTCCCAAAAATTCTTCAAACGTCAGAGGAGCAGGTAGGTGGCCTCATAAAATGAATAGATTGAGTTGCCTGTATGTGGCAGTCCAAAAAATTCTTCAACCAGAGGAGGCATGTAGGTGCACTGCAAGTTTAAATGAATAGATTGGAGTGCCCTGTTATGTGGCGCTCCAAAAAGTGTAAAACTCAGAGGAGACGGTAGGTGGCCCCTCCAGTAAAATGGAATAGATTTTTTTGAGTGCCTGTATGTGGCAGTCCCAAAAATTGTCAAAACCCAGAGGAGCAGTAGGGGCCCTGCACAGTAAAAGGGAATGAATTGAGTGCTGTATGTGGCAGTCCCAAAAATTTTAACAAACCAGAGGAGGCAGGTAGGGTGGCCCTCCGAGTAAAATGGAATAGATTAGTGCCTGTATGTGGCAGCCAAAAATTGTTCAAACCGAGGAGCAGGTAGGTGGCCATGCAGAATACATGGAATCAGATGAGTGCCTGATGTGGCTCAGTCCCCAAAAATGTTTCAAACCAGAGGAGCAGTAGTGGCCCTCAGAGACAATGGAATAGATTGAGTGACCTGTATGTGGCGTCCAAATTTTTTAATAACAAAGGACCGGGTGTAGCCTCCCTGCCTCGGGGTCCCCTCGAAAAAGGAATAGTTGATGCATGTATATGTGACACTCCACAAAAATTTGTCAAACAGGACCGGGTAGGTGGCCCTCCAAAAATTAAATGCATGAATGTAACTATCAGCAAGATGCCAGTGGGCCCTTCAAAAAATAGCCCATTTTCCTCTGCTTACTGTACAAAGAGAAGGGAAGGAGGGAAAATTGATAGGCTGAGGAGATGGAGATAGTAGGTGGAAATAAGATTACAGAGTTAGACCATGCCTTCATCGGCAGTGCGTTATGGAGATTG
The DNA here is from genome assembly GCA_019512145.1 of Engystomops pustulosus. Lineage (NCBI taxonomy): Eukaryota > Metazoa > Chordata > Amphibia > Anura > Leptodactylidae > Engystomops > Engystomops pustulosus. The sequence goes on along the minus strand of CM033643.1, from coordinate 195,091,166 downwards.
GAAATTGAGAGTAAATCCCAGCTTTATTCAGTTTAATAAACGCGTCAGCCTGTCAGCGCTGTCAGCGCACAGGCGTTGTGCCCTTATCGCGGTATGACTAAGGCACAGCATGCATCCACTGAAAACCCGCTCGGACAAGACGCTAGCGGCAGGGCCAGGAATAACCTCCACGGGTACAGCCCAGTTCGGCCACAGTCCACTTTGAAACCCAGTAGTTGTTAGGGAGCTGTCCGTGGATCATTTAGGACGATGGTATGGTCCGCTACGTACTCCCCACCATCTTCTGGTAAAGATCAGCCCTACTAGCCGAGACTGGGGACAGGTGACAGTGTTCTTGCTGGGTGGGTGACATAAGAGCTGGCAAAAGCCTTTTGAAAGCGTACCCTTGCCAGCTTGCTGACAAGCTGCCTCTGCCTACTCTCCCTCGCTACTTGTCCCCGCAGAACTACGCACTCTGCCGCTAGCGCTTGTCAGAAGGGAAATACTGTTTCAGCTGTGTGTAACCGGCCTGTGGATTCATCATTCTTCACACTCCTTTCTCGCAGGGATGAGAGTGGGAAACGATTCTTGACCTTGGGAGGGGTGACACCAGGTCCGTTGCGGAAAATTCTTTGAACGCAGTCACGGAAGGCTCCGCAGATTGCATATGCTGCACGTACCGCGTAGATCCTCCTCCTGGGGGTACTTTCCTCTGACCTCACTCTCAACCTAGCGTGCTCGCCATGGACAGCTCTGAAATGAGGGAACTACAGAGGAACATGGTGCTTATGTGTCTCGACGAATCCGTCTCACGGTTCTCACTATCACCCCGAAAGACGCTAAGAGGAGAACAGAGTATCAAGGAGATAGAATCCTCCTTGGCTACCTGAAGTATTCTCTCTCCACGCTCTTTGAGAGCCAAAGTCTTCTCGCACTCACGCTGACTGAACAGTGGGAGGATTCAACATGTCCCCAGCGGGAGGTCCCAACAAGAGGAGAAAGATCCCCCCCTTGGCTGAAAGACCAGGGCTTGATCAACGGTACCCCTCTTAGAAAGTCGTCAGCTGCAATTACAGCCAGCACTGGAGCATGAGCGGCATCGCAGACTTGTGTTGACTCCTCCCAAAGTACTCAGCACTGACGAATTCAGACATCCACGTTCCACTCCTCTTGTAGACTTGAGGAAGCTGACTTGCCTGTACTACCAGTCTGGTGGAAGTTTGACATCTTGGCAGTCTACATCGCTTCTGCTTTGCTGGTAAACCGCTGGATAACTGGTCAGTGTTAATTCCACCTCGTGGGCACGTCGCACAACAGTCGGTGATGCGGGGGCAGTTGGAGCGGCGCTGGCTCGCCTGAGAGTGGCCAGATCTGGGCTGGACCTTCCGAAATGCGCACAGATGCGGCCACCTCTGAGCAATCAGACAGATTGGGGTATGTCCTGAGAAACGCTGCACTATCAATTTAACACATGGCCAGGCATGGCAACATGTGTCAGTCTGCCGAGTTGCAGAGCCACCACCAGGTTTACGGCCGTTGTCACACACAACCATTCCCGCTTGAGGTTCCGCTGTGCCAGCCACGATCAGTCTCGCCGTGATGCCCTGTAATAGCTACTGGGCGTGATGCCTTTGTCGCCTAGCTCAGGCAGTTGACACGCTGCGTCGTTAGGCGCGGAACTGTTGGCGTGCCTAGAGCTACCGACTGTATGGCGCCGTGCCCACGGATGGTATTTCGGAGGAGGAGGTGAGGAGGAGGGGTGGGAGGAGGAGGAGGCATAGTAGAGAAACACCTGGACCCTAGTAGAGTACGCGGATAGGAGCACATGTAATAAGGTGAGCTGACCGATTCCGCTCTTTTTCTTATAGTGCCTTAGTACGGCATTACTATGCCCTCCAGTGTCATGTACGATCGGTCCCAGTCCTCCACCAAGTTAACGCCATGTGCCGTCAGACGATATATAGTGGCCCTGCCGGCAGCACTCGTCCACGTTCGTGGTCACCGTGGACCTTTTGTCAGAAACGGCGTTGGTCAGGGCTAAGTATGAGGATGTTATGGAGGATCTGACGCCGTTGTGGTCGCAGGTACATGACTCAGGGAGATAATAGGCCAAAGAGTGGGACCGAAGTACGAGGGGCGAGGACAGGACCGCACCTCCTATTTCTTAGGCTCGATAAGGCACCCTGATCTCTTCTAAGTTTCTAGCTTAACCTAGGGCAGCATATTTCTATCAGTAAGCATTAGAGTGGAGTGTACATAAGAAGGAGTGCGTGGGGAATGCGATAAGGGACGGGGAGACAGAAAGGAACAGCTAAGAGGGGGTAAAGCTGGAGGTGGGCTGACTTAGTATGTGCGGTGAAGACTCCAAGGCGCTGGGGTATGGAGAGCTGAACGCTGGTGGATGCTGTGGAGGATCGTGGGGCGACGATGGGGTTTTTGTGCCAGGGTCCTGGGCAGGGGGTGACTAGCATTGATAACGGGGAAGGAGCAGGTGTGCACGGCCAGGAGGGGTGAACGGGCTTGTGCCATGAGGTGGGTGCTTTAGTGCATATCATATGCCCTGCCGCATACTGGGGTAGTTAAGCTAGTAGGGTGGAACCCCTGCTGAGCCGTGGTTTGGCAAATTTGCACACCACAGTCCAGCGTCATCGGTTTATTCCTTTAAAGGAACCTCCACACTTTGAAAGATCTAGCCCCCTCGCCGCAAGCAGCCCCACCACGGAGCTTCACTAGTTTGACAGTGCGCTGATGCACCAGCTCTGGCCCTGCCTCTCGTACTGCCCCACCACTGCCTTTCCAACCTGTTCAGGTTCGAGGACTCTCCTCCGTTCGAAGCACTGTGTTCACCGCCTCTCAACACCCGCTGTGGGTTCTGTCCACTCTCAGCCTCCATCCTCAGTCTGGCTCCCCCCTCGGACTTCCTGCCCTGACAACAAACTTCCCCACTGTCTGACACACGTGTCTGCCTCATCGTCGTACACCTACTTTACACAATCTTCCACTACGTCAAGAAGGTTCATCATCACCCACAGACTGTGACGGTGGAAAACCTGGGCATCTGAAAATTGCTCAGCAGCAACCGGACAATGTTGTGACTGTGGGAAGGGTCCAGAAAACAGTTCCTCAAGTTAATGCGGTTCAATGGCAAATTTCCTGGGAGGGGCAGACTGGGGGGGAGGTAGGCTGAGGTTGGCAGGAGCTGAGGAGTGGGGATTCGGTGACATGGGTGGACATGCGTGGAAGACTGACTGGTGGTGGACAATGCTCGAAGTCATTGTCACAATCCACGAATCACCTGTTTCGCACGGTTCTGCCTCAACAGTGCTCTACCACGAGTCACAGTAACTTCAGACATGAAGCCTAGGGAGTGTAGCTCGCCGTCGTCCCTGCTCCTCTCATCAGCAGGATGTGTCTCCACCCCGCCCAGGACCACGGCCCTCTGACCCCTGCAGTAGTTGGACGCCCACGTCCCCGCCCTCGTCCTCTACCCCTAGCCCTCGGGTTAAACATTTTTTAAATGAAGTTATACTTTTTTTTTTTTTTACTTCTTTTGTTTTTTTTTGTGTTTTTGTTGTGTTTTTTTTTTTTGGGTGTTTTTTGTTTTTTTTGATTTTATTAAACAAACAAGTCCTATGCCTATTGCTATGGCTATTTTACTAGCCAAGTAATCAAAGGAACACACTACATGCCAGATGAGATGACACGAGTTAGGTGCCTAATAGAAATCCAACCCCTAACTGATTATTTTTTGCACTCGGGCCCTTTGCTATGGATATGTGCGCCACTAAGCGCAGACACAGCGGTCCGACAAGTCTCACTACAAAATTGCTCAGAATTGGCAAGTACTGCCTGCAGAAACTACAGCCACCAGCAGATCACCAGAAATCAAATATATAGACGCTACTGTAGGCTTCACAGAAATGTTTGTATCTCCATTATGGCTATTTTTTAGCCAAGTATCAAAGGAAGCACAACTACTATGCCAGATGAGATGACACTGAGTTATTGCCTAATAGAAATCCAAGCTCCCTACTGAATTTTCCCATTCGGCCTTTGCTATGGTACTGTGCGCCACTAAGCGCAGTAACACAGGGTTCGCAAGTCTCACTACAAATTGCTCAGAATTGGCAAGTACATGCACTGCGAAGAAACTACAGTCACCAGCAGTCACCAGAATAAATATAAGAACGCCTACTGTAGGCTGCAAGAAGCTGTTTGTATTCCTATGGCTATTTTCTAGCCAAGTATCAAGGAAGCACACTAACTATGCCAATGAATGACCCTGAGTTATTGCCTAATGAAATCCAACCCCTACGAATTTTCCCCCTTCGGCCTTTGCTATGGATATGTTGCGCCACTAAGCGCAGAACACAGCTGTCGCCAGTCTCACTACAAATTGCTCATAATTGGCAAGTACATGCACTCAGAAACTACAGCCACCAGCAGATCAACCAAATCAAATATTAGAAACCGACATGTATGCTTCAGAAGCTGTTTTGTATTCTCCTATGGCTATTTCTAGCCAAGTATCAAGGAAGCACACTACTAGTGCCAGATGAATGACACACTGAGTTATTGCCTAATAGAATCCAACCTACTGAATTTTCCCACTCGGCCTTTGCATATGTTGTGCTGCCACTAAGCGCAGAACACAGCGGGTCGCAAGTCTCACTACAAATTGCTCAGAATTGGCAAGTACATCACTGCAAGAAACTACAGCCACCAGCAGATCAACAGAAATCAATATATAGGAACGCTACTGTAGGCGTTCAAGAAGCTGTTTGTATCTCCTATGGCTATTTTAGCCAAAGTATACAAAGGAAGCACAATACTGAGCCAGATGAGATGACACGAGTTACTGCTAATAGAAATCCAACCCTACTGAATTTTTCCCACTTCGGCTCCTTGCTATGATATGTGCGCCACTAGCGCAGAACACAGCGGTCGCAAAAGTCTCACTACAAATTGCTCAGGAATGGCAAGTACATGCACTGCAGAAACTACAGCCACCAGCAGAATCAACCAGAAATCAAATATATAGAACGTACTGTAGGCTTCAAGAAGCTGTTTGTATTCTATATGGCTATTTTCTAGCCAAGTATCAAAGGAAGCACACTACTATGACAGATGAGATGACACTGAGTTATTGCCTAATAGAAATCCAACCCCTAACTGAATTTTCCCACTTCGGCCTTTGCTATGGATATATGGCGCCAATAAGCGCAGCCACAGCGGTCGCAAGTTCACTACAAATTGATCAGAATTGGCAAGTACATGCACTGCAGAAACTACAGCCACCAGCAGATCAACCAGAAATCAACTATATAGAACGTACTGTAGGCTTCAAGAAGCTGTTTGATTCTCCTATGGCATTTTCTAGCCAAGTATACAAAGGAAGCACACTACTATGCCAGATGAGATGACACTGAGTATTGCTAATAGAAATCCAACCCCTGACTGATTTTCCCACTTCGTGCCTTTGCTATGGATATGTGCGCCACTAAGCGCGAACACGCGGTCGCAAGTATCACTACAAATTGCTCAGAATTGCATTAGTACATGCACTGCAGAAACTACAGCCACAGCAGATCAACAGAAATCAAATATATAGAACGCTAATGTAGGGCTTCAAGAAGCTGTTTGTATTCTCCTAGGCTATTTTATAGCCAAGTATCAAAGGAAGCACACTTCTATGCCAGATGAGATGAAACTGAGTTATTGCCTAATAGAAATCCAACCCCTACTGAATTTTCCCATCGGCCTTTGGATAGGTCTGTGCCCCACTAAGCCAGAAACACAGCGGTCGCAAGTCTCACTACAAATGCTCAGAATTGGCAAGTACATGCACTGCAGAAACTACAGCCACCACAGACAACCAGAAATCAAAATATAGAACGTACTGTAGGCTTCAAGAAGCTGTTTGTATCTCCTATGGCTATTTTCTACCAAGTATCAAAGGAAGCACACTACTATGCCAGATGAGATGACACGAGTTATTGCCTAATAGAAATCCAAACCCCTACTGAATTTGCCACTTCGGCCTTGCTATGGATATGTGCCCACTAAGCGCAGAACACAGCGGTCGCAAGTCTCACTACAAATTGCTCGAATTGGCAAGTACATGCACTCAGAAACTACAGCCACCAGCAGATCAACCAGAAATCAAATATATAGAACGCTACTGTAGGCTTCAAGAGAAGCTGTTGTATTCTCTATGGCTATTTTCTAGCCAAGTATCAAAGGAAGCACACTACTATGCAGATGAGATGACACTGAGTTATTGCCTAATAGAAACACCCCTACTGAATTCCACTTCGGCCTTTGCTATGGATGTGCGCCACTAAGCGCAGAACACAGCGGTCGCAGTCTCACTACAAATTGCTCAGAATTGGCAAGTACATGCACTGCAGAAACTACAGCCACCAGCAGATCAACCACGAATCAATATATAGAACGCTACTGTAGGCTCAAGAAGCTGTTTGTATTCCTATGGCTATTTTCTAGCCAAGTATCAAAGGAAGCACTACTATGCCAGATGATGAGGACACTGAGTTAGTTATTGCCTAATAGAAATCCAACCCCTACTGAATTTTCCCACTTCGGTCTTTGCTATGGATATGTGTGCCACTAAGAGCTAAACACAACGGTAGCAAGTCCCCCTGCTAATTCCTCACAAAATGGTAATAGATGCAAATTAAAATAAAAAAAGTAGAACGTTATTGTAGCCCTAAGAAGGGCTGTTGGGTTCTTTGAGAATCACTCCTGCCTAACAGTAAGCTAATAGAACACCCTAACGCTTTCCCTGACCAGCAGCAGCTCTCTCCCTAGCGGCATCCAGAGACAGAATGATCCGAGAAGCGCGGCCAGCGGCTAGTCTATCCCAGGGTCACCTGATCTGGCCAGCCAACCACTGCTATCGACGTGTAAGGGTACCACGTCATGCTGGGTGGAGTGCAGAGTCTCCTGGCTTGTGATTGGCTCTGTTTCTGGCCGCCAAAAAGCAAAACGGCGGGAGCTGCCATTTTCTCGAGCGGGCGAAGTATTCGTCCGAGTAACGAGCAGTTTCGAGTACCCTAATGCTCGACCGAGCATCAAGCTCGGACGAGCATGTTCGCTCATCTCTAGTCATAACTTTGTAGTTTGCTGATTTCCAATAAAAAAGTTTTTCAGATCTTGAAGCTCTTAATGGAGGGTTCTGCCTCTTCTCCTCTTGCTGAAAGGATCTACTTCTGTTCGAAACCCTCCATAGTTATAAAGTGATCCAATTATTGAATAAGTTAAAAGTACAGGCAAATATAATAAAGTCTTTAATAGTTTGTATTAAAGAAAAAGATGTCTTTCTCCAGAGGTGAGGCTGTTTTCCTTCCCCTACTCTTTTGTACGTGTCTTATCCTACCTGTATTCATATACAGCATTGCATAAAGATGCCTGAGGAGGGAGAGGAGGAGTTGGCTGTCACAAAAGCGATATTATAAGCTAAGGCCTAAAGCATAGGACCGAATGCTCATATGGCTGGATACAGGGGGGGGCACTCATCACCCACCTGAACGTCAGGAATCCGGCAAAAAATTAGACATGTCCTATCTTTTCCTGCATGGCCGCCCATTCAGGTCATGGTGTGGGGAGCCACATGGTGCTCACCATGCTGTGGCTGGGTGCCATATACCACAATCGTGGCCGTGATCTGGCATAGCCACTATTATGGCCATGTACATGAGACCTAAGTATAGAAAACATAACAGCAACTTGCGGCTTTCATGCCCTCCTTCCCTCTCCATAGACTTTATATTGGAAGTTAGTCTAAAAGGAGGAAATTCAAAAACAGTCTAACAAATGTAAAAATCATTTATTTTTTAATTAGATGGATTTAAAGTAGCTGTTAAATTTTACTGGAAGTAGTCTTTGATTTATTTTATGTGTGAAAGGTCTTAGAAGGGCTCTAGTGAAGCTTTAACTACAAAGTTTGAGCAAAGGCAAAAGTCACAGGCATCCTCAGCAGCCACACAGACGCAGCTGACCAAGCAAACTTTACACTTTTTATAGTATATATTTTTGTACATATTGATCATTCCCTATATATTATGGTTTCTCTGCCAGAAACCATATAAATCATCCCGTTCCGGTCACTTTTTGGGTTTCTACGACCCACACGTGTGAATGCCCGCCCCATTTACTATAATCTCCGCTTGAGTTCTGGTAGAGACTAGAGCAGAAACCTCTGCCATTTCTGACCTGATCTACAGGTCGGAACTAGCGGAGTTTGCTCCCATATTTACCAAGAGGCCAGAACCTCTAAGTAGATACGGGTGCTGTAGCGCCGGCGTTATAAATCCCAGTCTTAATATATTTTCCCATTAAAACATATATATATATAGTTGAGTCCTTTTAAAACAAAAATGGTTCAGAAAATGTTCCATCACTGAATATTTTCACCATGGATAGAGGAACTGTAGCACTGATGACATTTTCTGTTAGGTCAAGCATTAACAAGGTTTTTCCTATCAATAATTTCTTCTCAGCAGATTCCCATCACAATAGACGAATAAAAGTATTACCGTAATATTTTTGCAGCACCGCCGCTGGATAAATTAGGTATTTCAAGGTGCCAATTCAAGCAATCATGGAATGACTTCCAGAGCCTTTGACAGTCTTTGTCACTACCAGAGATTAGTGGATCCAAACTTTAGATACGCCGTCTTCTGTTCAGCTCCTCCACCTAACCCAAACTTGTTTCTTCATGGGCTGCAGAGCAGCCAATCAGGCATCATTATGCCCCTATTAACAAGGCATAGCAGTGACTGGCCAGGTGGACACACCTGGACAATCACAGCCATACCTAGTTGCTAGGGAAGTAAAGATGCCTGATAGGCTGGTCTGCAGACCATTAGGCAACATATTCAGGTTAGGCAGAGCTGCAATGAATCTAAAGTACAGGTCCGCTCATCTCCAGTCACTATTCTCTTCTCTGGCCCAGCGATGAGTACCCTGAATGATGGACTCTTATCTATTAACTCAGAATATTCAAACTGGGTAGAAAACTGGGTCTATAACCTGACAACCCAATAGAAGTGGCCTTCCTTACCGTTCCTCCTTGGTATGTCCCAATATGTATTTGTCTTAGAGGAATCTGTCATCAGAAATTGACCAAATGAAACAATATAAGTTTTTTTATCCAGCAGCACAACATCTTCTAGACCAGGTTTCATGACCCAATGTGGTGGCATCATCCCAAAAATCAACTTGCAAATTGAGATGTAAATTGGTTGCATAAAGTCATGGAGGCAGAGAGTTTAGCATTGAAGTCAAGCTCTCCCAACCTCTGAAGGGCCACTTGCAGAAATTAATGACCCAAACTAGGGATATCATTGAAGAACTTGACTTCAATACTAAATACTCTTTGCCTCCATTACTTTACACATCCAATTTACATCTCACTGCAAGGTTGATTTTCTTGATCATACTACCACATTGGGCCATGAACATGATCTGGATGATGCCAATTTTTTGACAACATACTGGTAGTGGTATGTTAGGTACATTTCTGCTGACAGGTTCCCCTAAAAACAAGTTCCCCTTAAAGGGGAAATCCTGTCATAAAAAATTACTTAGGGCCGGGCTGGGGCGGGCTATTTCAAAATAATAAACTTGTACTTACCTCCTCCGGCGCCGCCGATGTCCCGCGCGGCAGTCCCTTTGATCCGTGCCCCTGTTTGTTTACCGTGGCACAGGCACAGAAAGCTTCCGGCCAGCGATGTGGCCGGCTCCTCCCATCCGTCCCTATCTCTCAGCATTGTAACCGCTGGGAGATGGTGTCAGATGGGAGCTTCCGGCCGGCAGGGAGCTCCCTGTGCACCCTTGTAAAGAAACCGGAACACAGATGAGACGAACCGCGGCGTGGGACATCAGCAGCGCTAGACAAGGTAAGTACATGTTTATTGTTTTTAAATAGCCCGCCCCAGCCCGGCCCTAAGTAAATGTTTACATCCGGAAAACCCCTTTAAGATGCCCACCTTAGGTGTTTATACTTACCTTTCCCTCCTACCCCGAATGAAAATAACCTTCTTTATCTTGTTTTTGAATGGCCTGGTTTCCTAGAAAAATAGGGTCCGCCAATAATTAATTTATGCAACCCCGGCCAATTAGCAGAGGGAGAGTTGATGATGTCACCAGCTCTCTTAGCATTGTATCGGTGTGTAGATAGGCTGTGGGCTGTGCATAAATTAATTATCGACAGAGCTATGAAGATAGGTTATTGCCAACCTGGATGGGCTGGGGAGGTGAGTCTAAACATCTACCAACAGGTTATCTGATGGTAGATTTCCTTTAACCTAATGAATGTCGGACACATCTGTATAATGATGTTTAGTAATGGGACAATGGACTAAATAAGTTGTGATACTTTAGCATTTGCTGTGCTCTAGACCAGGGGTCCCCAAACTTTTTACATAGGGGGCCGTTCACTGTCCCTCTCAGACTGTTGGAGGGCCGGACTGAAGTTTAAAATAAAAAAAATATATAAGAAATTCCTTGAAAACACAGCGCTAGCTGTACATGTGACAGCATCCGTAACACCCCTTTGTGAACTATTTTATCTATTGGTCCAATTAATGAATCAATTGGGTCAATAAATTATTAAATATGCTGCTCCCCCACCCATTAATTACTAGACTGCCCCTCATAATTAATTATATCCTGTGCTGCCCCTCATAATTAATTATTCCCTATGCTGCCCCTCCATTATTATTTTCTCTAATGCCCCATAATTCATTACTTTGTATATTGGGGTCGCCACACTCTTTCTACTGCTGTTTTAAAAAAAAAAAAATTTTAAAAACCTGTACTTACCTCTGGCTCCCGCGTCTTCTTTCTTCTTCCTGCGGCCGGGCAGAAAGGGGTGCCCGGCCGCGCTGCCAAGTTCAAGGAGCGATGTGCGCCGCATTGGGCACTATACAGTGACGGGCAGGAGCTTCCTGTCCGGACAGACGGTGGCCCCTGCCCAACCGCCGAAGCCCGCAGCCTAATCATTGACACTATTTTCAATGCCAGCGCCGAGCCCCGGATCCGGATTTATCATTTTAGTGCTCGCTCATCTCTAATGTCGGACACATCTGTATAATGATATTTAGTAATGGGACAATGGACTAAATAGGTTGTGATACTTCAGCATTTGCTGTGCTCTAGACTATATCACTGTTGTATTTATGTTGTAAGATATACATTTATAGAGATTACTTATAAAATGCTTTATTTCTATGTATCCAGAACTCATCTGCCATAACTAGTGGACTGCTGGTTTTAATCTGTATTGTCCACATTCCAAAAGTTGCAATCTTCCAAAGCCTAAGGCAATGTAAACCTCCAGGAGAGCGATCTTCTAAGAATTCCAGCAAAGGAACAATAAATGGAATAGTGATATAAAATGGATATAAAATGTGTGAAATCCACACTGTGGGATCAGACATAAGAGAGGCTGATGAATTCACGATGTGGTTTAATTGCAGTAAGGCAAGTCTCTGAAATAATGTGGTGTTAACTATTCTGCTCTTCACCTTTTACAGTGGTGGAGGCTTTAGGTTACATTTTATAGTGACTTTCCACATTATTCTGTCATACATTCTGTATTTGCTTTAATGTAGGTATAAAGAGGTATAGAGTAGGGATAAAGAGGTGTATTGGGCCCGATTCGCGTTTTTACGACGTGTTACCCGAATATTTCCGATTTGCGGCGATTTCCCCTGAATTGCCCCGGGATTTTGGCGCACGCGATCGGATTGTGGCGCATCGGTGCTGGCATGCACGCGATGGAAATCGGGGGGCGTGGGGGCGCGAAAATTGCACTTACCTTCACTCGACCCGGCTCGGTGTATTCCAGTGCGTTCCGATGCTCTTCAGCGCAGCAGCGACATCTGGTGGACGGCGGAGGAACTACCTTAATAAATCCCGGCCGAACCCTAATCCAGCGCAGAGAATGTGCCGCTGGATCGCGAATGGACCGGGTAAGTAATTCTGCCCCATTATGACAACATCACAAACCCTCTACAGCCCAATATATCCGCAGCAAAGGGATATAGTGGGAGCGCGCTGTCATCGGGAGAGGGGGCGCCGCACTGCACCCAAAGTAAAAACCAAGGTAAGTATAAGTTTGTTATTATATTAACACCTCTAGGGGCCTATTGTAAAAACACAAGTGAACATGAGTCTTCTGTATTAAAGTAAGCTCTAGGTGGTCTCTTGTATAGTCAGTTCTGGGGAGTTTGCTATGGTGGGGGTCTCCTGTATAGTCACCGCTGGGAAATCTCCTGTATTACACGTCTGCTCTGGGAGGGGTCTCCAGTGTTTTAGTTTGCTCTGGGAGGGTATTTAGCATTATTGCAATGGGGTCTCCAGTATTATAGCTTACTTTGGAGAGTCTCCAGTATTACAGCCTGCTCTGGGAGGGTCTCCAGAATTAGAGGTCTGCTATGGGGTCTCCAGTATTATAGCTTGCTTTGGAGAGTCTTCAGTATTACAGCCTGCTCTGGGAGGGTCTCCAGTATTACAGCCTGCTCTGGGAGGGTCTCCAGTATTACAGCCTGCTCTGGGAGGGTCTCCAGCATTAGAGGTCTGTTATGGGGTCTCCAGTTTTATAGCCTTCTCTGGGAGGGTCTCCAGCATTATATGGCTGCTATGGGGTCTCCAGTATTATAGCTTGCTCTGCAAGAGTTTTCAGTATTATAGCCTGCTCAGGGAGGGTCTCCAGCATTAGTAGTCTGCTATGGAAGGGTCTCCAATATTATATGATTGTTATGGGGTCTCCAGTATTATAGCTTGCTTTGGAGAGTCTCCAGTATTGTAGCCTTCTCTGGGAGGCTCTCCAGCATTAGAGGTCTGCAATGTATGAAATTGCAGCCCTCAGACTAATAAAAGTTGTACACTGCTGATTTAACACATTTACTTAGGGCCGTGCACCAGTTTTATGTCAGACTTTGCATGTTAAACTGCTTGCAAAGGTATTTAAGAAGTGTCTGCACCATATTTGTGTCGCACGTGACCATTTTGTGGCGCGGCTGCACAAGGCATAATGCAACACGAATTAGGGGGCGTTCCGGCGCTCAGTCGGACTGTGGGCATAGTCTGTCGCACAGTAAATTGCAGAAAAGAATTGGGAAGCAGATAAATAAAAAAGTGTGCTGAGCAGTAATTTATGCAAATGTGGCAATTCTAATGTGAAGACTATCTTCAGAGTCAAAAAACATATAGAATTTCTCATAGGCTAGGAGAAGTAAATCTCTCATTTCAATTTCAAAAGATGTTCCTAAACATCTTACAACACACATTACATAGTTCTGGTGGGGATCTTCAGATGACATTTAAGCACATTTTTTAGGCTACTTTTGGCCCTGAGATGAGCAGAGGAGATTGCACCCATATGCTTTATTTCTACATTCTAATTTTATTTGCAGAGCCCACAAATCCAGACCATCTGTGCTATAAATGTTTTGTTTCAAAGAATAAAATGCTCAAAAGGAATGTTATATATATATGTAGTTTAGAAACCGAAAGAGAAAAATAGGAATAAAAATATTTTCTTGTCATAGACGTTTGGACATGAAGTGATAGTTGGGTTGCTGGCTTTATTTATTTTGGTTTAGTATATTAGGGAGATGGCTTAACAAAGAGCAATAAGATGCAGTGAAATAGGAATGTAACACAATATTATAGTGTTATCTTTATTGATCATCACTTACCATTATATGACTTGTTCTTCTCATGGTCATTTAGGCCTGACTAAGATCTGGATGACTTAGTGGATTTTTTATAAATGCCACATGTTGGTCATCATCTAAGCAGAGACCTATAGTAAAGCTTTAAAGGAAAGCTACCACTTTGAAATGGTCATTATGACCCACACTAACCTGCACATAAGGGGAGCTGAGCTGGTGCAGGCACATATTTTGGTTAATCAAATAACGAAATGGATGGATTATAACTATAGATTGTGAACTTTGCTAATAACACACTTGTTGCTTGACTCTATGTCACAGCGCTTGGGCATTAGCATACTAGGGGAGGCATGCAGAGTGCCATCCCCGCCTCCCCCACCCTCTCTTCTTCGTCACCGAGCCCTCAGGAGCATTAGAGCTTGGGCATCGGCGGCTCACATGGCGACTGCGCGTGCTATCGGGAGACTTTGGCAAGGAGACCGCCGAGGTCTCACCCACGTCGTCACGAGACCTCGGGATAGTAGGTGCAGCCGCCATGTGAGCCAGCAATGCGCATGCTCTAATGCTCCTGAGGGCTCAGTGACGTCACCGGCTCTCTGGAGCGAAGAAGGGAGGGTGGGGGGAGGCGGGAACGGCACTCTGCATGCCTCCCCTAGTGTGCTAATCCCCAAGCGCTGTGACTCAGAGTCAAGTGCCGAGTAGGTTATTAGCAAAGTTCACAATCTATAGTTATAATCCATCCATTTCGTTATTTGATTAACTAAAATATGTGCCTGCACCAGCTCAGCTCCCCTTATGTGCAGGTTAGCGTGGGTCATAATGACCATTTCAAAGTGATAGGTTTCCTTTAAATAAGTTGCCCTATAACTCCTTAATAAAGTATTTTTGACCATGCGCTATTTTCATTTTTTTTAAATGTCTGTAGGCTTGTTTTTTGCAGGATGAGTTGTATCTTTCAATAGAGTACAAATAGCTAATTGATTGGCCTGCTTTTCAAAATTATGCAGTCCCTGCCCTGCCATATCCAAAAAGGCATGTGGGTCAGGGAAACAGGGAATTGCTCCAGAAAATGGTTCTACCCAGTTGACAAGTTATTTAAACATATTGGGGCACATTTACTTAACTGTTCCGAGGAGTATGTAAGTACATTGGGGGTCATTTACTAAGGGCCCGAATCACATTTTTCAGCGGGTTACCCGAATTTTTCGCCGATTTTCCCTGAATTGCCCCGAGTTTTTGGCGCACACGATCGGATTGTGGCGCATCGGCACCGGCGTGCACGCGACGGAAATCGGGGGGCGTGGAAAACGAAAACCTGACGGATTCGGAGAAACCGCCACATTTTAAAAAAATAAGTGTTGCTGGACACGCGCTTACCTGCACTCGGCCCGGCTTGGTGAAGTGATGGGTGTGTTAAAGGGTCCTACCGGACGCTATTTCATTAGACCTTTCAGTGATGATACATTCCACCATGAAGCTCCACAGTAAAATTATGACTTAGAATGAGTATGGTGTTTTATCACCCCCTAAAAATGTGCAAGCGCTGTGCACTTATCTGACCTATCTTTACATAAGCATGGTGAGCAGTTGGCATTGCGGATACAAGAATTGTGGTAAGCCACAAGTTTGTCCATATTAAAATAGATTTCAGGGACTTTTCTTAGTGAAGCATCAACCAAATGTTTAGTTCTTTCATGCAAGTCTTTGTGAGTAAACCAGGCTGACTAATACAACTGAATAGAAGCTTCAGATCTTACTACTAAGTCGTAGGCTCTATAAATATCCATTTATAATCATATGAAATATTATATGTTTATGGAGTGTCACTGGAACCCGCTCTTGAAAACAATGAAGTTTACATTATAAACTGGATATAATCACAGGTTTCTATGGACTTACTGGAATATTTAGGTCATTGTGGAACAAAGTCATTTCACTGTTCCTTTCCTATGAAGTTCATTTAGGGGGGTGCTTAAAGGAACCTGTCACCATGAAAATGTTTTAAGGCCTCATCATATAGAGGAGGGGGATATGTAGTTACATGGGAAAAGATTCAGGATAACTGGATATGTGTTGGCTGTGGTTTATTATGTGGACATTTTGGGTGGCCACCACAATCCACTCTTTAAGTTAACATAAGGGAAAGTGTCTTAAACAGGGCCGGCGCCACCACTGGGCATACCTGGACAAGTGCCAGGGCCCATAGCTCCTGGGGGGGCCCACATAATGCTCTACATAATGAATGCATAGGGTAATGAATGCATGAGGGGAGCTTTATATAAAATAACCATGAGGGGGCTGTTTGGGATGATAAACTAGGGAATATGAGACTGTTTAAGCTTCTGAATTTTTTATGCCACTAAGTGAGTTTACTGTAAAGGGACCTACTGTAGCTCTGTCACCCAGCGGCCAACTGAAATCTGGAGCTGACCCTGGTCTTCAAACCTACCCTCACTGTAAAATTACCCTTATTCTGCTTGTATGTATAGCCAGTCCCCTGTATATTTTCTAATTGTAGCTCTGTGCCAATAAAATTTTGGATTGGCATAAAAAACAGAATTAATAATAAAGCTTAATTGCAGACTCCTGTGATATCTGTTTTAACGGTTTATTGTAGCCTAAGGCTAAAGGGACGTAAATTACCATAAAGTGCCGTAAATTACCAACATCCAGAGGTTCGTATGTAACTAGGGGTCACCTGTAAGTCTGGTGTAATTAGGGGACTGTCTGTACACAGAAAATTACCATAACTCTTATGTATGTATGGCCACTGCAGAGTACTACTGCTCTTATCCTGCATATATGGGAACTGAACAGTACTGCAACTGCTTTTATCCTGCATATATAGCCACTGTATAGTACTACTGCTCTTATCCTGCATATATAGCCACTGTATAGTACTACTGCTTTTATGGGAACATAGGTATTGCACTGTACTATCTCTCTTAACTTGCACTACTAGCAAATGGCATTCTAGGTTTATATTATATTCAAAACTGTGGGTCTTTAAGGGTTATAGGGATTGAAGAATTTTAAAGGGGTATGCCATTTATGTGAAATCGCTAAGAGCAGGACTTCTATGACCTTTGCATCATACTGGACTGAAGTTCTCTGAGTCAATGACCCTGAACTTCCGCTATCAAGTATTGATAAGCAATCTATAACCAATCCTTAAAATAAATATTGTGGCCTTCAAATGTTTTTGACATCTGATAATAAAAACCAGGAAAAATACAGCAATAATGTGCATAGAAAAAAGTAGCAATATGATTATGATGATAATAATAATTACCATATATACTCGAGTATAAGCCGACCCGAGTATAAACCGAGGCCCCTAATTTTACCACAAAATACTGGGAAAACCTATTGACTCGAGTATAAGCCGAGGGTGGGAAATGCATTGGTCACAGCCTCCCAGTATATAGCCAGCCAGGCTCTGACCCAGTGTATATAGCCAGCCAGCCCCTGCCCCAGTGTATATAGCCTGCCAGACCCTGCCCCAGTGTATATAGCCTGCCAGACCCTGCCCCATTGTATATAGCCTGCCGCCGCTGCCGGACAGATCACACAGAAGATATATAGGGGTCACCGGAAAGGTGAGTTTAGATATATTTATTTTTTTGACTCGAGAATAAGCCGAGTTTGGGTTTTTCAGCACATTTTTTTGTGCTGAAAAACTAGGCTTATACTCGAGTATATAAGGTATATAATTCAGAAAACACATTAAAAATAATAGAGAATATTTGTCCAATAATAATATCATGTCACAGTAATGTATTATGTATTAGTAGTGATAATAATAATCTCAATTGGAGTAAATAGTAATAATATAAAATAGTAGTTACAAAAATGTTAATAATTAAAATAGAAAATGTATGCATTGCATTGTATCATAAAAATAATTCTAATAATATCCATCAATGCAACAATAGTGATTATCAGGAATAGCAGAAATACTGAGGATATAGAAGTAGCAATGTAATAATAATAACATTTGTAATGTGGTGGTTAGTAATAACAATGATATGAACAGTCATATTGGGCATGTCTAGCCAAGAGGAAGGTAAGGAGCACACATCTATATGTATAAAAAAAAATCATAATTTGTAATATTACATTGCATTTTACTACATTCCTTTCTAACCAAAAGGAAATAGTGAGAAGTAGTAAAAAAACTTAGTAGTAATAATAATACATACATATATTGTTGTATTAAAATGAATAATAATTACCTATCATCAAGCATTTTCACTTTCCCCCATATGATTTATTCACTTTATTATATATATCTCGGCTCACTCTCCAAAAAGATACTTAGCGCAGAAGTGACTTGTTCCCCTGCCAACCACACTAACCAATCAGCAGCTCTTGATAAATCAGTTTCTATTTGGCACACACCTATCCAGGAATAAAGAAACATTTGAAACGCAGGAACTACGGTAACATACACAGGAGCCTTTTCTTGCTCTAAAATTTGGAGAAATCATTAACTCCTGAACATGTTTGAGTTACAAATTGTCAGCGCCCCTTTGAAAATTGTTTAAAGCTCTTTGGTCAGCCAGGGAAACCTCTCTGTTCATTCATGGAGAAGAAACTAAACAGGAAATATAGCATATTTGATTCCATATACAGTAACTGTAGTACAACGTTCCATTATTTCAAAAGCAATCTTCATTTCTGTGATCATTCTGGAGAAGTGACAGGGCTAGACCGCTAGAAGTGAGAGAATCTGGTGGAAAGTGGAAAACGGTGACCAAATATTAATGATGGAATTTATAATAAAATAAATGATGTTACTATATTAGAAAATATTCGGTAAATCAGTTAAAGTTGCTGTGCCCTTTCAGCAAATAACTGATATGAAAAGTTATACAATATTCCAATATAATTTCTGCATCAATTCCTTGTGGTTTTCTAGATTTCTGCTTACAGGAAGCTTGATTGTTTACTTCCTGTGGGGAAAAAAAACCAATCCCTGGTCATGTGATGTCACACAGGTGCACGGCTCATGATCAGCCTGCAGATACTGTTATTCTATCCTCACTAGAGCACCCTCAGTGTGCACCACCATAAGTACTTTTGCATATGCCAAAAATAGGATAAGTGTGAACGGGGAGAAAAACTGAGGGTGGGGTAAAACTTTTATTATATTCTTTAAAGAAATATCGTGTGTAGAGTAACACTATAATTCACTTGTAAGTGTTATACAAAGGGGCATCTATAAATGCCCCTTTGTCCGGAGCTACTGGTAAGCACATATGAGTGTGTCCCCTAAACAATAGTGCCGACCAACTGTAAATTGGGTAAGTATACACCTGTCTCACTTTCCGTTGCGCCTCAATATATAGTGGCCATAGCTTTCCTCTGCTGTTTGATATGTCATTACTATATGGTGAAAAATGCTTAATCCTCAGGGAGGGCTAAAAGACGTCTTTTATCAATATAAGGAGACCATTAACATGGCTTGGGAAAAGGGTAAACAGAGGTAGGCGACCACCTAGGGCAGTAGTGGCAGGGGAGGCGCTTGGATCCCTACCAGTGTGCACTCAGGCTATGTCCTTCAGCACAGAGTTCGACAGACAGGACTCAAGGCCTCATCCTGCAGTAGTTCTTTGGGTTAGATTATCATTGGAGCTCCTGCTCTGGGCCTAGTGATATTAGTAATGCAGATCCAGGGAAGTAACTTAGAGGTCAGAAAGCAAAATAGACACCACTGCAGAAAACTTGTAACAAGTAGCTTTAACACACAGGAATATTCCTTTGAGGGAAGGTCCGGTTGACCACTAGAAGTGGGGCCAGGGCCGATTTAGGAATGGGTGCACTGGCCCTTTAAATTATAAAATTTGTAGTTATAGGGTGTGCAGACGTAGTCTAACTGCTATGGGTGCATTATTATGAATGGGTAACAAAATTTATATTAATTCCCATGAGTAATATTTTAATAAACTTGAAAAACCTATATAAATATATAAAATAAGCCCAGTAGATCTAAAAAGCGTTTATTATGTTTATTATACTTGAAGTCTTCTATTATATCTGCTTTGATCTTAACATTTTATTCAGCCCAACGAATTAGGTCATCGAAATAATATTCAGAGTATGAGAGAAAAAAAAAAGGATTCCGTCTATTCCAAGGCAAGATTGACATAATAAATCTTAACAATAACTATCATGTTCGTGTATTTTAAACAAGTCCGGAATGCTAGGACTTTGCTGACTTTAAGTATCACTATTACGTTGTAATTAAAAGGAAGCGTTAACCTGCTTCTTGTGAGTCTCTTGTCTTAAAGGTTCCATTTGCTAATGGTTATCAAATGGGTGGCTGTTTATTTTAGAAGGGAAAGCCTACCCGGCGGAGCTGGTAGTCTAAGTACTTTAAATAAACAGTTTCTGTAAACTCTAAAATGGTACATTTACCCGACTTTCTATAAAGAGCTCATTTATGTCCGCAGCGGTGGAGAAAATCTACGGAACAAAGGATTATTTGAACTTTATCATCAATGAACTTCAATCTTTGAGACTGGGTACCTGATATTTTCTTTCCAGAGGGAAAGCACTGAGGATGTTGTAGACTAACTCAGACCTGTTGACATTTTAAATAAATGAAAATCAAATTCCTCCAAGATTGTAAGTTTAGTGTTAGATCTGTTTTTATATACATTTTAAGCAACTGTTTATATAGCTCTTTCTGCCAATGTTTGTGGAAATGCTTCCAGGCGGGTGTAAGGCGATCGCCGCGCGTAGAGTTCAGACTTGTTTCAGGAATAAAAGGCCTTAACATATTGGGAAAACAAATGCGTACATCATCGGGTCATCAAGTACTTAACACCTCTTTAAAGAAGCCTCGAAAATCAATGTTGTTCCACTGGCTGTGACATCAGCAGTGACATCAGAGCCATGAAAACATTTTAAAGAAAAGAAAAAAAAAATAGTTGTAGGATATTTTAATAGACTAACTTAAAATTAAGTGACAATTTTTTTTAATTGAATGATTTTACAAACATGGGATTCAGTGAAAAAGTAAAAATTTTATTTAAAAAAAAATTTCAAATATAATAAAATAACTTAAAATTCTATGACTAATTTTTTTAATTGAATGATTTAACAAAAATGGGATTCAGCGAAAAAGAAATATACAATTAAAAAAAAAAATCCAAAATATAATTTTAAAAACTTATAAACCAATAATTGAATTCAATACATACAAAGCAAAAATAATACTCACTCTCAATCCTTATAGTATTCAAAATGACAGGCGAAAAATGTGGGAATTCATAGTCCGGACTCCAAGAAAGTCAATCTGGATGTCCCATAGGAGTCAATAGGGTTTTTTCCCCTTATGTTTGCAACTTTTTCAGCATATTTTAGCCCAAATTTGAGACTTTTCCACTCACCTAGCAAAGTTAGTCACGCAAGAATTTTTCAGTGTTCCGCCTGATATATCTTCAAAATCAAGATGTGGAAAAAGTCACAATTTTAGCGCAAATCAAATAAATATGGGTCAACTTTGGCACAAATAAATTTCAGTCCCGAGCAGACGTAGGCGAAAGTTTAGAAGGGGGTTGCAGAAGAATTTGAGACTTTTGAACGTCTCAAATACACATGTCTGATATATCCCCTTCTAAGAGAAATTAAACAAGTCCAAATCCCAGAAAAAGCAAAAAATAGATGCATACCAATGTCCTGACTAAAGATAAATGAACCCCAATGTGGTGCAGGATGATTGGTATAGGAATTTCCAAACCTTGAAGTCACACTGACATGGCAGGTTTCCTGTTCTGCATATCCTAGGGGTTTCTGGAAATACAACTTGTACCAAAAGTCGCAGCACATACACCAGAAGGAGGTTGGAGTGACTTTGGGCCTCTTTTACGAAAAAAGGTGCAAGTCATGAATCTGACTTTGCACGGTGCTGCACTAGCAGTAGTTCTATGTTTACACCAATATAGTAAAGTGGTGGGAATAGTCCTGTGGGACTTTTGAGCAATGGAAAATCACAAAAACCCTCTATGTGACTTTTTTGCTACTTTTATACACCAAAAAAGCCCAGCAAGACCAATTATAAATCTGCCCTGTTCTTCCATAGCCAGCTAGGTTTTCCTTGAATTGAACCACCTCTGATTTGAAGGCCAATGCCAAGTATAGGAAATCTGTACCAAAGTCCTGAAAATCGAACCTGTCACCAGAGACTACCCCCACAAACCCCACAGAGTACCTTTTATACGTCTTTATAAATGTTCCACTGATGGGATTATTTAAAAAAAAAAGACTTTTATTGATGTCCTCTGTTACAGTCATGGCCCCATGTCTCGGGTCGCAGGTGCACTCTGTGCCTCTGTGTGCCCCTCCGTTCAGGCTGCAGTCTTACATCTCCATGTTCCAGTGGTGTCTCCCGCGTCTCGGCGCACGCACTTCCGCCTTCTAGGGCACGCGCCCATCAGCTCTATAAAATTTAAAGGGCCAGGGAACCACTAATTAGTGCTGACCAGCTGGTACTTAATAAATAGTCAGCCTCTTCCCTTATACCTCACCGCACCTTAGGGAAAGCTTGTGCCCTATGGCCTCGTTTCGAGTTGTGACCTCTATTCCGTTCTTGACTTCTCTCCTGGGCTGCCTGTCTTGACCTTCTGCTATGTCCCCGACTCTTATTCCATACTGCCTGTTCTGATCTCCTGCCTGTCCACAACTCTGTCTCTGCCACACGATTCTGCACCCCGCCTTGGCTGCCAACACGGACAAAGTCATGCCTGAGGAGCGACCTGGTGGTACCACGCCGCAGCAAGTCCAACCTGCTTTGCGGCGGGCTCTGGTGAAAACCGAGTGCCTCTCCCAGGTGTCGGCTTACCCCATCGTCCGTCGTCTTACAGTGGATCCACTATCTCTGGTGCCTGACACCTCCTCACGGATGCTGACACTGCTAACTTGGCTGAAGAGAATTCCTGAGGGAGGATTGAAGAGCAAGGTTGATTTCTCTTCCAGGGGCATAACTAGGAGACACAGGACCCCATAGCAGACTTCTGAGTGAGAGCCCCTTCTCCCTTAAAAATATCCATGTTTGTACACACATGTGAGTTACAATCACACATAGTATATACTCACCCTATATACATACATACAGAATACAAATACATACAGTACCATATATACCATGTATCAGACAAACAGCATATGCTCATCAAATATGCACACACATATAGAGCATATATACATCACATATGCACACACATACAAATACACACCACGCAGAAATGCAGCATATACATACCAAATACCCAGATGCTGAGCCCCCTTGACATTGTGGGTCCCATAGCAGCTGCTATGGCTGCTACCACTGTAGTTACACCCCTGTTCCCTTCATATAGCCAGCATCTCTCTACCACTAGCTTCCTGAGGGAGTGGTTAATGATTTAGCCACACAAATCCACTGTATCCCTCTCATGTGCTACTCACCCCATCCTCAGGAATTGTATGCAGCATCAAAGAAGTGAAGAGGGGAGAAAAAAGGAAGCTGTAGGTGTAGTTGCATTTGGCAGATGGTCCATTAGTACAAGCTCCATACTGGCAACATGGTGGTAGTAGTGAGACCTGTCAATCAGGAACAGGGAGGCATGGCTGTGCAAGGAACAATGAATATGCAGGACTCAGGTAAGTTGCATGTAAGTTTACAAACTTATCTTTTAACATTGCAGCCATGGAAAAGACCATTTAGGGATAAGGGCAATGCTGTTTAATCATAGGGTTTTTTTTTGGGGGGGGGGGTTATTTGAATGTCAGGTGCAAATTGAAGAGGAAGAAATATTACCACTAGAGGGGTCAACCCCAATGCTAAGAACTTGTTTACTGCATTTTTGATCTGGGAGAAATGCCAGATCATAGTTAGAGGCGAAGATCAAATAAAGCTGAGCGCTGCGTTTGACCAATGGTAATTTCATAGGCTTTTCTTCACTGTCTTTTTTAATATACTGTACCTTTCAGTTTTATGCATGACTCTTTCCACATGACATTAACTTTATTTCTGTCTCCCCAAAGAACAAGTAGTAAAAATCTTGTTCCATATTTATAAAGCAGCTCAGAATGATAGATGTCGGTGAATAAATGGGAAATGAGCCCATTAAATCATCATTTATGTACAACAATGTGGCACGAATGACATTATGGTAATAAAAAGCTATTTAAGCTTGTTTAGTCTATGTGCTCTTCCTCCTTGAATAATTTACAACACATTTAAAACCTTCTTCTCTTCTATAAGTCAACAGCTCCGAGTATTTAATATGGTTACATCATATGAATCCATGACTCAAAAAGGCAAAAGGTAGAGGTCTGTGTGGAAGGACTGGAGATGTTTTATATACATGTATCCCAAATAAATGAGAAGAGGCTGCAGTGTGGCGAAAAACAGGTGAAGGTTTATTAGCCCATACCAGCATAAAGTCTGACTCCCGACAATCTCTGTCATACCTTATTTCATTTTGGGACCAAAAAAATGGTGAGTTTAAAGACCTAAACTTTCAACTTCAATTGTAAACAAAAAGAAACCAAAAACGTTTAGAATTAGGATGGTAAGTAGCAGCCAGGTGCTACTGCTCCAATGCCCTTGATCATCAGCAAGTGTGACCAGAAATTTAGGCGGTTTGCTGATCTGTTGCAAAGGAGGAAACACAATGCCAAAGAGGAAAGACATTGGCAGTTGTTATGGCCCATGAATTTAACTCAATGTTGTCTGCCCACTGGTGAAAGACGTCAGCAGATGAGGTTCTCGAGTCTGCAGCAACGTCATTTGACGTCACTGCTTTTTTTTTCTGTTCCCGCGCAAATCATGGGACCAGGATGGGGTCTCCAGCTGTTAGACATGGCGGGAGTCCCTGGAGAGAAGACATAAGTGGTTTATCAAATCTTCTGCTTTCTCCTTTGTTCACTGCATAGTGCTGAAGTGGCACCAAGCAGTTAATGCAGGATTCTGCGGTGCCAGCTCAGTTCGGGAGCCGGTGCCAAAAGCTGTAAGTAATAGTATGGCACAGGTCAGAAATTCACTGCCGCTCGTGCCGTACTATTACACCCAATGTCAGCAAGGGGTTAAAATGTCCAATTAATTCAATGGACTTTTAATGTCTACTGGTAATTTCTGTTTGTACCATTTCTCTTATCCTTTGAGTAAAAAATTTAAAAATGAATGAAACAAGATTAAATGTTTTAGAGGACGAGAGGGGGTTATATACCATATATTTCCAGAACAATTGAAGTTAGGACTAATTTGATTTGGATTGAAACAATTGTTATAAAAGATTTTGAGTAGCTTCTAACAAATTGAATCTTTGCTGATTTGCTCATCTCTAGTGGTAAGGATAATGTCACAGATGCACTCGCAATCCTTATCGCGGGCACACACGTGCCCCTCTATGTGCCGCGGTCCCTGCTCCCCAGTCTGGACTCACCTCTCCACACTCCTGGCTGTACTCCTGCTAGGCTGCACGCTCCCACTGCTAGGGCGCGCTCGCGCCGGCTCTTTAAGACTTAAAGGGCCAGCTTCCTCCTAATTGGCTCTTGCTAATCCGGCTCGCCTTTATAATCTGGCACCTCCCTTCACTCCTTGCCGGATCTTCTCCTAGGGTCTCCTATGGTTTCCATACCAGGCTTCCCTAAACCGTTTCTGTCGAAGAGTAAGCTCATTAGCGTTCCCAGACGCTTTCCTGTGTTCCTGTCTCCAGCATAATTTCCTGCTAAGAGAAAGCCATCCTGCGTTCCAACACTTCCTAAGTGTCTCCAGCGTTCCCATACGCTCCTGGTGTTACTGTCTCCAACATTACTAGTGTTCCTCCGTGTTCCTGTTTCCAGCGTTACCAGTGTTCCAACGTGTTTCTGTCTCCAGCGTTACCAGTGTACCTCCGTGTGCTCCTGCCATCCTGTGTCAACTCTTCAGTCTGTCTCCGTGCTTCCTGCTGTGCCTCCCAGGGTTCCAGTCCAGCGGTGTGTCTCCAGTCCATGCCAGCGTTACCAGTTTTCCTCTGTGTTCTATTATATGCTATTATCTCAGGTTTGGACTGTTTCCTGCTATCCTTTACCTTGGCTGCCACTGCGGGCCTCATACCATCTCCCGCGGTAGTCCAGACGGTCCACAGACTCTACCAAGAGACTTTTACACACTTTCCCTCCTCCAAGTGTAACAGACAATAAACCCTTATCAAGAAGCGAGTCTACAGATCCCCTCTTCTGCAATTTCTATACTAGGTTTTAGATGAAATACACTATGTAGCAGCTGCATAGGGTATTTCAATCGCAAAGGGTTAAACATGTAATTCCAACCACCCCTTTTCTTAAGAAGAAATATGAAAAAAAAAGATATAAATTCTGAACATTTGGTATTCCCATATCTTTAAATGCCCAAACTATTAAAATAACACAATATTTATCCCTTAAAGGGGTGTTCTCATTACAGCAAATTAATGTTATTGCTTATATGATTGAAAGTTTTACAATTTTCCAATATACTTTCTGTATCAGTTCCTCATGGATTTCTAGACCTCTGCTTGCTGTCCTTCTATAGGAAGCTTTTATTTTCACTGTCAGTGAATCTTTTCTCAAACTACATGATTTATCATAAGTCCTATGTAGCTTCTTGCCGTATAATTGTAGCAAATTTTTGCACAAACATCGTTTTTGCAGGGTTTTTTAGTGAGAAAAAAACGCAACTCTAAAGTCTCGCAATGGTGGAAAAAATACACCACAGAGTGTGTAACGCGACATTTATAAACTGAGAATTTCCAAAAGTATGCAAATTTAATCGCAAAACTACGCCACATAGGAGGGTGTGTATGTGGGTCTATTGCTACTACAGGGGGAAGTTTATGTTCAATATTGAAGTTTTTGCTCAATTTTATGTTTGAGGTATCTGAGAATTTCCTGTGCAAAAACATTGCAAAAAGGCAAAAATTTAGCAGATGTTAAACAAATATGCGAGCGATGCAGTCTATTCACATAGAGCACACACAGCAGAAGGCATTTAACACTGCACATACACCACACTATCAATCCGACTGGTGGAAACCTGCCAGTCTAACACATAGACAACTGCTCAAAATCCTGCCTAATGATAAATTTCCCCCTATTTGTCTAGGTTGGCCCCGCCCATCATGGAGTTTGTGAAATGGTGAGAATATCTGTAGTATCCCACACATTGCTCACTGCTAAATACACCATGCCGTGGGAGGGGCGCAACATTCTTTCTGAGCTCTCCGTAAAAGATGGAGGTGTGGTCCACTGGAAACCTAGAAGAAAACTTGACTCTTCTCTTCAGGAGTTGGCTCACGTCTACTCATTTGCATCTCATAAAAATGTCTCTAATTTCGGTACAGTGCTTCAGTGCCAGAGAATTTTAGGTGATATGGGGAGGACTTTTAACCCTTTACCAACAGGTATTTCTGACGTGAGTGGTAAAATTCTGGTCTTCAGATGGGCATTTTGACACACTATATTGATATTGGCAACCAATCAGGGCTCAGCTTTCATATTCCCACAACAGTTTATAAAATAAAAGCTGAGCTCTGATTAGTTGCCATGAGCAACTAGAACAGTTTTGCTCTCAGACACTTTGGATAAATTTTCCCCATAATGTATCAGAGTTAAAAGCATAATGAAAATTAGGGTTGAAGGTCGTACAGCTGTACTGTACTGGTGCTGGTATGATCACTTTCCTTGTTCATGTGACTGCGGCAGACAATCACCAGTCTTTGTGGTCATTTGAACAGTGAATGGCTGCTATATGAGTATATGTTTACTATACAATGGAAATTTTACAAGTTCTCTTTAGGGCATTTTTGGGAAACCTCTTTTACTAAAATGGAAATGTCTTAAGGTCTCAGAACTAATATGGTTGAAAGAAGGTAGATGTCAATCAAGTCCAATGCCTTGTATAATATTGTAATATTGTAATGCCATAGGACAGTGTCCAGTTGCCCCATATAAGAGGGAAAATTTACTTCCTAGTTGGCAATAGAATAAATTACTAATAAGTCACATCCTAACATTGTGTCCTTATCATCCTCCCACTATATATCATTATGAGCAGCACATTCTTGGATGTAGTAACCTTTGTAAAGATAAGGGTAGCTCCGCTATTCAGTATGGCAGCTGGACTTACAATTGGTTAAGCATTGATAGATTCCAACCCTTTAACAACCTGACAATAACCTCATTGTTCTGGTAACACAATTGTATCAGAAACACTGGAACTGTCCAGTTGCTGATGACATAATGGAGCTCTGTTTGGCTGTCGACTAAGAAATGAGTGACATTTGAAAATGGATTTTGGAAGGAAATGAGACAGACATTAAAGAAAATTCTGAGTATTATGTTTGGGTTGTGTCTAAGAGTCTTGGTTTACTGTACACTGGATAAGGTAATGTTTTATTTTATAAAGTAGAAGTAGTAGAAGTATTTTATGAAGTAGAAGATGGATCCCTATTACTTTTTATGTAGCTATCTGTTGCAGTTAACATCATTAAACAGGATAAAAGTATTCTTTATTATTACATATGATTATAAATTAAGTTTCCCTAAATCTATATGAGGCAGAGAATATATGGGGTGGGTCAGCTACAATGGAATAGGCTAAATTTCAGTGATTTACATTAGAAACAGTTTTGGCCGGTTTCGGGTTCAGTGGTACTCACCGCAGAATTTTTAGTGCTGATGTATGGCATAGATTACCAGTGTCCCATGCATTGTTTTGTAAACATAATGGGGCTTATTTACGAAGGGTCCGCCGATCGCATATCCGCCGGACTTCCCGACATTTTCGGGATTTGCACCACTGGGTCAGGTATTTAGCAGGGGATTGGATTTTGGCGCCAGTGGCTTTCATGCAACAGAAATTGGGGGGCGGACCGTCAGACGATCCGACTTATTCGGACTGAGCGCGGGATTTGAGATTCAATTTGTGTCACAAGACAATGCACTTACATGCACCAGGAAGAAGAAGGTGAACTCCGGCGGACCATTCAGGATATTGGGTGCACGATCTTAGTGAATCGTGGCAGATATGCATTCCGGTCGGACAATGCACTTTCGGGGATCGCATAGGAAGGGTAAGTAAATGTGCCCCAATATGACATATGACTTAAAGGGCTCATGCACACTACAAAATACAGCTAGCTCACGGCTCTCTTTATTGTGCATGGTCATACATGCACTATACCTCACCACACCAAGATTGTGTCGGGTGTAGACGGTTATTTTTAATGGACATTGGTCGAAACACACATTTTGCAGACACAATCATTTGCGTGAGGCCTAAAAGTGAAATATTGTCCATTCAGAGAGCAGTACTTCTAACTTCAATCTCTCAGTAAAAGAATCAGCTGATTTGTGGGGTTTCAAGCCTCCGATCCAGAGCTGGATTCCCTGGGACCTGAGTGGCTGGCTTGTAGTGCAGCCTAGCATCAGGGTATGTCATGCATGGCTTGATCCAGGAGAACAGGCTCGTCAGGACTTAACCCTTCCCCTAATTGTCTCACCACGCCCCCTTTAACAAAATAATAAAATTGGGTTAAAAGTGGAGTGGAGTGAGATGACTGACTGGCCTGAGGCTCCCTATTATATATTTAAGAGGGATACGTTCAGTAGCCAGAACAGTGGGCTCTTTTTAGTGAGTAGAACATAATGATCCAGCTCGTTAAGAAGAGCTAGACTCCCCATCCGTATTACAAGGACCCAAAGCCTTGTAATGAGCTTATATTTATAAACGTTAGCAGAAGCTCACTGAAAAGTTTGCTGAGTTGAGCCAACCAATGGGCACTTGGGGACTGCAAAAAAGAATACAAAAATTGCAATATTTAATATCAACATTACAGATAGTAACCCTATATTTCATAGGCACAGGATATTACAGGTATAATACCATATTGTGACATCTGGTGGCACCATGGGATAGCAAATCAGGGGTAGACCAGTGTTACAGAGGCAGATTCCTTAAGGCTAGAATGGGGAAGCTGACCACACTTCCTTCAAACAACCAGGAGGATCATTAGAGTTAACTTTTAAGTAATGACCCATCTACCGGGTCATTACACATTTGTTTTATAACATTTTGTACTATAAGCTCCAGGGAATATTAAAATGATAAAGAAGTAATATTTACCTGATCCAGCATGGCTCTGCCTATCATTGCCAGCCTCTGTTGGTATACAGAGGCTCATTGAAAGACGTCACATTGACAGCACTGATCCACTACAGCGTCAAGCAGATTATCTCATATTCACCTGGAGGAAGCTAAATGGCAGTACCCTGGTGTGACCACTACACAGAGTTGTCTGCTTCCTATCTAATTTCCTGTTTATAACCTGTTTAGAGCAGCTAAGTTGTGTGAACTGCGGAATTTGATGGCGCTATATAAATAAAGATTATTATTATTTATGTTGAGTGTTTGGCCCCCACTAATTTGATATTTATTACTTATTATATGGATATGTGATCAATATTTTTAGCGTGGAAACCACTTGACGCTATCTAAAATGTATTACAAAGTAGATTTGGGAGGGATGTGTGTTTCTCTTTGGCACTATGCCGTTCTTCCAATACTTCAGTGTATAATTTCTTCCTCCTTATTTCCCTGGTTCTCAAAATGGCCCATGTCAGACTGGCCACCAGAATAATAGAGGATCCTCTGACAGGTCCATGCACTAACCTCATACTGGATCCTAGAGATACATCAGAAGATAATCTCATTTGGAGACTAGTAGGGTCTATTTCCTGGGAGATAATGAAGAGTCCCCAGTTTAATTTTATGCCATGGGCCCAAGGAACCCAGGTCCGTCGCTGCCTGTGGCATCTTATTGTACAAGTTTAATGATAAATTGTAGTAACTGATCAAGTTCAAGCCAAATATATTTTGTTTTTATCATTAGGATAGAAGATATGTGTGTGATTGCTGGGGCACCCAACAATGGGACACCAGTACTCATGAGATGGGGGCCCACAAGTCCAATGAAAGTAAATACAACAACTACACAGAGAAATGCTGTACTTCTTACTCCATTCTCTGATATACTTCTGATCACATCTTTTGTTTCCAACCCCCCCATTCTCTCGGCCTGGTATCAAGAACCTAACCCAGGTGTAAAAACTCTTTACAAACCACACCACTATGTAAATGGGTTTATTGTATTTTATTAAAAATAATAAATTATCTAGTATAACGTAAACAGCTATTTGCCCATTTGATGTATCAACTCTTTCCAACATATATATTCTTTTTGTTTTGCTATAAACTTAATCATAAATTAAGATCTTTTTTCCTTTTTTTTACACAGCCAATATTGTACACATTTTTGGGAATCAATTCTAAATTGTTTATCAATAGCAAAAAAAAAAAAATTAAAATAACCTGATGAGTTTGATCTGTTTTTGGTTTTCTATTGTTCCAGCAGGTGGCACTTGAGTATCTTTTACAAAGATCTTTGCTGTCATTCTGCTTCTTCGTTCTTAGATTCTTTGCATTTCTCTGCAGCTTCATATTGTATAAAGGTAGCTGTCAGATTGGTGTTAGAAGATTGTACGTAGAAGATTAACGTACAAAAACAGTCAAATATAAGTGGTTATAGACCAGTAAATGAAAAATATAAAAGACATGTAAAATGCATTCTATTGGGGGCCTCAATACGTTAAGTAATCCATATAACTAATCCCCATTTTTGTAATTGCAAATTTTTGGGTTCAAGGAAAAGGGTTAGTAGATAGTCGAATAAGTGTACATAATGTAAACCCTCCTCAAGGACCACATCTCTTTTTATGAAGCTTGTACATGTATTTAAGAAGTATCCGAGAAACGTTTGTGATGCATGCGCCACAATTAGAGTCGCACGTGATACTATACCCAACGCGACACAACATTCTGCACGGAAATTGGCGTTCCGCCCACCATTTAACATGCAAAGTCCGTGTTGCATGCCCCATGTTAAAGGTGCATCAAAAAAGCTGTGGTGCACTCTGTTGGAGCAGTGCAGGGGACGCCAGATTCGTGAAGAACGGGCGCTAGAAATGATGAATATGGCGCCCTCTGCACACTACACAGGCAAACTGCACCTTGTACAGACTGCATTGTTTTTAGTAAATGTGTCCCCAATGAGTTCCACAAACACATAACACAGAATGACACAAAGAAGAGGAAGTGCGATCGGGTGGAAAATGTCAGACACCTCAACCATTCCTTAAACCATGCAGTTAATTGAAGCCCTGAAGATCAAGGGATCTTAATGGAAACCTACCATTAGGCATACACTAACTGAGGTATTCCTGATGCTAGATATTTTCAACCTACTAATCGCTACACTGCCTTTACCTAAACTTTTAAGCATAACCAAATAACTAAAAACTTTATTTATGCTAATAAACTTCAGTCTTACCTCCGTGTGCGGCCCTGCAGTGCTCTTCGGCTATTCTCAGTTAATATATTACTGATAATAGGTTTCCTTTAAAGGACATCTATTACCAAGATAAAGGATTGTAAACCAAGCACAATGACCCACTAGTGTGTACCCCTATGGCAGAATCTACTCTTCTGTTAACTTTTAATACCCTAGGTTTTAAAAAAAAAAGGCTTTTAAAATTATGCAAATGAGTCTGAGGGTCTCTGCGCTCCATAGGCATTCAGGTGCCTGGAGCCCCTCAGGCTTATTTGCATAATATAAGAGCATTTTTTCTTAAAAACAAATATATAGGAAGCTTAAAGAAGAACGGGTCCTGCCAGAGGGGGCACTTATACCATATATAAGTGTGCTACAATCCTGAATCCTGGTGGTAGATTTCCTTTAAGGATGCCAAAGTTGTTTAAACTATGGTACAGAAGGGAGGAAAAGACTCCATGTTCTTCCAGTCAAAATTGATCTTAGTATTAGGGGTCCCAGAGTCCCGACTTTGCTTGGAGCTGGAGACACTGCCCCCTGTGGTGAAAATAGCAAACAAATAAATACATTCATGCCCCATATTTATCAATGTTGGAGAAGAATATTGGGTGGCATTGTCCTGGGAAGTAGAATCGGTAAACAATTTTATTTTTTATATAGTGACAAATTGTAGATCTGCAATAGATTTCATATAAAAATGTACTTTTATAATTGAATGAAATTTTCCGTAGCTGTGATCCACGACACATATATATATCGATCCATTTTATCATGTTGTGGTAGCCTCTCATCTAGCAGGCATTGACGTTCCTCGCAGTTAGACGTGCTAACAGTGACCTTTCAATGCTGACTGCCGAAGAGAAAAAAAACAAATGAGGCTGTATTTTCCCATAGTGAGTCTCTGTGGAAACTACAGTCTTTCTTTGTACCTCTTTCACGTTGGTTTTGGCTGGCCTGCGCATAGATATATGGACAAATGAGAAGAATTGCAGGAGAAAAGAATACTCGTCACAGAAGAATGGTGAATAAAATCTGTTGTATTGATGCTGTCAAGTTCAAGTGGGACTAGTACTGCACCTGGGTCGAAGATGAAGGACTGTATTCATCCCGGGCCATGTGTGGGAAGACTGATAAATTACAGAGGTTGCCATGTCAAGAGTCTGATTCAAAAGAGTTTTCTATTCTAGATTAATAATACAAAAAGGCGTAAGCAAACAATATCCTATTCTGTCAGATTTTATCTGAACTTAGCGCTTGTACTGATATTAGTGACCGGCCGCAGAAGCCTCCATGAGATAATTCATAGTATCCGGGACTGGAGCAATTAGCTACTTGCAGATGAGTGAAGTCCTGAGAAGGTGTCTAATTGAGATGACAGAAAGCCAGCAAACAAAGTGACAAGAATTCATATTTCTTTTCCCATTCAGTGTAGTGTGGCGTAATTTGTGAATATGTGCGCATTCTGCCATGTTACAGCTTTTGGATGACAAATACCGATGGAGCTCATTAGGCGCATTAGATCAAAGTGTGGAATATTCGGCTTATGATAGACAGATGATTGTTACAGATGTTAAAAAAAGGAAAAATGAGCAACACTAGGGGGCACCAATGAAATCAATGAAAGAATCTTGAAAGTCTCGAAATACAAGGAAGACTTAAAGGGGTTGGCTGATTTTTTTGTAATTTGTGTGTAAGCAGGGTAGAATTGACCCAACAATGTGGCGGTGAAAGCACTGGTGGGCCCCCAACACCTTTTAACTCAACCCCTGGCCGAGTGCTGATCTTACCCCCTGCCAGCACTGACTTGGAGAGGACACAGATAGAGTTGAATAACAGGATGGTGCAGTGAGATATTAGCTCTCTGCATCATCACTGTTCCCCTGCTGTAGCTGTGATGCCGGCAATTGTGGAGTGATGTCATCATCTGCCAGCATCACAGTACAGACGAAGATTAGAAGAGGAGAGAGTTAATTAAAAAAAAAATTCATTTGAAACAAGGAAAAGAGGACGAGTGGGGGGGGGGGGCATAATATGGGGGTGGTATGAAAGGTGGCCCACACTATGGGGGTATTGAGGGGGGCAACAATATGGGGGTTATGAGAGGGGGACAAAATATGGGACGTATTAGAGGGGGCCCACAATATGGGTGGGATGAGAGGGAGCCACAAGGGAGAGATGAGAGGGGCCACAATAAGATGAGGAGATGAGGGGGGGCACAATAGGAGGGAGAGATGATAAGCCACAACATGGGGGAGGGGAAGAAAGGGGTCCAAATATGAGTGGGAGATGAGAGGAGTCCCAATACAAGAAGGAGATGAGAGGGGCCACAATCTGAGGGGGGATATGGATCACAATATGTAGAGATGAGAAGGGCCACAATCTGAGGGGGAGATGAGAGCGGCCACAATATGAGGGGAAGATGAGAGGCCACAATATAATGAGGAAACAAGAGGCCACAATATGAGTGAAAGATGAGAGGCTACAATATGAGGGGAAGATGAGGGGCCACAACATAAGGAGGAGATGAGAGGGTCCACAATATGAAGCTGAGGTTGTCCAGGACCTTCAATTACAGTAAATGGGACATCCGACTTCAGTTTTAAACTCTCCTCCTCCTCAACTTCATAAAACCAATTTACATCTCACTTCAAAGTTGATTTTCTGGATGAATCCAATATGCCAGGCCATGAAAAGCAAGATCTAGAAGCTGCTCAGCTGCTTGACACCATACTGGTAGTGGTCTATTAAGCCAATTTCTAATGACAGGGGTATTTTTGTCTGGGCATTGACATTTTAATCTCATGTTCATATATTTTGAGCATATACACATCACACATATACACACATGGAATATACATATTATGCTGTACAATGTGCAGCGTAATACGTAAATAATGGTGCACAGCCTCCATTCTTTAGTGTGTCAGGTCAAATGACAGGGCCCCCCTGACACTGTGGGCCCCATAGCAGCTGCTATGGCTGCTACCACGGTAATTACACCCCCCCTTTGGAAAACTCTCTAGAAGACAACCCACTACTCTATTGGGCAGTCTGCTAAAAGAGGTTTCACTATATTAAAATATTCTAAACATGTTTTTATTAAAATTTCAATTAACAATAAAACTAAGAGACCTGTTGTTAAGAGACCTGTACCACACATGACTGATGTCCTATCACATGGACATATACGTAAGATGGCTATAGATGTGTGGGACTAACTCTACGTTTAGATACTTTAGATAAATCTGCCGCAATGTTCTTGTATCTCAGTGGGCTACCTCAGCCTCTGGGGCTGTTATGTCCTCTGCAGGCAGAGGTAAGTTGGCAATTCAAACCCAGATCCCTGTTTACCTGCCATAAAAGGCTGTGGTTTTCAGGGGAACACCGGGCATTTTAAGGGTGTACCACTCACAATGCTGTACGTAGGAATAGATTTATCATTGCCACTGTTAGTATTTGGTTACATTCATGTCTTACTTTATGTACAAGCTCAGTTTCTATGCCAGGAAAGCTCCTGAAATATAAACTGAACGTATCCATGTAGATGTATACCGGCAAATTGCCTCCGTCTGTATAGTCAAATGTCATATACTATGGAAGACACAGGATGAAAAGACACAACAAGCCCGAGGCCTTTGGAGGCAAGGTACAAAGTTCTGCATCTATCCCTGGCATCCGCTGAGTGTACTCTCAAGAAGATCACAATAATGTTACCGTCCATGTGAGGAAAACACCCTGAATATCATCAACAACCAATCCCTGGCTGATGATCAGCGCTTCTTTGCGGACGATGTCCTTGCCCACCGTTGTAATGGTACATCTGGATTCTGAAGTATTCCATGCTTTTTCATTATTGGGGCACATTTACTTACCTAGTCCAGTCGCGATCGCGTTGTCTGACGCTGATTCGGGTCTGCCAGGATTCACTAAGGTCCGTGCGCCCGATATCCAGCAGGTGTCGCTGCTGCGTTGAGGTCCGCCGGAGTTCACCTTCTTCCCGGTGCATGTAAGTGCTGATGTTGTGACACAAATTTTATTTCTTTTTTAAATTCCGCGGTTTTCCGAAACCGTCGGTTTGTCCGACGGCCACGCCCCCTATTTCTGTCACGTGAAAGCCGGCGCCGATGCAACACAATCCGAGCGTGTGCGCCAAAATCCCAGGCAATTTGCCGCAAGTCGGAAATATTCAGGAAACCTGACGAAAGTGCGGCATTCGGACCCTTAGTAAATGAGCCCCATTGTGTTTTAAGATGAATTCTAATCTATTTTACAAATCTTTTACGATTATGTCTTTCTTATTTTATTTTCTAATTCGGAGAAATCTTTGAATCAATCTTACTAAATATGTTTCCATCTTTTTCTCCTAGTTTTTTTTTCTAGTTTATATACAGATTTTATTATATTGACTTTTTTCCACTTTGGTAATTTTCACGCCTACTTTAGAGAACAAACATTTATCGTAGCTAATAGAGCGTGCCAACTTTTTGCAAAACTACAATCTGGCTTGTTTTTGGAGACAAGGTAAGTGTCATTGGAAACAGGTGTTTAATTATGAATGACATACAAGGACAATGACGACTGTTCCGTCCAGCAGGCCCTGTCACATGGAATTCAGCATCTGCACACATCTTGGCGGGCTAGCCGTTATAAATGAACTTCACGGTGCACCTGCACATACAAGCGTCAAGCAATTTTTACAGTATCTTGCCTAAAAACAAAAAAGAGCCTAACCTTTTCCAACCTGTGACCTTTTCCAGCTAACATAAACTAATTATATTGGTGGAAGAGGAAGAAAGAGCATTTCTACAGCTCGCCCTAGGAGTTGTCATGTAGGCTTAGTGTGATTTGCTCAATCTTCTGCCTTCATCAGCTCATAGCTCAGGAAGCTTGATTGAATAAATAGATACAACAGAGCAGTCCGATCTATCTGGAATAAAATCTCATTGACCAAAGCTATCAGTACACATTCTACCGGCCATAGTGAACACTTCGCCGAAGCACAAGAGACTCATTGTTCAGTGTCACTTAGTGGCAATTACATCCCGTCAAAACACTTTTTGTTTTACGACAACGTGTTAATGGGCCCACGGTTGGGTGTGAGAATTAACCCAAGCCACATGCACAGAAGCAAGGTTAGAGGTTAATTGAGACTCTCTAACACAGTGCATGAGATTTTTGCAACCTTTTGCTGAGACAGAAAATTCGAACAAAAAGAATATAATGTGATACAATTTGTTGAAAAGCAGGAGGGTCAGAATTCCCAGATGCAAAGGAAAACCGGCCAAGTAAATCAGGACAACCGGACCACCTGGGCCAGAGCGAGTGCCAGATATGGCTGCAGTTATTTGTCCAGTGTGATAGACAGTAGGTGCTACATCAGCCCCTCCAAGAATTCCTCCACGTTCATTAATTGAGATTTTGCTAAATTTTGTGTAAATGAATACAACAAACAGATAATATTTTTTCCTTACCAAATTCTTCATTTTTTATGATTTATGAATTATTATACTTTAATTATCATGATTTAGAAAGTATGATAGTTAAAAGCATAAAACTATAACATAAAAGCAAATAACATAAAAGGGAATGAAAGCAAATTTTTGTGTAAATGTATATAGGCAAATAGATAATATTTATTTTTGGCAAATGCTTAATTTATCGGATTTATTAATTATTATAAATTAATTATTATGATTTTTTACTTACCACAATTTGCACATTGTAATGAGTGATGAGGAAAATCCCCATACAGGAGGTCCCTGGGGTTATGTACAAGATAGGTTCTGCAGGTTTGTTCTTAAGTTGAATTTGTATGTAAGTCGGAACTGTATACTATATAATTGTAACCCCAGTTAAAATTTTTTTGGTCTCTATGAATAATGGATTTTAAAAATGTTGGGTTGTCATAAGAACCAGGATTAACAATAAATCATAATTGCAGACACCTTTAATAATAGCTCTTTATTGTAGCCTAGGATTAAAGTAAAGAAAATTACCAAAATCCAGAGGTCAGTTTGTAACTAGGGGTCGGATGTTCTTAAGTAGGGGACCGCCTGTATACTGCAATACTATAGTATGGCAGCATATGGTAGAACCAATCAGACAACCGAAGGTTAAAGTAACCTAGGGGGTCTGAAAAATATAAAAAAATCATAAACATGTTAGGTATCGCCGTGTCCCAAAATGTCCAATCTATCAGAATACAATAACGGTTTTCGCAGCGTTTAACTTCTTAATGGAAAATAGCACCCAAAAATATAATACGCAAATGAACTGAGTAGAGTTACTTTTTTGCCTGAGATAAGTCACTTTTTGCGGCTGGGAGAGGAACATGACTTTAGATGCTTCTATTTTGGGCTCTCTAGCACCTATAACCCTACTTTTGGGATCACATTAAAGAATATCATCATTCAGGCCTGTGGTTCTGTGTGCTTTCCAACCAGAGATACAAGCAGTTAAAGACATAGGGGCAGATTATCAGGGCATCTAAAAACTGGCACAATTCCCCCTTTATGCCACCTCCATACCAAGTGGTTAGTGGAGGGGTTGTGAAGGGGGCACAGCTGGCTGTGCCTTCTTGCCCTGCACACTAGCAATAACCTGGTGGTCCCCTTGGGGCGGAGACTACATAATACTCGGACTTGACAATCGCCAGCATATAATAAATCTCACCCACAACCAGAAAATGCATCTTTAACTGCAGCTCACATTCCGTACTTCAATTGATTGAATCTTCGGTTCTGTAGTTTAGAGAACCACAATCCTGATAATAAGTGCTGCGGACCCCAAAATATGAGGTTGCTTCCCCTCCAACCTCTAAAGTGACTAATCTCAGGCAAAAAGTAACCCTTCTCTGACCATTTGCATATAGCTTTAGAGGCAATTTTGCATAGGTAAAATGGGATATAGAAAATCATAGCCTACCAGGGAGTTACATTAGCTCGTTAATGTAAAATCGAGTGACTTTCAAGAGTGTCTAAAGACTTCTTTTAAAGTGAATTTAAGCAAATGAAAATGTAGGTAGATACAGGCTTTAAGATAGGATTTACTTAAAAAATGGAAAAAAGGGTTTTCCCATGAAACAAGTTAGGCCCCATCATTGTCACTCCCTGAGATGAGCAGAGTAGCCGGGTGCGCATGGCTGGGCTGCCCTGTTCATCTCTACGTAGCTGATGGAGATTGACGTCGCTCATCTCGGAGAACAACGAGGGGTCCGATGGGGGTACATGGTATCCCAGCGGACCCCCCATTCTCGTGATCTGTGGGGGTCTCATAACTGAGATCTCTACCAATCATAAAGTTAGGCCCTATCAATTTCCAGCCCTTTAGGTCCTGAAAAATAAGAGTCCTATAGGTTATGTCATATCAGCAGGTGATGTAACTTATGTTTTCCAAGTATCATTTCTTCATGAATCAGATTTTCATGATTTTCTTCAATGGTGTATTACTGATCTTCATTTTTATTTCTGGTGATGATGAAAGAAACAAATGGGAAAGACATAGCAGTGTGTGGAAATATATTAAACCGATAATATATGCAGTCATAAATGCAGGTACCACAGCGCAGGTCTAGCCAGCTGGAGAGAGAAATAATATGAAATCCTGATGTCGATCTGAATGGGGTGTCCCTTTGGCCGTGAATGCAATTTCTGCTGCTTTCTGTCAGTGAACACTTTAGCATATTCCAATTCTACTGTCATATCCAGATTTCTTTCTTTTTGATAAATTGTTATCTGTACATATATACAACATTTTGTAGTGTCACAGCTGCCTCAATTCTGGCCTAGGGCAGGAAGCTCAGGGGTAGTGGAGACCTGAGGATTCATAGGGTCCTTTATACCACATTATAATGTACCAGTAGTAAAAGTAGACAGAGAGGTGTATCTGTAACTAGGGGTCATCTGTAAGTCCTTAAGTCAGGAGCCACCTGTATAAAATGAAATGCAGAGGAATTTATACAGGGTTGGACTTAGTCTACCAGATACTTTAAACCTTGCCAATTTTAGATGTGGACATCCCTTTAACATAGCATGAACCTTGTGGAGGTTCCAGTTGAACTCCACTTTCAATCTAGTGAGGACAGTCCCCTACTTAAAGTCCCCTAACTAAAGTTAGGCCCTATCCACAGGATAATGACCGCGCATGACCGTTCTGCTCCATTAATCTCTATGGAGCTGAAGGAAATTACCGAGGGCCACGCCCGTGGATAGGGCCTAACTTTAGTTTGTGGAAAAACCCCTGTAAGAATACCTGACGTACAGACAACTCCTGGTTACAAATGGACTGTTGGATGTTGATAATTTACTGTACTTTAGCCTTAGACTACAATGATCAGCTGTAACAGTTATCACAGGTGTCTGTAATGAAGCTTTATTGATAATCCTGGTTCTTCTGACATTCCAACATTTTAAAAATCCAATTGTCACAGAGACCAAAAAAAAAATTGTCTAGCTCTACAATTATAAAGTATACAGTTCCGACTTACATACAAATTCAACTTCAGAACAAACCTATAGAACCTATCCTGTATGTAACCCGGGGGCTGCCTATATTAATAAAACTCACTGCAAACACTTATATTCTTTTATCATCAAACAGTGTAAATACACGGTATAAACCGTACATATATGTTCTGAAAATGTCCATAGTAGTCCATAACTCACAAATTGTGGAGCATAAGGGATTCCATGTGGAAATCATTTGTAGCAAGGGAATGGGAGCTAGACACAACATCAACCGATGAACCTATGAAAACACACTGCATGACTCAAGCAAGCCAAATAGACTTAGCATATAAGACTTTACAATGATGTTTTATTAAAATTTCACCTACCAAAAAAACTTTTTTGGGACAACCCTTTATCCGTCCCAATAAAATAGACCCTAAAAGCCTATAAATTGGATTGTTTTCTGATGGACCTCTGGGATCTAGAGTCTGGGCCCACCTGAGGATTCCCCTGTACGCTACAGAGCCAGTATACTGAAACAGTACATAGTTGGAATGGGGTACCTTAGGTTCATTGTAAAAACCTTCACCTCAGTCCTTGCCTGTTGCCTTCCTCTCGGGTTCAGCCAGGGTCCTTTTAGCTCTATGACCCAAGAATATAAGAAGGAGCCTGTAGTGAGCCAAGGTGGCCACTAAACTGTGGATGAAGCTATTAGTTTCTAGAACAAGTACAGTACAGCAGAAAATGTGCTGCTGCCTGTGATTTTGTACTTTTTTGTCCTGCACTAGTCTGAACATTGCCTTATTTCATTCCTATCTGTCTTAATTGATTTCCATCCCACCTGTCTGTCTCCCGCTGACTTTGTTTTGCACTGCAAATGGTTAAACTAGCTGTGATAGACAGATGCCTCCTCCACTCACATTTCTGCTCTGCTGGTTTGGTTTTTCAGGACATCTGGGCATTAGTTCAATCACTCTCTATAGTGGGTCTCTAGAGGATTATCTGCCTACTTCTCAGTGCTGGCTTTAAGTCTTCAATCAAACTTGCTTTTTCACCCTTGCCTATCTTCTGACCATCATTTCTCTTGATTCTGTACTGTATTGTCCTCTTGGTTTTGAACTGTATTTAACCTTTAGCACAAGAAGGGAACGTTTACCAATTCTCACCCAGCAATTAGAGTAGGATGGGCAAATAGGTAGGGACAGCTGGATGGGTCTAGCTCTAGGGCTCAATTTCCATACCTGTCCTACCAATCCATCTTATTGTCTGTTCCATAACGGCAGCATTATGCTCAGTTATGCTTCAGGATAATAATACAAAATAATTATAAAAAATGCTATTTTTCCTAATGCATTGTTAGTTATTTCACCTTTACTATCATTTTCAGGTTTCCATTTAGAAGAATTTGACTGTTAATAGAGGAAAATATATTCTTTTACAAGTGGAGATTGTTTTCAAAGATGTATTGCCGCTCTCTTTAATACAATCTGCTCGCTGTTTTCGGACTGACAGCAATGAAATTTAACAGCATGGGTGTATTAAAGTTTTCTCACAAGTGTTTTATCTATTTATATGCCTGCTGTAGACATGCGTTTTATCATTTTCCAATGAACAGCAGGACATAATCCCCAAATCCTTTCCAACAAGGATATTTTTGCAAAAATGATTGAAACCAAATAATTTTTCCAGCTGGAATCTGAAAGGTGTTAAATATTTTCACTGGAGTCAAATAAGCACCTGTAATTCTGTGCCACTTCAGTTCCGCACTGTGGTTGGAAACAGATTTCATTTTGGCACAATTGCCAATCCCCCTCCCCCTTCCTTACTATAAGTTTATTAACAGGACATGGACTTACATGAAAGCAAAAATGTGACATATAAAAGGAAGCAGAATCAACTATTGATTCTGGAATGATTTTCACATAAAAATGTCCTTATTCTACCCAGCAATTAGAGTAGGATGGGCAAATAGGTAGGGACAGCTGGATGTGTCTAGCTCTAGGGCTCAATTTCCATACCTGTCCTACCAATCCATCTTATTGTCTGTTCCATAATGGCAGCATTATGCTCAGTTATGCTTCAGGATAATAATACAAAATAATTATAAAAAATGCAATTTTTCTTAATGCATTGTTAGTATTTCACCTTTACTATCATTTTCAGGTTTCCATTTAGAAGAATTTGACTGTTAATAGAGGAAAATATATTCTTTTACAAGTGGAGATTGTTTTCAAAGATGTATTGCCGCTCTCTTTAATACAATCTGCTCGCTGTTTTCAGACTGACAGCAATGAAATTTAACAGCATGGGTGTATTAAAGTTTTCTCACAAGTGTTTTATCTATTTATATGCCTGCTGTAGACATGCGTTTTATCATTTTCCAATGAACAGCAGGACATAATCCCCAAATCCTTTCCAACAAGGATATTTTTGCAAAAATGATTGAAACCAAATAATTTTTCCAGCTGGAATCTAAAAGGTGTTAAATATTTTCACTGGAGTCAAATAAGCACCTGTAATTCTGTGCCACTTCAGTTCCGCACTGTGGTTGGAAACAGATTTCATTTTGGCACAATTGCCAATCCCCCTCCCCCTTCCTTACTATAAGTTTATTAACAGGACATGGACTTACATGAAAGCAAAAATGTGACATATAAAAGGAAGCAGAATCAACTATTGATTCTGGAATGATTTTCACATAAAAATGTCCTTATTCTAAAAAAGAGAGAACATTAAGATACTGACTGTGAAGATGCCTAGAGCTCGGTTCTAAAGTTCTGTGCAGACACCAAAAAGTATTTTGGTGTCATACTGAAAATTAAAAATCTCATCATTCTGTGAGCTACAGATACTGAGATACAGATAGTTAAAGGGAACCTGTCACCAGGGACTTCATTTTCACTAAAGACAGGTTACAAAAGCCCATTACACCTGCATTGCACATTTGTGTTTCACTTTCTCTAAACATTTGCATTACAGTATAATTGTGTGTTATAACTTACCTTGCACCCTGACAGAATGATCTATCTAGTCCTAGGGGTTGGGGCTTTGGTTTGGATGCATTTCAAAAGACAACACATGACTTGTCTGTGCTACTCACTCTTCAGCTCTCAGCCTCCACTTTTGTGTTCCTGTAAGGCTCCTCCCTCCTGCTCCTTCACATAGATAATAGCCTGGTGAGCTGACATCAGTGGAGAAGTGAGATTTTTTACAGGAGCACAAAGGTGGGGGCTGAAACCTGTGGAGTTTGCGGCACAGACAAGTCACATGTCGTTTTTTGAAATGCATCCAAACCAAAGCCCAACCCGTGGGACTACACAGAGGATTCTGTCAGAGGTAAGTTATAACACACAATTATATTGTAATGCAAATGCTTAGAGAAAGCAGAAATACATATTTGCATTGCAGGTATAATGGGCTTCTGTAACCTGTCTTTAGTGAAAATAAGGGTTCCTGGTGGCAGGTCCCCTTTAAAGAAA
Source organism: Engystomops pustulosus (assembly GCA_019512145.1). NCBI lineage: Eukaryota > Metazoa > Chordata > Amphibia > Anura > Leptodactylidae > Engystomops > Engystomops pustulosus. Next base: position 195,047,160 of record CM033643.1, on the reverse strand, counting down.
TAGGTGGGAATTGCATCTTTATCTGCAGCTCCCATTTCCAAATAAATTCTAAGATTTGTTGTATTAACTTGACTAATCTCATGAAAAACATGCAAGCAACTTCTCCCATAACTTTGTAAGGAATTTTTTTACAGGTAAACTGTCGAGATTTCACATAAAACAGGGAATTCTACAAAGGATATTTTATTCCCTATCTGAGTGTCCTGATAGTTTAGCAAGGTAAAAGCTTGTGACGGTGTCCCTTGAACCAGATTTACCCCATCAATGGGTGGGACCCTCTGATTGCTACTGTCCAATGGTTGCATTATGGGTAAAACTACCCCTGAATAACATGGAACTAGATTGTAGTAGAAGTAGATTAGTGTAGCACATCATAACTCCTACACCTCAGCACCTAGTTGAATCTTCCATGGCTCCAATGACGTCTGCTGATGTAAAAGAGGTGGCTCATAAGGGATGTGGGCAATCTGGACTGGAGCCACCATTCTTTAGGGGTCCCTTTGCAGCTTGCCATATTATTAGAATGATAAGATCTTGTGTGGATTGTGGCACGGCTGCGCTGGCTTCCATTGGACAGAACTTTAATATCCACAGTCAGATCCCTCTATGTATCAGTGAATGATTGCCATAGTGACTGACATATCTCCCATTGATGCCAGTGGTGGAAACCAATAAACTTTCCATCAATGATGCTGTATAAGGCATAGGGCATTGAGAAACGATGAACTTTAGGGGAACCTAAGTTTACCCTATTAAACTACCAGTCCCCTCAGGTAGGGTATGAAATGCCCTTTCTAGAATTCAGTTTTTTAAGTGAAATTTTGCCCCAATAACTATGCAAGTCCAAGATATTCAAAGATGCCTCTAAACAAATTTTCCCACATTTAGATAAAAAAAGGAAATTCTTTCAGCATTACTGCAAAATCTCCTCCAAAGTTATGTGAAAATGGCAAGAGAAGAGTCATATTTGCCTGAGATAAGACAAGTTTAGATGTTGCAGGGGGAATCCCTTACACACCCCTTAGTTGTTTGTTTGTTTCACATAACTTTGGTTATAATAATAATCTTTATTTATATAGCGCCATCAAATTCCAAAGCGCTTTACAGATTCTGGGGAACATATACAAGCAAAATAAGACATTACAGTAGCAGTCATATAAAACAATAGGAGCCCTGCCTGCAAGCGCTTACAGTCTATGAGGATAAGGGGGGGGAGGGGGGACACAAGATCTTACAGTCTATAAGTTGCGGCATGAACCCGCTAGTAGCCTTTTTTAAGTACCTAGTAACCTACTGGTGTCATATTAAAGATAAGGATTTCATCTTGCAGATCCTATCACCAGAGACTCAGGAAGTTAGTTGGGAGAGTCTTTCCCTGGAAAATTAATAGTGCTTTGCACACCAGTCTCCTGCACCACAGCCCAAAATGTTGAGAAGTATATGTATGCATATAAAATATTGATGCCATTGATAAGGTAGAGAAGGGGTACAAATCATGAAAGCATCTGCAAGCCCTGTTAACTACCTTACAAGTCTTGCAAACCCTTGTGGTTAGGGACTGATGGTCGACGTTCCCTGCACTAATTGGGTGTATGCGTAAGATGGCAAACATAGAGGGACAAAAAAGAGGTCAGATATACAGAAAAGCAAAGCAAGTAGCAATTGCAAAGACACAAGTGTCAGAAGACTTAGAATTTATTAGTAACCTATAATGAAACTGGGCAAAAGGGAGTAATGGACACCACCCCCAGCAGCTGACTACTGTCCATCGCTCAAGCCACATCTACATACAAACTGAACTTACGCTCATAACCAGCTTTCCACAAGAAAAAACGTCCTGAAGCACAGATGGTAATCAAAGGCGGCCCTGGGTGTGGTTTTCAAGCACAGATGCCCATACTACAGAGCAAACTAATCAGTTGAGGCAGCCATTTCATGTATGAGAGAGGTGGAGACTTTATCCAGGAGAGCTGCAAGAGTAGTGGATCATAGTGCCTGCTTCTTGGTAAGTGATTTCTCTGTAAATACTGTAGTTACATTGCAAACATTTATTTTTGGATGTACAATTAAAGGAAATCTACCACCAGGATGAAGGATTGTAAACCAAGCTCGCTCATAAACTGGAGTGTGCATCTGCTCTTCTTTTGCTTCTTATGACCTAGTATTTACAAAAAAAGACTTTAAAATTAAAATTAGATGTTATTGGAGCCTGGAGCCCCTCAGGACCATTTGCATAATTTGTAAGGTCTTTTTGTTCTTAAAAACAAGGACATAAGAAGCTAAGAGAAGAGGAGATTATGTCAGAGGGGGCACACATCAGTATGTCAGTGTGCTTGGTTTACAATCCTTCATCCTGGTGGTAGATGTCCTTTAAACCCCAACAAAACCCCTGCATGCTGATTTTCCGTTCCCTGCTTCTCCAGAAAACTCCTATCAGTCTCCCCTTGGGCATAGTCCTACTCATTTTCCACCTCACTTATCGTTTCTTCCCTCCACACAGAGACCGTCCATATAGTCTTTACCCCTTTATCTGCTGAGCACTTACTGTTGCAACATATGGAGACCCCATTCAAGATATGGCCATAGCGCCCCATGATAACTAGTTATGGCCCTGCTTACCTATGTTTTACCTGAATACTTTTTTCCCAGTCCCCCAGTAGTCTCTACATCCTGGTCCCTATTGACACTCTAAATCCCTAAATGACCACTCAGCAAGCTAGGTCACATGTAAGCCATTCCAAGATGCCTCTGAACAAATTTTCCAATTTGTAGATAACAAAAAGTAATCTTTGACCATTTCTTGGCAATAATCATGTAACCTTTCCATTCCCAAAAGCAATTCCCAATATTCTGGACTTCTAAATGTTACATTGGTTCACTTTAAATCCCAAGTCATCCACGAAAATCAACCTTTTCATGGAAAATAAAATTATTTTAGATTTATAACGTAGAGACTTATAACGTATAGAAACAAATAAAACAATTTAAGTGAAATATAATAATGATGACTTATTATAATTAGTGTTTTCATTCTCATGAATTGTATTGTTTCCAATTTTTTACCCAATTTTGTTTACTGTAAAAATTCACTTATCCACTAGATGACAGCATTGAGACAATATATAGGAGCCTCTGCCGCAGAAGATGGGGCCTGATCAAAGCCTAGTAATGATTTATTTGTTGCTTGAATTATTATTTCTGTAATATTTATTGCTTTGGACAACATATATTGAGCTCTAGCTCACACAAAGATGAATATATGACATTGTCAGTAAGCATCAAAGATATAAATTTATGGAATTATTTTCTACATAACAATAGAAGACCTTAAATTAGAAAGACATAAGGATATAAATCAGTGACAATAATATCTCATGGATTTCTACTTCAGATAAACTTTTCTATTTGTTTAGAAATGTTTACTTTTCCATAATTTTCTAAAATTGTTGTTCTCAATTGTTCTCCTGCTGAATAATCTGCTTACATTTTCTGCAGCGCCACCACAGGGGAGATAAAATTATTGCATGTTACTCATTGAGGTAAATGTTGAACATGTAATGCACACAGTAGGACCATTATAAAGTGACACTTTTTAGCTTTTTTGCACTAATGATGAAGATAGTAAACAAGTATTATCTAATAAAGTATTTATGGAGGAATGTGGAACCTCCGCTGGTCATAATGTTATGATAATCAGGAAATGATATAATGGAAATAATATAATGGAAATAATATAATGGAAAATGCCACCCTTGTATAAAAAAGGGTTAATATCCACAATTGCTGTCAGCAGTGATCCAGGGTGTTACCTGAATTACCTAATATCCTGCCTCCACATTAACACACACATTACAAAAAAACATGAAGTCAAGTGGCCAACCCCTTTAAGGTACCTTTGTCTAATTCAGATGAATGAGAAGGAGTTCAGTGATAGGCACACATATATACAATTTATGGTGCTTTATCTTGTACACAATGAAAAAAAACCCCACAAAGCACACAAAAACTCTACTGCCCCTTTAATCTATTATCAGATTTTTGCTTTCCTGAATTCGATATATGTGGGATTGATGGGATTCAGACAGCCAAAAATCTGTTAATAGTTTCCTATCGTAAAGATATGTCTCAATTTTGAAGTCAAATTAATTAACATTTTTCAGTCTTAATTACTTGAATGGGCCAAATATGATAAGTAACAGGAGAGGCTGCACAGTTGCACAGCAGCATTCATCTCACAGACAGGCGATATACAAATTGGGATCCAACATAGGAGGAACAGGTATTTTGCATTATCAGATAAGCCCCGGATGCAGAAAACCAATCAGAATGGTTTGTTTTGCAATGGCTCAGACACTTTGTAAGGTATGAATAGAGGTAAAAAATCTGCAGCCACACATTGTAGCCCATACCAGTAATGACACAACACTGGGGAATTACATTAAACCTGCTTGCCCTGTTTAAAGACAACTATAGAACAGGATCCGTTCCAACTATGGGAGACAAGTTTGCATTTAAAGAGCCTGTGATGTCATCAGGGAATCCTTCGCTGTAATCCCTGACTAGTAGAATTACTCAGTTGGAGCCGGGTCAAGTAACATGCCTGAGCATTATCGAACTTGTGATCGAGCATAAACAAAAGTAAAACACCTTCTTCTGATGCCAAGGAAACCATAGTTACACTTTTATTGCTGGCATGATTACTATTTGTGAAATAGGGATCTTCCCTATTGTGAAACACATCAACAGCTGGCACATTAGACTGTACTTAAAATGTAAAGCGAAGGTGGAAAAATTTATGAAAAATCATTTTTGCTGTCTGATTTAAGTGGAACTAAAAAACTTGATGGTTTAGAAAAAAAATTAAACTGAAAAAAGCAGTAGTGGATTATAATATAGGTTATTTGGTCGGTAGCCAAGGGCCCAAGCTTTCTAGGGGGCCTATCCACATCCAAGCCACTGAGAAGGACCGTCACCCAAGAAATCCTTGGACATCTGTTCCTGTTCTTTAAACACATTTAGACAAAAGCCATTTTCAAGATCTTTGAATTGTCCTCCAAGGGTTCAGAAACCACAAATTGAAAGCAGACAGAAGGGACGCATCCTCTAGTCCCTAAGAAGCTTGATTCTTGTACCATATGTAGGTGAATTCAGGACTTGTCGTGTCTATAATATTCATACAGTCCAGGGCCCATGGCAGTATTAATCCGCTCCTGGAAAAAAAGGTTATTATTTTACTTTTTCAATGGGAATGAGGACCCTGCTCGAAGGAGCTTACAATCTACAAAGAAGAGCAGCTGACACAGAAGGTGACAGTGCTTGTAAAATGTCATTTGTTATAAGGGATAAATCATTACAGTGCAGGTCACCCTATCTGCACAGTAGAATGGTATGGCCCGTGAATGTGTAATGTATGCAGAACATGCTAAACATGGCATCTTTTGCCACGTGACGCCTTGAGCCACTATATTATATACATATGTATGGATGTCGGATAAAACACAATCATGGGACCACTAAATAGGACTATGAGTTTATTCTAGAGCTTTACTACTTCCCTATGTCTTTGTGTATGATTACCTTTCTCTAAGTGATTTCTATCTCTAGGAGACTAGATACATCCCTGTCTTTACATGACATGTAACAAGGCTTTCTGTCTTTTAGTAATGTAAATTTAACAAAATTGTCAGAACTTCTGATGGAGCTTGTTTTCCTAGCAGAAGACCACACCTGGATGTGATGGTCTGCAAGAGGCTGTTTGATTGGCAGGTCAACAACCTCTAACAGCAGGGAATGTGTGTGCACATAGCCCTATGAGTGTGCTGGAGCAGTGCACCGATAGGCTTCTGGGGCAGCTTGCTGCCTCTCCATTTATACTTGCATGTCTTTATTATACATGTATTTGTCTTTCAGTATAAAAGAAGAATTGGGGATATCGCTTGTGCTGCTCTGGATACTATATTTGTCTTCCTGGTTCTTCGGTGACATTCTTCTTTATTCTGCAGTGATTTGATGTGATCCTGACCTTTTGTCTGAACTTTGTCTATTCCTTTGCCTTTCGATTTTGTTCCTTGACCTGGTTTGTGTCAGTTCCCAAGTTCACTTGTGTCTCTCTGTTTGTCTTTCTGTAGTGGGCACTTATCCAGGTTAGGGACTACCACCCAGTTATTTAGCACAATGTAGACAGGGACAGAGGTTGTGAGAAGTGCTGGGCTCACTCTTTTTTTCTATCTTGACAATAGGAGAAAGGGACAGTTAAAGGGTATTTTGGAAAACCTTCGTTGGGCCTGGGCAGGGTTGCCAAAAACATAGAAAAATGGAGAAAATAATGGTTTAGCTCACCACTTTCATATGCATATGCATCCAGGCAAGATATGGAATAAAATCCACTTTATTTGAAAGAAAAGGTTAACAAAACATAGAGACGTCACTATAACATGGTTTCTGACTTGTTTGAGACCATAAAGGTCCTTAGTAGTCAGTCTAAGGACCTTCATGGTCTGAAACACATAATAAACCATGTTATAGTGACGTCTCTGTGTGTTTTTGACCTTTTTTTAATAATAAAGTGGATTTTTTTCTATATCTTGCTGGATGCTGGACTTCCCCACAACATTTTTCTTGCCAAAAAATGATGCCTATTGTGCTCTGGCCCCAAAAATAATTTCTTGAAAACCCTGTTTTACTGAATGCCACGAGTTGGTACTTTTTTTTTTTTTAACTGATTTGTAGTAGAAGGTATGATGCCTTTTTTTCTAATTGTATCAATGAATGTCAATGTAAAAATAAGTAAAAGAAGAAAGTTAATGGACAACTTCCTTCCCTTCGGCCTCTTGTAGAATGTGGACATCCAAGATAGGTCCACTATTGGAACCCAATGTACAAGTCATTGTGGATATCTATTTAGGGAAAGTAGTTCCTCCTTGCTTAGTCATTTTAATAAACATAGTATAATAATAATTTTTCTGTGTATAAGTAAATTGTGTGTTGTGACAAAACTTTTAAAATCTGGACGCAAATCAGTCAGTAACAGTAAGTAGAGAAGGGGCAGTGTCAATGTCCCTTTTAGTGCACACATCTATAAAACTTTCGAGCTACAGTATGAAGAGCCGAATAAAATTCCATTACAACTTGCTGGTGTTTGAAATCCCTACGTAAAGTGTGGAGAAACACATTTATTTTCCCAGACTTTCTAGAAAACATCAATAATACAGAGCAGCACTGACAGCAAGACTAGACCTTATAGGTTTTATGACAATGGCAATGTGCCACAGTGGAAAAAGCCGGATCCTTAGAAGTAAGAGAAGCAAGTTGTAAAATATAAGTTTAGACGAAAGTACAAATATTTTAGTTAAAAGGCAAAAGTAAAGCACATCTTCTGCATAATAAACTAAAATACCCAAACCTACATATTTTATACAGAACTGGGGTTTATACAGCTCAGATTCTTTTATAAAACAAAAAACTTCCAAGTTATATGTGATGTGGAAAGATTTATGTCACCATAAAATCAGTGTATTGGTAATCAATGGGAGACTGAGAAATGTCATTTTCTACAACACTATGGCTCTCAAATAGGATATGCATTGAAAATTATGGGTTTACTGTACCTCTGCATGAAGGGAGTGCCCAAGAAGACCTGTCACCAGATTTTGACCCCCCTGACTAACAATGCCTATTAAAGTAACCTTTATTAGATATGCTGTTTAAGAACAGTGAACAGTGTATTAAAAACACAGATAGACTGTATCCACACTTTTGATTCTCAGTGTGTCATATACAAGTATTCATTACAGGGGGGAACTGATCAAACCCTCCAAAGTTACAAGACTATACAATCTCAAGGCCAGAGCCCCTGTGTCCCTGAGAATCAAGAGTATGGATACAGTCTATGTGTGTTTTTAATACACTATTCACTGTTCTTAAACAGCATATCTAATAAAGGTTACTTTTTAAATACTTACCAATGCACTGGTGGACTAAATAGGGCCTGAGGCAAAAAGCTCAATTTGCTTCATAACTGGTGCACCCCTGCCAATACCTAACACTTTCTGCAGCTAAAACTAGTGGTAGAAAGGTGAACAAGTTCTGTGGCACTCTGGACATGGAACTGTATGCGTTCAACCCTGGCTGGTCCTCTTCTGGCCACTTCCAAGTGCAAGCACACCTCACACAAAGGAATTTAGATTTTTTTCTATCTTAGGCTACATTCACACGCTGTATGCCCGCCGTACCGTAGTACGGCGGGCATACATCGGCGCTGCGGAGAGGAGCAGGGGATAAGCGCTGCTCACCCCCGCCCCTCTCCATAGGAAGATACAGTGCACGGTGCCGTATCACGGGAAAAGATAGGACATGTCCTATCTTTTCCCGGGCTACGGAGCGGTACGGTGCCGCACGTGTGCGGCACCGTACCACTCCCGTACAGGGCCGTGAGCCCATAGAAGTGTATGGGGGACGTATATCGGCTGTACATATGTCAGCCGTATATACGTCCCCCATACATGTATGTGAATGTAGCCTTACTCTGTAGGTGATGTTAGGAAATGTTATAGGGCCATATGTCCCCAGGGCCAGCGTCAGCACTGGGCATGACTAGGCAAGTGCCAGACCCCAGAGATACTGCGGGGGGCCCACATAAGGCTGTACATAAGGAATCCATGAGCTTTACATAAAATAACCAAGAGGGGGCTGTTTGGGATGGTAAACTAGGGAATATTTTTGGAAACAGGAGACTGCCCCGGGGCCTAATGAGACCTGGACCCGATTTTGTATGTCCCATTCAATACATTACAGAGGTATTTACCATTTAAAGCATTTCCTGTAAGTAAAAACTTCTCAACAATAAAACGCCATATGCAGCCCCCAACTGTATAGTGGAATTAAAAAAACAAAAAAATAAATAAACAAGAAATAAATAAATCCATGCAATTGGAAAATCTACTTAAAATATCTCAATGGACTATGATCCAATCTGACCTTTTTAAAGACAGAAAATAATCATAATGATGTGTAAGGCAAATGTTTACTTTCTTCTACGCTTGATATATGGCTTGACGAGTGATCCAATCAATGGCTGTCATTTGACATGAATTAATTGCTCGATTTTGCAGTCCCGCTAAGAGAAACATGTTAATGTGCTTTATTCTGAAGTTTGTTTAAACAGATGGAAAAATAGCATCTCAACATTCTTTCCATGGCAACAGTTTCCATTTTTAGTGAATGTTTTGGCTTGCCCATAGCCGTCTGCCACCTGTTTAGCGCAGGTTGTTTTTGATGATGCAAGAAATAAAAAGACATTTTCTTATGTCTAGTGAAAGTTGTAATCTTAGGTTTGGCACGGAGTCAGTCGAGTAGTAAAGTCAAGCTTGTGTTTACCTTCTGTGGTGCAGCTGCGATGGTTCTGGTTGCTCATTAACAAGGGGCATAGGATTCACCCTCCACCCTCAGTTATGTCACTTATGTGCCTCTCCAAAACTCACAATGGATCAGGATCCATTTTATAGCTTTTCCACAACAGATTTTCTTTTTTTTCCCATCAAAATCTAGCATGATAAACCAGCGACACTCAGGGTGCATGCACACAAACGAAATGGGGACCAATATCTGGCCGTATCATTTGTGGCTGGATATCGGCCCCCATTGATGTCTATGGCGCCCCATTGCTCACCGCACCATGACTGTGCACTGAGAAATATGGGACATGTCCTATATTTTTTGTGTTATGGTACCGGCCCTGTGCTTCTCTATGGATGTGTGCTACAGCCGGGGGAGCAAACATTCGTCTGAATGAGGCTTTACTCATAGATCCAAGCACTGTGTCTGTGCTAATCTTCTTACATTTGTTATCCATGGTCTCCTTCCTTCTATGATCAACTTTCATAATTATGCTAATGAGCTTGAAGGTCTCTAGGTGTTTCCAGAGCCCCTTCATGCTTTAGCTTCACAGGCTGCTACGATGAGTAGACCAAGTCTCCCCTCTGCCCTGCACTTCCTGCTGTTGCTTGATTACACAGGCAGAGGGAGGAGGGGAGACATGTTCTGCTTATTGAAAAAGTAGGGTTCTGTTAACACCTCCAGAGCCTATCAGGATAATTAGCACACATTTACAAGTTGATTTTAGAAGGAAGGATATAAGAATATAAGAAGTTTACCGCAGTTACGGTGCCTGGATCTATATGTAAGTTTTCCTGGTTTATAATGTGTGATTTTGATGGTAGAGGAAAATACTTAAAGAGAACCTGTCAGGCAAAATAACCCCCTAAACTAAATATATTTTCATAAACTGCCATTAGAGAGCATTGCCTCTACCCCTTCATTGTCCCTCTACATGCCTGTAAACTTAAGCAATGAGGTCCTAAAGCTGTATGCAAATGACTTGTGAGATGTTCAATGAGTCATTATCATATTCAAGCTGTCCAGCTTATTCATGAGTGGGAGGTACAGCCACACCCCCAGTGCTTGACTGACAGCCTGTATAATAGTGTGAGGTAAAATGGCGTAATGGCTCCTCCATGTCCTTTTTGGTGCTGGCGCCCCCTGCAGCCTGTGTGTGTATGAGGTACTACTATACACATGACTGACAGCATGTATAATGGTGTGAGGTATAACGGTGTAATGTCTCCTCCATGTGCTTCCTGGTGCTGGCGCCCCCTGCAGCCTGTGTGTGTATAGGAGAGATACAACAGCTCCAGGCAGCCATGTTATAGCAGAACACGTCAGGTACTTGTGTAGCTGATGTCTGTGTCTCACACATGTGTATTAGGAGGGAGAACATGTCAGCTCTCTAGAGTTCTCAACCCATTGTGCATTACTATTGGCATTCCGGCATTATAACACAGCGCAGGAAACACAACATGGATATCCATGTGTCTTGGTCACATTGTTTTTGAGCAAGAAGAGGTGACACAATAGAAGCAACCGAAGTACAGATATTCTCAAGCAAAAAAAAAGCATCTAAAAAAATAGAGGAGATGGTTCTTTAGCAATTTTAATCAAAAATAAAATTTGTTAAAATTAAAAAAATCAATAAAAAAGAAAATAAAGAAGTAAATATTTTGAATAAGGTGAACAGTTTCAGATTCTGTTTTAGGTGACATGAGTTAATACAAATGCTCATATTGGTTCACCAGTCATACATACTAATTAGCTAAAAACGAGGTCAAAGGAACCAAGTTACTCCATCAGCACCACGCAGAAGACTGGAATGGGGTCTGAGCTTTAGTCACTTAAATAGTGATGATTTGTTAATCCAGACACAGCCCAGAAATAACAGTGGTACCGATTATCCAAAAAGAGTGGCTTATTTGCAGCAGGGCTCTTCCTGATGTTTGTTTTAAAGGGGTTATCTGGGATCATTTGTCTTTCATGACCTCGCAAGAAGTAAAAAACCCTAAAGTAATAACACTTACTTCTGTCCTCTGCGGTGCTCCAGCGCATCCTCTCCCATCATCTTGTTGATATGCAGAGGATCAGACATGGCACTACCTCAACATCATGAGGCAGAGGGTTCACACTATGAATGTGATGTGAAGGCAGAGCCTCTGTGTACCAGTGGTGTCCATCAGTGATTGGAGGAACCTTGCTGGACAAAAGCAGAGAAGAGGGGAAATGATTAGTTCTTATATTTTTGCCAAACCTTCAGCCACTTAAAGAGAACCTATCATCAGGAACAGCACAATAAACTTTACTAACCCCCACCCCTCCACTGTGTCTGTGTTGAAAAGTGGCGCACAGGTGTCCCATGTGCTTCGTCACAATGGTAAAATTGTTCCTAAAACTTCAATAAAAATAATAATCTTTATTTATATAGCACCATTATATACCATAGCACTTTCCAACTCATATGAGCAGGTAAAAATAAAATAAGACATTACAGAGATAACTTCTGCCTTTGAGTATGTTGGCTCCACCCACTGGTGTGTGGCTCCACCACTACTTGGCCCCACCCATTGTGTGAAATAGTGAGAAGATCTGCCATTTCCTCACACAGGGCACACTGCTAAATTCACCATGCAGTGAGAGGGACAGCATTCTGGTAAGGACAGGAAGTGGACAGGGAGAGGACTTCCTGTCTGCTCAGGTCAGGATTAGAAGAGACACTGAGCTGTCAATCAAAATAAGGATGTGTGGTTCACTGGCAGCCTGGAGAAAACATGACTCTTCTCTTAATTGACTCATGTGTACTCATTTGCATATCATGAAAACGGCTGTAATTAAAATGTAGTGCTTCAGTGACAGATAATTTTAGGAGATATGGGGAAGAATTTTAGCCCTTTACCAGCAGGTATTTATGGTGTGAGGGGTGAAATTCTAGTGACAGGTTTTTTTTAGAAAATGATCCCGGACGAACCCTATAAGTTGGAAGTTTAGCAAAGTTCTAAATACAGTAGTTGTGAGTTCATCTCAGTTCCACATGTTGGTTCTCAGACAATTTTCAGTTTGATTTACTATCATATTAGTATTAGGATGTCTATGTTTTAATTTGTCCCCATAACTTTTCCTAGAAGCATGTTTCTCCACTTGGATGCTGTCTAGACCCTAAAAACCATCTAACAATGCTCCCATTTCAGAGACATGTTTTAACACAAACATGGCAATAAGCGGAGTATGCACAAAACACAACCCAAAGAAAATAGAGCAGCTACAGCAAGATACAGTTTGAGGTGGGATATGACATTTCCAGATGCGGACATTTTACATTGATTTCTAAATATGGGAAAAGTCTAGGGGATTGTAAAATGTAACTTGTCTAACCGACACAGCGTTATGTATAGTATCTGCTAACTACATTACAAAAAATATCTGCAAAATATGTAAATGTAATGGTCAAGCATAATAAAGTACAAACAATAAATTTATCTAGCCTCTTATCGTCAACATAATTGTAAATTCTATGGGATGTGTTAGCACTAGAGATGAGCGAGCACTAAAATGCTCGGGTACTCGTTATTCGAGACAAACTTTTCCCGATGCTCGAGTGCTCGACTCGAAAAACGAACCCCATTAAAGTCAATGGGAGACTCGAGCATTTTTCAAGGGGACCAAGGGTCTGCACAGGGAAGCGTGGCCAAACACCTGGAAACCTCAGAAAATAATGGAAACACCACGGAAATGGACAGGAAACAGCAGGGGCAGCATGCATGGATGCCTCTGAGGCTGCTTAATCGCACCATTATGCCAAAATTATGGGCAACAGCATGGCCATGACAGAGTGACCGAATGAGGCTAGATAGCATCTAAAACATCCAATAATTGACCCTGACACTATAGGGGACGGCATGCAGAGGCAGCGGCAGCAGTGGCAGGCTAGAGAGTGTCATGGCAACATACACTAAATGGACTGGCAGATAGGAACCAAATGGGTGGCAGAGAGGAACCAAAGGAGGTGAGCAAGAAGCGCTGAAATGATTTCCTATGTGAACAAAAGGTTGAAGGTATATTTAATCGATAAAACAGCATGGTGGCGACATAGTGACCAAATTCCATAACGTATCTCGTGAAACACCCGAAAAATGAACCTGACACAGCTCGTTTGATAAGGGGACGACATGTGGAGGCAGCCATGGAGACGACTTCCATGATTAAGAGTGACAGTATGGGGCATCCATATTGCTTCTATGATTGAAACTTCAGGTCTCCAGCATGGCGGCGACAGATGGGCCGAGTTCCACTATGTATCTGGTGAAACACCTGAAAATTCTGCCTGACACAGCTCGTTTGATAAGGGGATGATGTGCTGCATATCCTCTCGCGCTCCAGCGTCTGGGGTATAGAGAGTTGAAAGTTGCGCATGGAGACATTGGTGGACGCTGTGGAGGATCGTGGAGGCAAAATGGACAGGAAACAGCAGGGGCAGCATGCATGGATGCCTCTGAGGCTGCCTAATCTTGGGATGGAGCTGGCGGTCCGCTGCCAGGCGAGCTTTCGCCTGTCCAAGCCCCTGTCTCTCGGCTCCTCCCCACCCAAAATGGGCCTGGGGGCCAGAAGTGTTAACTTTGAAAAAATTATAATTTTCAAAGCAGGCGGGGTCGTTTGAATATTTCACCTAGGAATAATGGAATGGCATAGCGGTTCTATTTTTAATTGTTTTTTCGTAAATGGTTCCATGATTAAGAGTGACAGTATGGGGCATCCATATTGCGCTGCTATGATTGCAACTTCAGGTCTCCAGCATGGCGGCGACAGATGCGCCAAGTTCCATTATGTATCTGGTGAAACACCCGAAAATTCTGCCTGACACAGCTGGTTTGATAAGGGGACGATGTATGGAGGCAGTAAAGTAGTAAGGAGAAACATTTACCCTCCAGCTGGAGAAAGAAAAGAAGGACAAACTAGAAAGATGCATACAAAAAATGGTTCTTCATTGATAACACACATGCAAGAATGACAAAGGCGATGCCACCGCCGGGTGGCACCGTCATGGAAACAACAATTAAATGCAATAAAATTGTGTTAAAAACATGAGTGGTGTGGTACAAAACAGAAGGAGCGGCCAAGCCCCAGGACAAGTGGCAAAATCAGGTGAGTAAAAACCCTTTCGGTTTAAACAATGGACTGGGCTTATATGAAACTGAGTGCTGCTACAAGGTCAGTCATATACCTTTAAGCAGAACAAATGTCAGCGATAGCGTGGAAGAAAACGTATCTTTTGTAAACAATAGTAACGCTATATTGTAAGCTGTATGGCCAAAATGGCTAAAGTGCATAGAGGCAAGGTCTTACCCAGTCGACTGTAAATCCACTGTCCAGGAGAGGCCGTGTCCCCGACGTACGTTTCGGCTCTAAACGAGCCTTCGTCTGTCCCCAGTTCTGGTAGAAGTTGACATCTGGCAGTCTACAATCGCTCTGCGCTGCTGGTAAACTCTGGATAACATGGTTAATGTTGAATTCCACCTCATGGGCACGTCGCACAACAGTCGGTGAGCGGGCAGTTGAGAGTGGCAGCATCTGTGCTGGACTTCCTGAAATGCGCACAGATGCGGCGCACCTTCGTGAGCAAATCAGACAGATTGGGGTATGTCTTGAGGAAACGCTGAACTATGAGATTTAACACATGGGCCAGGCATGGCACATGTGTCAGTCTGCCGAGTTGCAGAGCCACCACCAGGTTACGGCCGTTGTCACACACAACCATGCCTGGCTTCAGGTTCAGCGGTGCCAGCCACAGATCAGTCTGCGCCGTGATGCCCTGTAATAGCTCTTGGGCGGTGTGCCTTTTATCGCCTAGGCTCAGCAGTTTGAGCACCGCCTGCTGTCGCTTAGCGACGGCACTGCTGCTGTGCCTAGAGCTACCGACTGATGGCGCAATGCCCACGGATGGTAATTCGGAGGAGGAGGTGGAGGAGGGGTGGGAGGAAGAGGAGGCATAGTAGGCCTGAGAGACCTGGACCGAGGTAGGCCCCGCAATCCTCGGCGTCGGCAGTATATGACAGGCCCCAGGGTCAGACTCGGTCCCAGCCTCCACCAAGTTAACCCAATGTGCCGACAACGATATATAGTGGCCCTGCCCTGCAGCACTCATCCACTGTGTCTGTGGTCAGGTGGACCTTGTCAGAAACGGCGTTGGTCAGTGCTGGTGTAGGACTTGGACGGCACATCGGGAAAAGTAGTAGCGGCTGGGGAGCGAATATCGAGGGGCGGCCGCCGCCATGAGGTTGCGAAAGGCCTCGGTCTCTACCAGCCTATAGGGCAGCATCTCCAGGCTAAGCAGTTTGGAGATGTGGACGTTGAGGGCTTGGGCGTGTGGGTGGGTTGCAGTGTACTTCCTCTTGCGCTCCAGCGTCTGGGGTATGGAGAGCTGAACGCTGCGCATGGAGACATTGGTGGATGCTGTGGAGGATCGTGGAGGTGAAGGTGTGGTTTTCGCACGGGAGGTGTTTGGGCCGGGGTCCTGGGCAGGGGGCTGACTAGCAGAGGCAGCAGGTGACACAGGGGAAGGAGCAGTGGTGTGCCCAGCCGGAGGTGTGGGGTGTTTAGCATTCATATGCCTGTGCATACTGGTGGTGGTTAAGCTGGTAGTGGTGGAACCACTGCTGATCCTGGTGTGGCACAGGTTGCACACCACAGTCCGTCGGTCATCCGGTGTATCTTTAAAGAACCTCCAGACTTCCGAAAATCTAGCCCTCGCCACGGGAGCTTCACTACGTGAAACATTTGGCGCTGATGCACCAGCTCTGGCCCTGCCTCTCCGTCTGGCCCCACCACTGCCTCTTCCAACCTGTTCTTGTATAGGACTCGCCTCCGTCTCAGAAGCACTTTGTTCACCCGGCCTATCAACCCAGCTTGGGTCTGTCACCTCATCATCCTCCGATCCCTCAGTCTGCTCCCCCCTCGGACTTCCTGCCCTGACAACAACTTCAACGCTATTGTAGGCCTAAGAAAGTCGGTTGGGTTCTTGTATGCCTAGTTTCTAACAGCACACAACAACTGGAATTTAAGTCACTTTAAGTTTTGAAAAAAAAACAAAACATCAGACAGTGCCTAATTCAATCAAACCCCTAATAAATTGTCCCACTTAGGTGTTTGAGATGTGTGTGTCACTAAGAGCTGAATATAACGTTCCCAAGTCTCCCTGCAAATTCCTCACAATATGGTACTAGCTGCACGACTAGTGCCAGCAAGCCCAGCCACAAGCAAACAAAAAAAATAATAAAATATAACGCTATTCTAGCCCTAAGAAGGGCTGTTGGGTTCTTGTAGACTCACTCCTGCCTAACAGTAAGCTAATATAACACCCTAACGCGTTCCCTGACCAGCAGCAGCTCTCTCCCTAACGGCATCCAGACAGAGAATGATGCGAGCAGCGCGGGCAGGGGCTAGTCTATTCCAGGGTCACCTGATCAGGCCAGCCAACCACTGCTATCAACGTGTAAGGGGTACCACGTCATGCTGGATGGAGTGCAGAGTCTCCTGGCTTGTGATTGGCTCTGTTTCTGGCCGCCAAAAAGCAAAACGGCGGGAGATGCCATTTTCTCGAGCTGGCGAAGTATTCGTCCGAGCAACGAGCAGTTACGAGTACGCTAATGCTCGAATGAGCATCAAGCTCGGACGAGTGTGTTCGCTCATCTCTAGTTATCACTAATCTCAGAGAAATTATACATTCATAAAAAGGACTACATTAAAGGGAACCTGTAAGCAGAAATCACCCTAATAAACAAATACCAAGCCCAAACAGGAGAAATGGTGAGTGACATGAATCGAATCGATAGGGACACATCAATGACTGAGTTGGTATGATAAGATTAGATAAGATAATCCTTTCTTAGTCCCACAGTGGGGAAATTCCCATAGTTACAGAAGCGGCAGAAAGAGAACAGTACAAACTGCGACAGAACAATAATGTTAGAGATGAATCAACAAAAATAAAAAAAAAATGATAAAAAAAGACAAAAAATAAGACAATCAATAAACGGCAGTTTGATATTTAGTCTGTGGATGGGACCTGCAGGCACTAGTTAGATGGGGGCACATATTAATTTCGTTTGGGACTTGTTGGTTAAATAGCCTGATATTAGCGGGGTGGAATGACTTCCAATAATGCTCCCTTCACCCTTGGGGTGAAGCAGTTGGTCACTGAAGAAACTCCTCAATGCCACCACAGTCTCATGCATGGGATGCGAGCTATTCTCCAGAATAGATTTAAACTAACAAAGTATCCTCCTCTCAGCTACCACCTGCACTGTGTTAACAGGACAGAGTTGGCTTTCCTAATCAGTTTGTCCAGATTGCTCCTCTCCTTAGCTGAGATGCTGCTTCCCCAACCGACTACTCCAAAGAAGATGGCTGATGCCACTACAGAGTAAAAGAAGGTCTTAAGAAGTCCCCACCGCACTCCAAATTCTCAGCTTCCTTAGCAGGTATAGCCTGCTCTGACCCCTCCTGTGAAGTGCGTCCACCACCATCTCCCTGGTCTTACCAGCATTAATCCTAAAGTGGTTTTGCTGGTACCAATCAACAAATTCCCGGATCAATTCTTTGTACTCCCTGTCATTCTCGCCGGTAATGAGGCCTACTATAGTAGAATCATCAGAGAACTTCTGAAGGTAGCAGCAAGTTGAATTTTGCCTGAAGTCTGCTTTGTACAAAGTGAAGAGGAAGGGAGCAAGAACTGTACCTTGAGGAGCACCTGTACTACTAATCACAGTGTCTGACAAACGGTCTAAGGCTCTCACATACTGAGGTCGGTTTGTGAGGTAGTCTAGGATCCAACTAGATTGTGGTCCACTCCAGTCAGATCCAGTTTGTCTCTAAGTAGCCTTGGCTGTATAGTGTTGAAAGAACTGGAGAAATTTAAAAAAAAACATTATTCTCGCAATGTTTCCCGGTTTCACCGGGTGAGAAAGAGTTTGACGTAGAAGGTGGATGATGTGCAACACCCCTGCCAATGCATAGGCAATGTGGTTGTTGCAAATAGCGCCCTCTCCATGTTAGGAGCTGTTGGGGAAACTGATCACCTCTCTAGGAGATTTCCAAAAGTGGAGAACTTAGTAATAGCAGCTGTAAACCACTGTCGGGTAAATCAAGAGTTAACATGTCAAATGTTATTAACCAATGATATTCTTTGTACCATTGTGAAGCAAGTTGGAAGCTGGAGGGTGCAACCACCTGACCAAGGGAGTATAAAAACCCCTGGTGGACATAAGCACATGATCTTGGATTATACATACAGTAATTTCATCTATACACTATATATCACATACACACATTCATGTGCATATAATACACACAGACATGTCAACAGACGCGTGGGCTTGTTCGGCCCCTGGGAACAATATTTGGAGTATATTTGTTTTAAAGACTCAGTGGAATATTGTGGACATTTTAGATTTAGAGTAGTGCAGAGGAATGTCTTGTCGACAATGATGAACTGACATCTTGTAACATATACAGCACATTAATAACTGCAGTAAAATGAGCGCAGGTTCCAGGTGCCAGTCTTCTCCTCTTTAATTCTGTGGTTGCAAAGGTCAAACAAGAATGTAGAATTGTTACCCTTGAACTTTATCTACAATAAGTGTACATACAGCTGTTCCCTGTTTACCATCACCATAGGTACATAATATCACCCAAAGTCAAAATATTTTCTAAATAATAGCCCTATAGAAATCTGTTATGGTAAAATAAGATATATTCTAGAAGGCATTGACATGTCATAAATGTATAGTCTTCTATAGTCTTTATAGCTATAAACAAACAAATCCCGATTGGCTGCGTGTTGCCAGGTCGGGTACACTCCCTTGATTGTAGCCCTGAGCTCAGAGACGGTGGACGGTGCCAAGGATATTGTCACTTCTTACATTCCTACATATTCATGTACAGATTGTTCTGAGATTAAAGAATTACCAAGTTATCTCCTATGCAAACAGCGATTCTTAAGAAAAATACAAATACGTCTATAGATTGAAGGTAATACTTAAATCTTTTCAGAAATTTAAGGGTTGATAATGTGTTTAGATTTATTTTCAGGGTGTGGAAACTTATAAACAAGCAGAAAGATCTCTTGGAGGTCCGGATAAAGAGAACATGTTCTTGTACAGACATATACAAAATGATTAAGCATTGACTTCTAATGATTCATGTCTCTAAGTGTTACTCCATGACCACCCAAACATATGCATTATAGATGTCGAAACAATTAATAACACTACAATAAAATTGTAATTGTAGAGAGTCCATGGGACTTTTTGGTAACAGATGATGGAGTAAAGAGATACTTTTTCCCATTATGTTTAGCTTATCTTGCTGTCCTAAGCTATACACGATAAGGATTTATCTAAATTAGGAGTTGTACAGTAGAAGATTTGGGGCAACTACACACACAAATCCGCGGAGCGCATTTTCGTTGGGTTTCCGTTTTGTGCCGAATTGCTCCAGGGTTTTGCCACACGCGATCGGATTTTGGTGCATCGGTGCCGGCTTGCACGCGACAAAAATTAGGGGGGGGCGGGCCGCCGGACAACCTGAAGGATTCGGACAACGCGCTGGACTTAACATTTAGAAATGTGTCATAAGACACGCACTTACAAGCACCAGGAAGAAGAAGGTGAACTCCGGCGGACCTAGGCGCAGAATCGACGGATGCAGGAACTTGGGCGCACGATCTTAGTGAATTGCGGCAGACTCGAATCTTCGCCAGACAACGCACCATGGGATTGGGACAGGACCGGGTAAGTAAATCTGCCCCATTGCATTCATTTCAGCTGTTTTGGGTTCAGGTTGGCAAGCCAAGATAACGCATAGACGAAGTTTGTTAGGAAAACTAGGCCATGTATAGTAACGCAAGAAGACCATATAGTGTGAGTTCTGGACTACTCTCCCATATTCACTGGTTCCCCCTTTATTAATTTTTCACTGGAACTCTATCTTTCCATGTCACATCACCATTTTTCACATCATTCTAGTTAAAAAGCAAGTAATTATGTACTTTATTAAAAATGTACAATGTACAACCACATAATTTCTGTTGTTTCATACACTAATTTATACCTCATATAATAAAGAATTTCAAGGCAGCCAAATGAATTTTCCCTTTGATACATATACATTCCAATTTAATAAGTTTAGAAAAAATTGTTCCATAATAAATTTGCCAGTTTTGACATTAAAGATTTGGACCATTGTTGCGGGGGAGTAATGGGGTTGGCCACTTTAACAGAGTAAATATAAAACCATTATAGCATCATTCATATTAGGGTGGCTTCACACTTGCCTAGTTAGGTCTGTGCACCATATTTATTTATGATGTTCAGAGTTCCTGCTTCCCAAAATAGAGTTCCCTGCTTCTCTTTTGCATATTGGGGGAGCAAGAACTCTGTGCATCATATATCAATATGGTAGTCACAGTCCAGTTCTCATCTTCTACGTTTCATGAAGGAATGAGGACAAAACATAGTAAATTAGTCGATTCTTCAACAAAGACTCAAGTTCATGTTCCAGTTTTGAGGCTGTGCCCATTCTAGGTACAATACTTTCAGTAGTGAATAGGTATCATGATAGGCACTCTGGCTCACCAGTCGGAAATTGGGAATAATCTGCAGGGACTATTTCAGGTTAACAGTACCACCCTCTAAGTTGTAAAAATCAGGAATTGAAGGGGGGCACAGTGTATATAAATAGGATTATAATCCTTTGCGGGTGCAAGCTAGCCAGGTCCGACTCAAGGCCTCAGGGTAATCAAGATATCCAGGCAGAGAAGCAGCACTCCATCGGTTTCTAATCTTTATTTACGTGTGGACAAAAAGCTGCGTTTCAGCTAACTCAATGTAGCCATTTAAGTTGTATGTAAGGCAAGTATAAGTAACCGATGAATGAGTAAGCAGTAAGAGTTCTGAAATAGTTCTGTGTATGAATACTTTCATATTTCTGTTATTATAAAGAGCTCATTATCTCATCATTATCTCCTATTATCTTTCCAGGGAAAAAAATATCCATTTGTAGGGGTGAACCTAAACTCTATGCTGCCTGCGGCGAGTTATAGAATGGCTCCCCACCCCACCCCGCCATAGGAAAGGTAGTGGTATGAGTTGCATATAAACCTAAAAAGTCTCAAAAGAAACCTGCATTTCACATAAAGCCCAAATGAGGTGCAAAAAAAACTCACTAGGGGTGCAAAAAGCACAGGGAAGGAAAAAAAAGATAAATGCCCCCATTAAGTGCTCACACTAAGTGCACTGTGTTGGAGTTTGTGGAGGTGGTGCGCATGTACAGCTCTCTTTATACTTATATGGCTGTGATGAAAATAGCTGTGTACACTTGTGCATTCCGTTCCAAAGAGCCGTAGCATCGTTGGGGGGCGGGAAGGGGGGCAGATGTCTAGTGATGCAAATTCTGGGAAAAGGTGATGGTTGATTCTTCATCAATCAAACACTTATAGCATATCCTGTGGCTATGCCAAAAAATGTCTATTATGTGGAAACCTCTTTAACTGGGATCTAGAAAAATCAGCCCAAGTTAAATGTTTGTGATCGTATTTCGAAAGTTGAAATAAATTTAATGTGCAGGTTCAGGCTGAGCAAACAGGTGTGACTACGGACACTGACTGTGGTTGTAATCATTTTTTACGAGTAAATGATTACTATCCTGCAGATTGCATCATTTCTGCACTACACGATGATTAATAACTGAAATTTGCCCTGGTAAACTCATCGAGTTGTTCTAAGATATTTATAGCGCAGACGTTTTCCCATCCACTCCCACCGAAAGCCAAGTGAATTTCTCGGTCTTCATTGCGCATCGTGCAGCAAATGTTAAAAACAGAAAAAAAAATATTTTTCTCCGGAATGGTTGTTTTCCCGTCAGTTGCATTATCTTCTCCAGTCCTTTATTATTTCTGTTCTCTCATTTTCTGTACTGGCTCCTGCACAATAAGTGCATTGCCCAAATGTTTGCTTGGCATTCACTAAATTCTTGGAGAGGTATTTATATTATTTCCATTAAATTGATAACTAGAGATGAAAGAATCGGTGACAATTTGACATTTTACCAAGGACTTGTTGCTAAAACAAAGGAATTCAGAAAAGAAATTTTACAATTTTATAGTATTTCATATGTGGGAAATACAGATAAATATTAGGAAACTAGCAAAGTGACAGAGTGACGGTGAATAAGTGGAGCGTCACTCATCATTATGTTTAATGTAAACCTGTATAATATCAGAAGATTAGGCTGGCTTTACTCTCCATTTTCAGTATATAACAGGAAAGCTTCAGACATACACATTTATATGGCAGAAAACCAGCATAGCACTAAACCTGATCAGTTTTAGGGCTGAATCACATGTCCCCAATAGATTTCAATGGCTCCTGGTCATGGATCGGTGAGCCAACGGTGCATCACCACACTGCGACGGACAATCGCTACTCTGCCTATGGAGTTAAGCTCTCACCATCCTTCTCCCGGCCTTGAGCCTCCATTGCGGTTTTTGGGATGTCTGCATACTGCTGAAAATATAAGATAGAAAAACTTGTATATTGTGCAGTTTTATCCTGTTGGCTGCTGTAATAGTATCCATTTACCAGAGGAAATATTAACCTATGGGAGACGGATGCCACTGTAAGGCATGTGATATCAGATTCCTATAGACTGGGAATTTGGATGGGGCTTAGTGAGCCAATTTCCTTATATCGATAGTTATGATTAGAGATAAGCAGACCTGATAGTTGGGTTTGGTTTCACCAATCGCGTTCGGCCAACACAGGACATTTTGGTGGATCAGCGGCCAATTCAAGTCAAGTCCAGGCTTATTGGGTCCGCTTATCTCTAGTTATGGGGAAGTCAACCAGAACACAGTTTGTTGTTGATACGTGATCCTCCTCCTGCTGTGAGGGGTAAGGGCTGCATAAGAAGATGTACCCCACTGTATGCCTGCACGGTAGGATTTTTTGCAGACCCCATTCTGTGGCAAAGAAACAGACTTGCTTATTTTTTTAGCACTCCCATAAACACATAAACGGCCAACTCTCTGTTAAGTCCGTTTGCTGAAAGAGGGTGGTTAGAAACTTCTATTTTTGAAATCCAGGAGGTAAATCTCTCATCTACCCATGGGTGTGTGCCATAAATATTATTTGTATGTAGAACAAAAATATCATATGTCATGGGAAGAAACTAATAGGTTGAACTTGATGGACCTGCATCTTTATCCAACCTTATATGATATGATACTATGTAAATTCCATGCAACAGTCTCTAATCTCTTTTTTTTATTAGTGCTTCCATCCTCAGGCTCAATGACATCTCATTTGTGCTTCAGTAAATCAAAATCAGGCACCACATTGTCCTCCAGAATGAAATGGTATAGATTGAACCTTACCAAAGAAAACTCCTATGACATTTGTTTCCACTTCCTTACTAGAATATAGTGAAGAAGGCAATTGCACTGTCCCCCGAGCAGGCAGGGATTGTAATAGCTGCTTATGTGATGCTGTGCTGAGACATCATAGGATTTAACCATAGTTCAAAGAGAGAGTAAATTTTGCATTCAGAATTCAATCCTGTGGAAAGTGGATGAGTGAAAATAGTAGCGTAACCCTTTGAAGAGCTCACACACATAGTTGTCTATATGAATTGTGGAATAGTGATATATTTAGTGATATAAGTAGGAAATAGGATCCTGTTCTACAACACCAGGAAATCCTTCTTTTTTTTAAAAAAATGAATCCTAAGGAAGGCAATACCTCTGTATGGCCACGGATGGACAGCCCGTTAACAGCCGTGGAATAAACTGTTGCTAATCCATAGCAATTTATAATCCCAACATAGTGGATAGGAAGAATAAAAATCCTATCCACGTGATGCAGAACAAAATTCTCAGCAATTCTGACCCATTTGTTTTGGGTGACCAAAGACAATCTTCACATCAAGGGACAAAAATATCTTCACGCCTCTAAATATCGCAATGAGAATAAGCCACAAATACTGCCATCTACCAGACATAACTTAATATTTCATCTTCCAAGAACGATATCCATTGAGGCTGCAATTTCGATCAACAGACCGACCAAACAAGTCAGTTCACTCAACCTAAGCCAGAAACCTGAAGGGTAAATTTCTCTATTTAAGAAGATCAAATGGTAGAATCTTAATAGAAAATATTTATTACTTCATATTTACCAAGTGATTGTAAGATATAAAAATTGGGACATCCTGAATACGAGCTACTGGAAAGCTATCACCAAAATCTGTTTTAAGCAAAATGTTATTCATGTTTTGAACAAGAGAGGAACTGTTTAGTAAGGTTGCCTGAACTCCTGCTGATCTTTCCATTGCAGGTGTGGGTCAAATATCTGTCTATCAAGAGCCATATGTAAAAGGAGAGATCCAGGAAAGTAAAGATCTGAGTCACTGTCTGCAAAACTCCCAAATAAAACAGTTTTCTTTTCCAACCAGATATTTTTTCATGGAAGTCTTGAAAAAAAACACCTTCCATGAACCCTGACCTATGGATCATCTAGACTATTCATTGAAGTGAGTCATATGTTTAATTTAGAACAATTACCTGTGATTCATGACAAACATTACAACCAAGGTAAATACCCTGCGCGGAACCGAGAGGCCTCATTAAAAGTCAATACTGTGTTATAAACAGACTTGTTTGGGTTCATTAAAAACACATATTAAAAGAAACAGGTGACAAGCGACTTGATACAAAAAAAGAATGCAACTTTTACTGTTTCTAGATACATTATGACAAGATGGTAAGCAGGGAAATAATCTGTAATGATTGTCCCAGGAGATGGATGTGCAGGTAAGAACAGTTACCCATGAACCAAATGTCCAATCATGCAATTTTAATCAGTTGTGTCGATCTCAGTCTATTTTGGTGCTATCCGACCATCTATTTTTGTGTATTCATAGGTGAACATGTATCATAGTCAGGATCAGCGTCAGCACCGGCCGTACCTGGGCAAATGCCCGGGCCCAGAGCTGCTGGGGGGCCCACAAAAGGCTCTACACAAGGTATCCATGGGGGTTAGAGGGCTGTGTCTAATGAATCCATAGGGTGTGAGAGGGGCTCTTATAAAATAATCATGAGAGGCTGTTTGGAATAATAAACTAGGGAATATGTTAGGACAGGAGACTGTTTTAGATTCTGAATTTTTAATGCCACTAGATGAAATCACTGCATAAGGGACCTACTGGGGCAACGTCGCCCAAGGGCCTACTGAAACCTGGAGCCGATCCAGATCTTATTTTTTTCTCTGGTAAAATAGTGTTTTTCCTGTCCTGACAGGTGCAGTTTTTGGGGTTTTTTAGGCTTTTTGTTACAAATGTTGCAAATCCACACGGACACAAGCTATGTGGAGGTGGATACATGCAGAAGTGGACGCAAGGGTGAACCTAAACTCTCTGCTGCCTGAGGCGAGCTATAAAATGGCCCATCCAGTTGTAATGGTCATTATTTCTCCATACTGCGTCTCACATCAATACTGGCATCAGGTATGAAAAGACACTATTTTTAAGTTGCAGATCCTGTTATGTAGCAGATAACTGCACTGCTGATGCTGTTCCCCATCTTGCTGCAGGTTATGCTGCCTGAGGCAAGATGCTCAACTTGCCTTGTGGCTGGTGCACCCCTGAGTGGACGCTACTGTAAATTTTGGACATATGCATTTGAGACAGTGGCCTAAATTTTTAATCACTCTTACTACACCCTAGGGAGATGGCGACATATGAAATTGACTAAACCGGAAAATACAAATTACATAAACACATCTAATTGGGCCACTAAACAAATGATTGAAAGCAAGCTGAATTTAGAAGTTACCGATAAATTTCAATAAACTGTGAATTCAAACATTTTAAAATAAAAAATAAAACTTTCAATGCCCAGCAAGTTTATGTGTAACAGTATTTAAACATTTAAAGCCTTTGAACTAATTACAATTTACATGTTAAGACAGCGACCATGAAAAAATTAATAAGACAAATGATTAATGATTAATAAGGCAAATGTTGCACTGAACGTTACATAATGCACGTAAAGTTATATAAGGCACAAAATGCAGACAAAGGTGTAGTTGAAAACAACAGCAAACGTCCCAGTAAGAAATAGCAAAACAACAAAAAGTTTCAAAAATTAAATTAAAAAAAACTGCTGAAATAAAAATACATAGGGGCAGATTTACTTACCCGGTCCATTCGCGATCCAGGGCGCGTTCTCTGCGCTGGATTCGGGTCCGGCCGGGATTCATTAAGGTAGTTCCTCCGCCGTCCACCAGGTGGCGCTGCTGCGCTGAAAAGCATGGGAACGCGCTGGAGTTCACCGAGCCAGGCTGAGTGAAGGTAAGTGCAAGCTCCGTGACAGATTTTTTTTTTTAAATGCGGCGGTTTTTCCAAATTCGTCGGGTTTTTGTTCGGCCACGCCCCCGATTTCCGTCGCATGCATGCCAGCGCCAATGCGCCACAATCCGATCGCGTGCGCCAAAATCCCGGGGCAATTCAGGGGAAATCGGTGCAAATCTGAAATATTCGGGTAACACGTCGGGAAAACGCAAATCGGGCCCTTAGTAAATGACCCCCACAGTGTCATCCTAGTTATGTCAGATTTTCATAGTTCTCAGTTACTAAAAGTCCTTGGAACATATACATGAAAAACTGACAACATTAGGATGGCATCCCAGTGCTGTCAGTTTTTTCATGCATCCTTTACGTCTTGTTTATCCTACACTGGTCCACGGTGTCCCTCCCCCTACCTGAGTGCCAGTTGTATCAGAAGTCTCCAAATGTTTGGAGTTTTGCCCTCTTAACCCTACACTCCCATTGTGTGAGATTACAGCACGCAGAGGAAAAGTGCCAAGGGAGCAGGGGAAAGGATGAAACCTGCTCCTGCACAGTGTAACAGCCTGTCAAGCTACAGCATATAGAGGCTCTGGTAACGCCCACATAGACCTTCTGGCTCATTGGCATTATTTTAAAGTTGATTTTATAAGGAAGGAGGCCATGGATCACAAATATTAGAATATTATTGCAGTCACAGTGCCTGGATCTATGAGTAAGTGCCCCTGGTTTATCATGATGGATTTTGAAATAATGCTCTTCCTATAAAAAAATCATTTCTACTGTAAATACTTCATAGTATCATAGTTAATAAGGTTGAAAAAAGACACTTGTCCATCAAGTTCAACGAAGGAAGGGAAGGGATTGCATTAGGAAGGGATTTAGGGGAAACAGTTCTATATAATACAACCATCAATGTTATTTAGGTGTAAAAAGGCATCTAGACTAGAGATGAGCGAGCACTAAAATGCTCGGGTGCTCGTTATTCGAGACGAACTTTTCCTGATGCTCGAGTGCTCGTCTCGAATAACGAGCCCCATTGATGAAGTCAATGGGAGACTCGAGCATTTTTCAAAGGGACCATGGTTCGGGAATAAAAATGTGTTAATTAATTGAAAAAGAATGTCTTTGATAAGTTAGCAGATGTATGCAAAAATCTGCAACTATTCTTCACTGTTCCGGTGTTATATTACTCAGCAAGTTAGCAGATGTGAAGAAAAACAGTGAAGAATAGAATAAAAACAGTGAACACAAGATAATTTAGTGAAAAACACAGTGAAGAATAGATTGCAGATGTTCGGCACATGCTTACTTGTCGGGAGATACGCTTGTCCCGGGATCCGCTGCTCTTCTCCACTGAAGTCTCCCCGTGTCTCCGTGCCGTGCCCGATGTCTCCGTGCCGCTGCCCGATGTCTCGTGCCCCGATTGTCCGTGCCCGATGCTCACCGTGCCCCGATGTCACCGTGCCCCGATGTCTCGTGCCCCTATGTCTCTGTGCCTCGATGCTCCCTGCCCTATGTCTCCTTGCCCCTATGTCTCGTGCACCGTGTCTCCGTGGTTTCCCTATGTCTCCGTGCCCTATGTCTCCGTGACCCGAGTCCGGCCCCGATGTCTCGTGCCGCTTGTTCCGTGCCCCCTATAGTCGTCGTGCCCCGATGTCTCCGTGCCCCCATGTCTCCGTGCCCCTATGTCTCGTGCCCGATGTCTCGTGCCCGATGTTCGGCCCCGATGTCTCCGTGCCACGATGTACTCCGTGCCCCGATGTCTCCGTGACCGCTGCCTGATGTTCCGTTGCCGCTGCACGATGTCACGTGCCCAGTTCCGTCCCGTGTCTTCCGTGCCCCGATGTCTCCGTGCCCCGAGTCTCGTGCCCTATGTCTCCGTCGCCTATGTCTCCGTGCCCTATGTCTCCGTGCCCCGATGTCTCCGTGCCCCGATGTCTCCGTGCCCCGATGTTGGCTCCGTGCCCCATATATTCCGTGCCCCTATGTCTGGTGCCCCTATGCTCCCGTGGCGCCCGTGTCGCTGCCCGATGTCTCCGTGCCACTGCCGATGTCTCTGTGCGCTCCCCGGTGCTCGTGCTCCCGGGTCTCTGTCCTGCTCACCGTGTTCTTCAATGTTCTTCACACATATATATGTGTCTTCACATGCTATTTTGTTTGCGCACCGTTCGCGCGTATTTCCGACAAGTAAGCAGATGTGCCGAACATCTGTAATCTATTCTTCACTGTGTTCTTTACTGTGTTTCACTTAAATGATCCGTGTTCACTGTGTTCACTGTTTTTATTCTATTTACTGTTCTTCACTGTGTTTTTTAATAAATGCTCGATCTCGAGCAGGGGAAATACTCGTCCGAGCTTGATGCTCGTTCGAGTATTAAGGTACTCGAAACGGCTCGTTGCTCGGACGAGTATACTCGCTCATCTCTAATCTAGACCCTTCTTGAAGCTCTCTGCTGTCCCTGCTGTGACCAGCACCTGAGGCAGGCTATTCCACAGATTGACAGTTGTCATAGTAAAAAAGCCCTGTCGCCTCTGGTGATTAAACCTTGATTTATCCAGATGGAGACAGTGCCCCCTCGTCTTTTAATTTAATTTAATCTCAAACAACTTATCACCATATTTTTTGTATGGAACATTCATATATTTAAATAAATTAATCATGTACCCTCTTAGTCTTCTCTTTTCCAGAATAAATACATCTAGTTTTTTTAATCTGTCCCCACAAATGAGACCCTCCATACCCCTTATCATTTTTGTGGCTCTACGTTGAACTCTCTCCTGCTCCAGGGCATCCTTTTTATGGACCGGGGCCCAGAACTGGAAAGCATATTCCAGGTGAGAACGAACAAATGCCTTGTACAGTGGTAATATTACATCCCTATCCCAGGAGTCCAGACCACTTCTGATACATGACAAGATCCTACTGGCTTTAGAGGCAGCTGATTGACATTGCATGCTGTTATTCAATTTATGATCTACTAGTACCCCCAGGTCCTTCTCAACAAGGGACTCTCCCAGATTTACTCCCCCAAGGACATATGTTGCCTGTGGATTATGAGCCCCCAGTTGCATAACCTTACATTTATCCACATTGAACCTCATTTGCCAAGTGGACGACCAAACACTCAGTTTGTCCAAGTCACCTGCAGCCTATGAACATCCTCCATAGACTGTATTACACTACACAGCTTGGTGTCATCTGCAAAAATAGATACAGAGCTATTAGTAGCATCTAGATCTAGTGTCTAGTAGCAATAATTATTTACACATACATTTGTAATCAGGACACATTATAATAGTTATTGCTCCATACAGAGCTGTACATGGCATCAATCTGTTGTTCCCGGTAAGTAAACCCAGCAGAAGTCTCATTAACTTATTCATTAGGCTTCTATCAATCATCCATCTGCATTTTGTCTTGTATATTCAAGGACTGCGGAGATTTATGAGAAGTGTGCCTCCCAGTAATCTCTTAATTAAACAATGTAACTGTAGTAAATTAATTCATAGGAGGCAGAACATAAGCTGCAGGTGCCGCTGTCATGTCCTCTTTATGAGGGTGCAGCCGCTTTAGACATAGAATACCCTTAAAAGGTATTACATGGCTTAGGTAGAGGCATTAATAAGCCATACACACTTTCATTCTTCATAAAGAGGGATGCTACATTGTTCCAGCCATAGTTACAAAGTGCCATTACTGAAAACAAAATATAGATTCTATTAGGCTACATTCATGTTTTATTTTTTTTTAAATTTAATAATAATAATAATAATAATAATAATAATCTTTATTTATATAGCACCAGCCCATCCAATTCTAGCCTTTACAAATCATAGGGGACATATACAACTATATTACACTACAAAGAAACAAACAGTAATGGAACAAGAGGGGGGGCCCTGCTACAAGAGCTTACAGACTATGAGGTGAGGGGGTGACACAAGAGGTTCTATATGGTCCAGCCCTTCTTTATAAGGGAACAAATAAAATAATTTAAAAATAATTTACTAAGCAACGAGTTGCATCTTGAACCAGCATCAGCCGCCATCTTATTTACAGGGTCCTGGAGTGGAAGAGACTGCAGAGAAGCCTGGAGCTTGGTATATATCAGCTGTTTGCCAGATAACAGATGAGAGATAGGACATTCACATTTACATTCAGCATAACATATGTGTAGGTGCTGAAAATATACACATATAGATATATACTGGAAGGTGGGGGCATCCTTTTTGCTTGGTACTTGCAGTATACGCACATCTAGGAGGAAAACATGGATGGAAAAACACATAGGGGCACATTTACTTACCCGGTCCGCAGAGTTCCCCGAAAGTGCACTCTACCGCGATTCACTAGATCGTGAGCCCGATATCCTGCATGTGTCGCTTCCCCGTTAGGTCCGCCGGAGTTCACCTTCTTCTTCCGGTGCATATAAGTGCATTGTCTTGCGCAATTTGCAAGTTAAATCCTGCGCTCAGTCCTAATCAGTCACATCGTCCGACGGAACACCACCCAATTTTGCCGCATGAAAAGCCAGCCCACTGCCGCAAAATCCAAACAAATGCGACAACAATCCTAGTTCAATACCTGTAACCAGGGCGCAAATCTCGAAAACGTTTGGGAAAACTGACGAAAGTGCGGCCGGGTGGATCCACATAAATAAGACCCCATAAAGTTGTGCTTTTCACCAGCCTTCTGCTATCAAATGACATATTGCTCAGCAGAGACCAATAATAGCAAACTGCGTTGCATCCATCCCCGGCACTCCGCTGAGCAGGTCATGTTCATATAAAGACAGTTACATCACGGGGCAACACCCTGAACCATCAGCAGCAGCCATCACTGGTTGCCATGTTTACCCTCCTTCACTTTAGGAGAGAGAGGTGGAACAGGAAAATGTTTTCCAGTAAGAGCAAAACAATGAAATCCATTCTGGATTTCAGATGTCACAGAGTCTACTGGGGGAGGGGAGGCTTAGCATGGCCCTCCATGGTATGATGGATGTGCACCTACCCCCCCCCCCCGATCACTAAAAAATAACGGGAGGTGTCTAAAGTGTATAAAAGAAATGTAATGAACTGGTAAGAAAGAACATGAATCATATGAAAATACTGAACCTGACTCCATGAGCATTATTTATACAATCATAGTGAGCCAAATACTGGATTTACCAAATCATAAACCAACATTATGAAATCATCCTTGAGAATTGTGATTAATTTATTAAATTAATGAATGGCCATACCATAAATATTGTGGAAAGTTGTCCAGGTTGAACATCAACTACAGACTAGAGGGTGGTGTACTGTTCACTGTCTGGAGAAACAAGGTTTATCACCAGAGTCGACAGGGTTGTCTTTATCTATTTGAAATGTCAATCATCTGAGGAATAGCCTGCTTGGCACTGGTCAAAGCAGGACACAGCAGAAAGCTTCAAGAAGGGCTAGATAGAGATGAGGGCGAACAGCTTCGGTCCGACTGATGCTCGTTCGAGCATTGAGGTACTCGAGACGGCTCTTGGCTCGTACTGAATATTCCCCTGCTCGAGCATCGAGCATTTAATTAAAAGACATGAGAATAGATAAAAAAACAGGTGAACACATGAACACAGTATCATTGTAAGGAAAAAACACAGTGAGACTAGAATATTACACGATGTTCGGCATATCTGCTTATCTTGTCGGAAGACATACGCGCGCGAACGGTGCGAACAAATAGTAGGTGAAGTAACAATATATATGTGTGAAGAAGACATGCAGAAACGGTGAGCACAGACGGAGGACACAAGGAGCAGCTACAGAGAACCCCGGGGGCAGCAGACAGAGACATCGGGCAACGCACGAGGAACATCGGGAGGCGGAGCCCCGGGGCGGAACGAGAATCGCGGGCACGAGAACATTGGGACGGAGAACAATCGGGCACGAGACATATGGAGGAGACAGGCCGGGAGACTATGGGCACGAGAATGGGACACGGGGCAAGACACGGGGCAGGAGAATCAGAGGGCTACGGAGACCCACGGGCACGGAGACATATCGGGGACTCGGACGGAGACATATGGGCACGGAGAATAGGGCACGGAGACATCGGGGCCGGAAGACATATGGGCACGGAGACATCGGGGCACGGAGACATATGGGCCGGCAGGAGACTCGGCGGCACGACATATGGGCACGGAGACATCGGGGCACGGAACATAGGGGCACGTGAACATAGTGGCACGGAGACATATGGGCACGGAGAAATCGGGGTGACGAACATCGGGGCACGGAGACATCGGGGCACGGAGACATATGGGCACGCGAGACATCGGGGCACGGAGACATATGCACGGAGACATATGGGCAGCGAGAGCCATCGGGGGCACGGAGACATATGGGACACGGAGACATCGGGAATCGGAGACATTGGGACGGAGACATCGGCACGGAACATCGGGGAGACGGAGAACATATGGGCACGGAGACATCGGGGCACGGAGACATATGGGCACGAGACATCGGGGCACGAGACATAGGGGGCACGGAGACAGCGGAGACTTCAGTGGAAGAGAAGAGCAGCGATCCCGGGACAAGCGTATCTTCCCGAAAGTAAGCAGATGGTTCAGAACATTGTATTATTCTTCACTGGTGTTTTCACTTAATGAATCCTGTATTTCACTGTTTATTTTTATTACTGACTCCGCTTCTTCCACTGTCCTTCTTCACATCGTGTTAACTTGTCGGGAGATAATATACGCGCGGAACAGTGAAGAATAGATTGCAGATTGTTTGCATACACTCTGCTAACTTATCAGAAGACATCTTTTTCAATTAATTTACACAGTTTTATCCGAACCATGGTCCCTTTGAAAAATGCTCGAGTTCCCATTGACTTCATGGCCGTATCGAGACGGAGACTCGAGCATCTGGAAAAGTTCGTCTCGAATAACGAGCACTCGAGCATTTTAGTGCTCGCTCATCTCTAGTCTGATGCATTTGAGATCCAAATAATTTTGATGGTTACGGTAGTTATATAGAACTTGTTTCATTACAATATCCCGGGTCCAGTGGTCTTTGAACATTTTTGGAACGGAACAGTCAATTGACTAAGGGTGCGAGACGGACGCACTTTCGTTGGATTTTCGAGTCGTGTCAGGTTTTGCGCCGATTTGGACAGGATTTACCAGGGGATTTGGTGCACGCGATCGGATTATGGGCGCGCTGTGGGCTTTCATGCGCCAGAAATTGGCCGAGCGGTCTCTGACGAGACCAATGATTTGGACTGAGCGAGGGATTTAACTTCCAATTTGTCGGCAAGCAATGCACTTACATGCACCAGAGAAGGAGGTGACTTCTCTCCAGACCTGAGCGGGAGGGGGAGATGGATGGAGGGGAAGCGACACATGCAGGATATCAGGCGCCACAATCTAGTGAATCATGGGCAGAGTGCATTATCATCTACACTACGCCACTTTATGAGGTAACACCTGTCCAACTGTCGGTAACACTTAATTTCTATCAGCCAATCACATGCGGCAACTCAGTGCATTTAGGCATGTAGACATGGTCAAGACAATCTCCTGCAGTTCAAAACCGAGATCAGTATGGGGAAAGAAAGGTGTGATTTGAGTTGTGTGAAGGTTCTGCCTTTGAAAACGTGGCATATGGTTGTTGGTGCCAGAAGGGACTGGTCGAGCATTTCAGAAGCTGCTGATCTACTGGGGATTTTCACACACACCATCTTAGGGGGACAGAGATGAGTCCGAAAAGAAAAAAAAAACATCGCAGTGAGCGGCAGTTCTGTGGGCGGGAGAGGGAAAAATGCCTTGTGATGCCAGGGAGGTCAGAGGGAATGGGCACAGAATGGTTCGAAGCTATAGAAAGGCAAACAGTGATCAAATGCCAACCCGTTACAACCAAGGTAGGCAGAAGAGCATTCTCTAGAACGCACAGTACGTCGAAAACGTTGAGGCAGTGCGGCTACAGCAGCAGAAGACCACACCGGGTGCCACTCCTTTCAGCCTTCAAGAACAGGAAACTGAGCTACAATTTGCACAAGCTCATCGAAAATTGGACAGTAGAGATTGAAAACACGTTGCCTGTGTCTGATGAGTCTCGAATTTTTCTGCTGCGACCTTCGCAGGTAGGGTCAGAATTTAGGGTCAAACAACTGAAAGCATGGATCCATCCTGATGTATCAAAGGTTCAGGCTGTTGGTGGTGGTTGTCATGTGTGGGGAATATTTTCTTGGCACTCTTTGGGCCCCTTCCTTAGTACAATTGAGCATCGTTGCAAACCCACAGCCTACGAGTATTGTTTGACCATGTCAAATTACATTATGACCACAATTTACCCAACATCTGATGGCACTTTCAGCAGGATAAAGACTAGGGGGTACTGTCTCTGTCTGGAGAAAACAAGGTTTAATCACCAGAGTCGACAGGGTGTCTTTACTATTGTAACTGTCAATCTGAGGAATAGCCTGCCTCTGGCACTGGTCACAGCAGGAACAGCAGAGAGCTTCAAGAAGGGTCTAGATTAGAGATGAGCGAACATGCTCGTCCGAGCTTGATGCTCGTTCGAGCATTAAGGTACTCGAGACGGCTCGTTGCTCGGACGAGTATTTCCCCTGCTCGAGATCGAGCATTTAATTAAAAGAACAATGAAGAATAGAATAAAAACAGTGAACACAGTGAACACAGGATCATTTAAGTGAAAAACACAGTGAAGAATAGATTACAGATGTTCGGCACATCTGCTTACTTGTCGGAAGATACGCGCGGAACGGTGCGAACAAAATAGTATGTGAAGAACAATATATATGTGTGAAGAAGACATTGCAGAACACGGTGAGCAGGACGGAGACACAAGGGAGCAGCACAGAGACACCGGGGAGCAGCACAGAGACATCGGGCAACGGCACGGAGACATCGGGGAGCGGCACGGAGACATCGGGGCACGGAGACATCGGGGCACGGAGACATATGGGCACGGAGACATATGGGCACGGAGACATATGGGCACGGAGACATCGGGGCACGGAGACATCGGGGCACGGAGACATATGGGCACGGAGACATAAATTTAATAATAATAATAATCTTTATTTATATAGCGCCATCAAATTCCGTAGCGCTTTACAAATCATAGGGGACATATACAACTATATTACACTACAAAGAACAAACAGTCATATGGAACAATAGGAGTGAGGGCCCTGCTCACAAGAGCTTACAGACTATGAGGATGAGGGGGTGACACAAGAGGTTCTATAATGGTCCAGCCATTCTTTATAAGGGAACAATATAAAATAATTTAATAAATAATTTACTAAGCAACGATGTTGCCTCTTGAACCAGCCATCAGCCGCCATCTTATTTACAGGGTCCTGGGTGGAAAAGACTGCAGAGAAGCCTGGAGCTTGGTATATATCAGCTGTTTGCCAGATAACAGATGAGAGATAGGACATTCTACATTTACATTCAGCATAACATATGTGTAGGTGCTGAAAATATACACATATAGATATATACTGGAAGGTGGGGGCATCCTTTTTGCCTTTGTCTGCCAGTATACGTCACATCTAGGAGGAAACACTGGATGGAAAAACACATAGGGGCACATTTACTTACCCGGTCCGCAGAGTTCCCCGAAAGTGCACTCTACCGCGATTCACTAAGATCGTGAGCCCGATATCCTGCATGTGTCGCTTCCCCGTTCAGGTCCGCCGGAGTTCACCTTCTTCTTCCTGGTGCATATAAGTGCATTGTCTTGCGACAATTTGCAAGTTAAATCCTGCGCTCAGTCCTAATCAGTCACATCGTCCGACGGAACACCACCCCAATTTCTGCCGCATGAAAAGCCAGCCCACTGCGCCAAAATCCAAACACATGCGACACAATCCCTAGTTAAATACCTGTCCCAGCGGCGCAAATCTCGAAAACGTTGGGAAAACTGACGAAAGTGCGGCCGTGGATCCTAAATAAATAAGCCCCATAAAGTTGTGCTTTTCCATCCAGCCTTCTGCTATCAAATGACATATATGCTCAGCAGAGACCATAATAGCAAACTGCGTTGCATCCATCCCCGGCCTCCGCTGAGCAGAGTCATGTTCATATAACGACAGTTACATCACTGGGGCAACACCCTGAACATCAGCAGCAGCCAATCACTGGTTGCCAATGTTTACCCCTCCTTCCACTTTCAGGAGAGAGAGGTGGAACAGGAAAATGTTTTCCACTGTAAGAGCAAACAATGAAATCCATTCTGGATTTCAGATGTCACAGAGTCTACTGGGGGAGGGGAGGCTTAGCATGGCCCTCCATGGTATGATGGATGTGCACCTACCCGATCACCTTAAAAAAATAACCGGGAGGTGTCTAAAGTGTATAAATAGAATGTAATGAACTGGTAAGAAAAGAACCATGAATCATATGAAAATTGACTGAATACTGACTCCATGATCATTATTTTACAAGTCATAGTGAGCAAATACTGGATTACCAAATCATAAACCAACCAAATTATGAAATCATCCTTGAGAAAATTGTGATTAATTTATATAAATTTATGAATGGTCCATACCATAAATATGGTGGAAAGTTGTTCCAGGTTAAATCAAAAGACTAGGGGGTACTGTCTCTGTCTGGAGAAAACAAGGTTTAATCGACAGGGTGTCTTTACTATTGTAACTGTCAATCTGAGGAATCTGAGGAATAGCCTGCCTCTGGCACTGGTCACAGCAGGAACAGCAGAGAGCTTCAAGAAGGGTCTAGATGCATTTTGAGATCAAAATAATTTTGATGGTTACGTTAGTTATAGAATTGTTTCCATTACATCCTTTCCTTGGTTTTGAACATTTTGGAAACAATTTACTAAGGGTCGGCACTTTCGTTGGATTTTCGGTCGTTGTCAGGTTTTGCGCCGATTTGACAGGTATTTAACAGGGGATTTTGGTGCACGCGATTGGATTATGGCGCAGCTGTGCTGGCTTTCATGCGCCAGAAATTGGGCAGAGCGTCTGACGAGCCAACTGATTTGGACTGAGCGCGGGATTTAACTTTCAAATTGTGTCGCAAGACAATGCACTTACATGCACCAGGAAGAAGGAGGGGGCACGGAGACATATGGGCACGGAGACATCGGGGCACGGAGACATATGGGCACGGAGACATATGGGCACGGAGACATCGGGGCACGGAGACATATGGGCACGGAGACATATGGGCACGGAGACATATGGGCACGGAGACATAGGGGCACGGAGACATAGGGGCACGGAGACATCGGGGAGACTTCAGTGGAAGAAGAGCAGCGGATCCCGGGACAGCGTATCTCCCGACAAGTAAGCAGATGTGCAGAACATCTGCAATCTATTCTTCACTGTGTTTTTCACTTAAATGATCTTGTGGTCACTGTTTTTATTCTATTCTTCACTGTTCTTCACATCTGCTAACTTGTTGGGAGATAATATACGCGCGGAACAGTGAAGAATAGATTGCAGATGTTCTTTCCTTGGTTTTGAACATTTTGGAAACAATTTACTAAGGGTCGGCGGACGCACTTTCGTTGGATTTTCGGTCGTTGTCAGGTTTTGCGCCGATTTGACAGGTATTTAACAGGGGATTTTGGTGCACGCGATCGGATTATGGCGCAGCTGTGCTGGCTTTCATGCGCCAGAAATTGGGCAGAGCGTCTGACGAGCCAACTGATTTGGACTGAGCGCGGGATTTAACTTCCAATTGTGTCGCAAGACAATGCACTTACATGCACCAGGAAGAAGGAGGGGTCCGAAAAAGAAAAAACATCCAGTGAGCGGCAGTTCTGTGGGCGGGAAAAATGCCTTGTTGATGCCAGAGGTCAGAGGGTACTTCTCATTGTACCCCTTTATTTTGCAGTATATGAGCCACATATGTGTGTGTCTTTCCACCATTCCTGCCAGGATATCCCTTTTGTGTTTATCGAAACAGGCCCAGGTTTCACACTGAGTAAAATAAATTTAGAATCTATATTATTAACTATATGTATAATATTACTGTTTTAGTCTCATTTTGTGCTATTTTGGTTGGTGGTGTGCCCCAAGTATAAAAAGTGTGCCGCGGCTCAAAAAAGGTTGAAAATCACTGTATTAGATAACGTCGATGTATTTTTTAGAATTTTTGTGGTGATTCCGTTTTTATGCAAACAATTCATTAATGTGTAGTGCTGTCTACAGTCCACTGCTCAGCCTGTATCATGTACCATACTTCTTCAATTTCCCTGTACTTACAACAGACAAGGGAGGATCACAGGCTATTTTTTAGCTACAGGGCAAAAATTTTTTACAGAAAGTTGTAATCACCAGTGTCTGAAAAAAAAACCTTCCCATCTTTTATCATGTTGAAACAAGATTTTACATTTCTCCCTGCAGAAGAGCGGTAGGAGATGGGAAGTGTCATTTTGTCATTTAATTGCGTAATTACGGATCTTTAATGGGTCTTCAGAAAGTAGCACAAGTCATAGCCAGCAGACAAGGCCGTGGAGGGAATGTTATGTCAGGGATGTTTGTGAGATGTGACTGTGTGTGGTAAATATTGTACTAGCTCCTGGCTTTTTTTTTGGGTGGGGGGCTGACTAACTCCAAATAGCAGTTCACAAAACAGCTCCTCTTACAAAGCCTGTAATTTTGTCTCAAAAGGAAATTCTTCAAAATTCTTCAAAAGTACAGTTGTTCAAATTAGTTTCCAAAGTAAAATTTTGTTGCCAGTTTGCTTTTACCTTAGGGCCTATTTGAAGGTTTTTCCCTAATTTCTTTTATTTTCAAATGTTTATCGCAATATATGTGACCTATGGACTGATTCCTGATTGACAGAGAAACATGAAGGGGGTCATTTATCTTTATTTTTCTTCCTTTTTTTTATCTTTTTTGAGAATATTTTTGGCGCATTGCAATTTCTGAACTTTATTTGGGGACATTTCGAAATGTGCAATGAAGTCGGACGGATATTAGTTTATTGCCAGTAAGACACATTTATCTTCTATTCTAGATGTATTAAATGTTGCAGATGACATTTATCTTTGTGGCGCAAAAAACTCCAGGCGAACCCATACTTGGAAAGTAATTACTTGAGACATTTGTGCAACATTTTTGTAACAAATGTCTTCAAAAGAGATCTGGGGAAAAAAAAAACATTTAACATAAGGAAAAGGTGAGATTGATAAATTACCGTTCTTTGGAGGAGATTAGAGATGAGCGAGCACTAAAATGCTCGAGTGCTCGTTATTCGAGACAAACTTTTCCTGATGCTCGAGTGCTCATCTCGAATAACGAGCCGAATTGTAGTCAATGGGAGACTCGAGCATTTTTCAAAGGGACCATGGTTCGGGAATAAAATGTGTTATTTAATTGAAAAAGAATGTCTTCTGATAAGTTAGCAGATGTATGCAAACATCTGCAATCTATTCTTCACTGTTCAAAGACTAGGGGGTACTGTCTCTGTCTGGAGAAAACAAGGTTTAATCGACAGGGTGTCTTTACTATTGTAACTGTCAATCTGAGGAATCTGAGGAATAGCCTGCCTCTGGCACTGGTCACAGCAGGAACAGCAGAGAGCTTCAAGAAGGGTCTAGATGCATTTTGAGATCAAAATAATTTTGATGGTTACGTTAGTTATAGAATTGTTTCCATTACATCCTTTCCTTGGTTTTGAACATTTTGGAAACAATTTACTAAGGGTCGGCACTTTCGTTGGATTTTCGGTCGTTGTCAGGTTTTGCGCCGATTTGACAGGTATTTAACAGGGGATTTTGGTGCACGCGATTGGATTATGGCGCAGCTGTGCTGGCTTTCATGCGCCAGAAATTGGGCAGAGCGTCTGACGAGCCAACTGATTTGGACTGAGCGCGGGATTTAACTTCCAATTGTGTCGCAAGACAATGCACTTACATGCACCAGGAAGAAGGAGGTGAACTCTCTCAGACCTGAGCGGGGAAGCGACACATGCAGGATATCAGGCGCACAATCTTAGTGAATCATGGCAGAGTGCATTATCATCTACACTCACCGGCCACTTTATTAGGTACACCTGTCCAACTGCTCGTTAACACTTAATTTCTAATCAGCCAATCACATGGCGGCAACTCAGTGCATTTAGGCATGTAGACATGGTCAAGACAATCTCCTGCAGTTCAAACCGAGCATCAGTATGGGGAAGAAAGGTGATTTGAGTGCCTTTGAACGTGGCATGGTTGTTGGTGCCAGAAGGGCTGGTCTGAGCATTGGTAAGTTAAATCCCTCGCTCAGTCCAAATCGATTGGCTCTCTCAGAGACTCGCTCGCCAATTTCTGCGCGCATGAAAGCCCACAGCGCTGCCCATAATCCGATCGGTGCAGCCAAATCACCCTGTTAAAGTCCTCGTCCAATCGGCCGCAAAACCTTGACACGACCGAAAATCCACCGAAGTGCGTCCTCCGACCTTAGTCAATTGTGTCCAAAATGTTCAAAGACCACTGGACCCGGGATATTGTAATGGAAACATTCTAATAACTACCGTAACCATCAAAATTTTTGGATCTCAAATGCATCTAGACTAGAGATGAGCAGCCACTAAAATGCTCGAGTGCTCGTTATTTCGAGAACGAACTTTTCCAGATGCTCTGAGTGCTCGTTACTCGATATACGCGCCCATGAAGTCATGGAACTCGACATTTCTCAAAGGGACCATGGTTCGGATACAACTGTGTTAATTAATTGAAAAAGAGTCTTCTGATAAGTTAGCAATGTATGCAAACATCTGCAATCTATCTTCACTGTTTCCGCGCGATAATTATCCCGACAATTAACAG
Organism: Engystomops pustulosus; assembly: GCA_019512145.1. Classification (NCBI taxonomy): domain Eukaryota; kingdom Metazoa; phylum Chordata; class Amphibia; order Anura; family Leptodactylidae; genus Engystomops; species Engystomops pustulosus. The sequence goes on along the minus strand of CM033643.1, from coordinate 195,005,583 downwards.
ATGTGAAGAACATGAAGAATAAATAAAACCAGTAATACAGGATCATTTATAGTGAAAAACACAGTGAAGAAATAATTACAGATGTTCTGCCATCTGCTTACTTGTTCGGAGAGACGCTGTCCCGGATCCGCTGCTCTTCTCTCCACAAGTCTCCCCTATGTCTCCGTGCCCCTATGTCTCCGGTGCCCCGATGTCTCGTGCCATTCTCTCGTGCCATTCCTGCATCCCCAGTCCCCGTGCCATGCTCCGTCCATAGTCTCCGTCCCGGTCCCGTTATATGTCTCCGTGCCCCGATGGTCTCGCATTGCTCCGCCGTTCCTGCCGATGTCGCGTGCCCTTGTCTGCCCGCATGTCGCCGATGTCTCCGGCCCCCGATGTCTCCGTGCCCCATATGTCTCCTGCTAGGCTCCTCCTGATGTCTCTCCCCGTGTCCGTGCCCATATGTCGTCTCCTGCCCACATTGTCCTCGATGCATTGTCCCGTGTCTCTCCGCACATTCTCCTGCTGCCCTGTATCCGAGAGTTCCGTCTTCTCGATTTCTGCCCCATATGCTCTGCCTATGCTCTCCGTGACCCCTATTCTCCGTGCCCGATGTCTCGTGCCATACTCTGTGCCCCGATGTCTCCCGTGCCCATATGGTCTCCGTTCCGTGCCCTCCATATTCTCTCCTCCCCGATGTCTCCGGCCCATATGTCTCCGTGCCCTAATGCGGGATGTCCGCTATCTCCCGGCCCGTTCCCGCCATGTCTCCTGCCCGATTGCGTCCCGATGTCTCGTGCCCATATTTCTCCGTGCCCATTGTCTCCGTGCCCATTTCTCCGTCCCCGAGTTGCCGCCGATGGCCCGTGCCGCTCCCCCGATGTCTCCCATCTCCGTGCGTTCCCGATGTCTCTGTCTGCTCCCCCGGTTCTCTGGCTGCTTCCCTTGTGTCCTCCGCCTGCTCACCGTGTTTCTGCATGTCTTTTCACACATAATATTTTCTTCACCTACTATTTTGTTCGCACCGTCCGCGCGTATCTTCCGACAATACAGAGCCGATGTCCGAACATCTGTAATCTATTCTCTATCTACTGGTGTTTTTTCACTTAAATGATCCTGTTTCACTGTGTTCACTGTTTTTTTATTCTATTCTTCATTGTTCTGTTAATTAAATTCTCGATCTCGAGCAGGGAAAGACTCGGTCCGAAGGCAACGAGCCGTCTCGAGTAACCTTCAATGCTCGAACGAGATCAAGCTCGGACGAAGCAGTCGCCTCATCTCTAATCTAGACCCTTCTTGAGCTCTCTGCGGTTCCTGCTTTGACCATGCCAAGAGGCAGGCTATTCTCGATGTGACATTACAAATAGTAACGACAACCCTTTCGACTCTGGTGATAAAACCTTGTTTTCCTCCGACGAGACATTACCCCCCCAGTCTTTTGATTTAACCTGAACAACTTTCCACCATTTTATGTATGGACCATCATTAATATAAATTAATCACAATTCTCCACGGATGAGTTCATAATTTGGTTGGTTTATGATTGGTAATCCAGTATTTGCTCACTATGACTTGTAAATAAATGATCATGGAGTCAGTATTCATCATTTTCATATGATTCATGGTTGCTTTTCTTACCAGTTCATTACATTCTATTTATACACTTTAGACCCTCCCGTTAGTTTTTAAGGGATCGGGTAGGTGCACATCCATCATACCATGGAGGGCCATGCTAAGCCTCCCCTCCCCCAGTAGACTCTGTGACCTCTGAAATCCCAGAATGGATTTCATTGTTTGCTCTTACTTGGAAAACATTTTCCTGTTCCACCTCTCTCTCCTGAAAGTGGAAGGAGGGGTAAACATTGGCAACCAGTGATTGGCTGCTGCTGTGTTCAGGGTGTTGCCCCGTGATGTAACTGTCGTTATATGAACATGACTCTGCTCAGCGGATGCCGGGATGGATGCACCAGTTTAGCTATTATGGTCTCTGCTGAGCATATATGTCATTTTGATAGCAGAAAGGCTGGATGGAAAGCACAACTTTATGGGGTCTTATTTATGCGGATCCACGGCCGCACTTGTCGTCAGTTTTCCAACGTTTTTCGAGATTTGCGCCGCTGGACGGTATTTAACTAGGGATTGTGTCGCATGTGTTTGGATTTTGGCGCAGTGCGGCTTTTCATGCGGCAGAATTGGGGTGGTGTTCCGTCGGACATGTGACTGATTAGGACTGAGCGCAGGATTTAACTTGCAAATTGTCGCAAGACAATTCACTTATATGCACCAGGAAGAAGAAGGTGAACTCCGGCGGACCTGAACGGGGAGCGACACATGCAGGATAACGGGCTCACGATCTTAGTGAATCGCGTAAGTGCACTTTCGGGGAACTCTGCGGACCGGGTAAGTAAATGTGCCCCTATGTGTTTTTCCATCCAGTGTTTCCTCCTAGTGGTGACTATACTGCAGACAAAGGCAAAAAGGATGCCCCCACCTTCCAGTATTATCTATATGTGTATATTTTCAGCACCTACACATATGTTATGCTGAATGTAAATGAGAATGTCCTATCTCTCATCTGTTATCTGGCAAACAGCTGATATATACCAAGCTCCAGCTTCTCTGCAGTCGTTATTCCACCAGGGACCCTGTAAATAAGATGGCGGCTGAGGCTGGTTCAAGAGGCAACTCGTTGCTTAGTAAATTATTTTTAATTAGTTTAATATTGTTTCCCTTATAAAGATGGCTGGACCATATGAACCTCTTGTGTCACCCCCCCCTCACTCATAGTCTGTAAGCTCTTGTGAGCAGGGCCTCTCCTCTTGTTTCCATATGACTGTTTGTTCTTTGTATTGTAATATCGTTTGTATATGTCCCCTATGATTTGTAAAGCGCTACGAATGTTGATGGCGTCTATATAAATAAAGATTATTATTATTATTAATTTTTAAAAAAAAAATAAACATGAATGTGCGCCTATAATCTATATTTTGTTTCAGTAATGGCACTTTGTACTATGGCTGGAACATTACATCCCTCTTTATGAAGAATGAAAGTGTGTACGGCATTATAATGCCTCTACCTAAGCTGTAATACCTTTTAGGGTATTCTTGTGTCTAAAGCGGCTGCACCCTCAGTAAAGCGACATAAACCGGCACCTGCGCAGCTATGTTCTGCCTCCTATGCAATTAATTTACTACAGTTAATGTTTAATTAAGAGATTACTGGGAGGCACAACTGCTCATAAATCGCCGCAGTCCTTGAATATACAAGACAAAATGCGATGGATGATTGATAAAGCTAACTGAAATAAGTTATGAGACTTCTGCGGTTTACTTAACCGGGAACAACAGATTGATGCCATGTACAGCTCTGTATGGAGCATACTAATTATAATGTTTCCTGATTACAATTATGTGTAAATAATTATTGCTACTAGACACTAGATCTAGATGCTACTAATAGCTCTGTATCTATTTTTGGCAGATGACACCAAGCTGTGTAAGTGTAATACCAGTCATCCTGGCGGATGTTCATAGGCTGCAGGTGACTTGGACAAACTGAGTGGTTTGGTCGTCCACTCTTGCAAATGAGGTTCAATGTGGATAATGTAGGTTCAACTGGGGGCTCATAATCCACAGCAACATATTCCTTGGGGGAGTAAATCTGGGAGAGTCCCTTGTTGAGAAGGACCTGGGGGTACTAGTAGATCTAATAAATTGGAATAACAGCATGCAATGTCAATCAGCTGCCTCTAAAGCCTTAGGATCTTGTCATGTATCAGAAGTGGTCTGGACTCCTGGTATAGGATTTAATATTACCACTGTACAAGGATTTGTTCGTTCTCACCTGGATATTGCTTTCCATTCTGGGCCCCGGTCCATAAAAGGATGCCCTGGAGAAGGAGAAGAGTTCACGTAGCCACAAATGAAAGGGGTAGTGGAGTGTCTCATTTGTTTGGACAGATTAAAAAAACTAGATGTATTTATATTGAAAAGGAGAAGACTAAGAGGTACAGCTGTTATTAATTATTTATAATATATGCATTTCCATACACAAAAATGGTTGATAATTTGTTTGGATGAATAAATTAATAAGACGAGGGGGCATGTCTCCTCCTGATAAATCAAGTTTATCACCAGAGGCGACAGGCTTTTTTTACTATGACAACGTCAATCTGTGGATATTCCTTGCCTCAGTCTTGGTCCAACAGCAGGTGACAGCAGGAGCCTTAAGAATGGCCTAATTAGAGATGAGCGAGTATCTACTGTCCGAGCTTGATGCGTCGTTCGAGTATTAAGGTACTCGAACGGCTCGTTTGCTCGGACGAGTATTTCCCCTGCTCGAGATCCGAGCTTTATTAAAAAACACAGTGAGAACATATAAGTAGAATAAAAACACTTGACCAGTTGGAACACGGATCTTTAAGTGAAATACCAGTAAAGACACAGTGAAGAATAGATTAGCAGATGTTCTGGCACATCTGCTTACTTGTCGGAAGATACGCGCGACGTGCGCAAACAAAATAGCATTGTGAAGAACAATATATATGTGTGAAGACACACTTGAAGAACACGGTGACGCAGGACAGAGACCCCGGGCAGCAACAGCAGCACCGGGGAGCAGCCAGTAGACATCGGCAGTGCACGGAGACATCGGGCAGCGACACTGGGCGCCAGGAGACCATAAGGGGAAGACATAGGGGCACGGAGATATCGGGGCACGGGATATGGCCTGAACATCGGGGCACGGAGACATCGTGGCACGGAGACAATCGGGGCACGGAGACATAGGGCACGAGACATAGGCTGACGGAGACATAGGGCACGAGACTCGGGGCACGGAGATCGGGTCACGAGAATCGTGCATCGTAGCACGGAATTGGCACGTGACATCGTGGCAGCGCACGGATACATCAGGCACGGCACGGAGACATCGGGGCACGGAGTACATCGTGGCACGGAGACATCGGGCGCACGGAACATCGGGCCCGGCACATCGGGCACGGAGACTAGGGGCAACGGAGACATGGGGCACGGAGACATCGGGGCACGAACTATAGGGGGAGCACGGAGAACAAGTCGTGGGCACGAGACATCGGGGCAACGGAGACATCGGGGTAACCGAGACATAGGGCACGGAGACAATAGGGAACAACGGAGACATCGGTGCACGAGACATAGGGGCAAGGAGACATAGGGGCATCGGACTCGAGGCACAGAGCCATAGGGGCAGGAGACATCGGGGCACGGTGACTCGGGGCACGGTAGCATCGTGGGCCCGGTGACAATCGGGGCACGTGAGACATCGGCAAGCTGTGCACGGAGACATCGGGCAGCGGCACGGAGACAATCGGGGAGACTTCATTGTGGACAGAAGAGCACCGGACCCGGGACAAAGCTATCTCCCGACAAGTAAAGGCCATGATGCGCGAACATCTGCAATCTATTCTTCACTGGTTTTTCACTAAATTGATCTTGTTTCAACTGTTTTTATTCATTCTTCACGCTTCTTCACATCGCAACTTGCTCAGAGTAATATTAACACTCGGACATGAAGAATAGTTGCAATTTGTGCATACATCTGCTACTATCAATAGACATTCTTTTTCATTAATTAACACATTTTTATTCCCGAACCTGGGTCCCTTTGAAAAATGCTCGAGTCTCCCATTACTTCATCATGGGGCTCGTTATCGAGACAGCACTGAGTCATCAGAAAAGTTCGTCTCGAATACGAGCACCCAGCCATTTTAAGTGCTGCTCATCTCTGTCTATGCCTTTTTACACCTAATAACATTGATGGTTGTATTATTAGAACTGTTTCCCCTAATCCTCTCCTAATGCATCCCTTCCCTTCCTTCGTTTGAACTTGATGGACAAGTGTCTTTTTTCAACCTTATAAACTATGATACTATGAAGTATTTACAGTAGAAATGATGTTTTTATGAAGAGCATTATTCAAAATCATCATGATAACCAGGGGCACTTACTCATAGATCCAGGCACTGGGCTGCAATAATATCTAATTTTTGTGATCCATGGCCTCTCCTTCTAAATCACTTTAATAATGCCAATGAGCCAGAGGTCTATGTGGGCGTTACCCAGAGCCTCTATATCGTAGCTTGACAGGCTGTTACACTGTGCAGGAGCGGTTTCATCCTTTCCCCTGCTCCCTTGGCACTTTTCCTTCTGCGTGCTGTATCCACACCAATGGAGGGTAGGGTTAAGAGGGCAAACTCCAACATTTGAGACTTCTGATACACAACTGGCAACCAGGTAGGGGGGGACCGCCGTGACCAGTGTAGGATAAACAAGACGTAAGGATGCATGAAAAACTGACAGCCCTGGGATTCTCCTAATGGTTGTCAGTTTTTCATGTATATGTTCCAGACTTTTAGTACTGAGAACTAGAAAATCTACATAACTAGAACACTGTGGGGTCATTTACTAGGGCCCGTATTTGCGTTTTCCCGACGTGTTATACCCAATATTTCAGATTGCACACAATTTCCCCTGAATGCCCCGGGATTTGGCGCACCTCGGATCGGATTGTGGCCATTGCGCTGGCATGCATGCACGGAAATCGGGGGCGTGGCCGAACAAAAACCCGACGAATCTTTGGAAAAACTGCCGCATTTAAAAAAAATCTGTCACAGCTGCTCTTACCTTCACTCGCCTGGCTCGGGGAACTCCAGCGCGTCTTCCATGCTTTTCATTTCGCAGCAGCGCTCCACCTGGTGGACGGCGAGGACCTACCTTAATGAATCCCTGCCGGACCCGAATCCAGCGCAGATAACGCCCCTGGATCGCGAATGACCGGGTAAGTAAATCTGCCCATGTCATTTTTATTTCAGCAGTTTTTTTTAATTTAATTTTTTTGAACTTTTGTTGTTTTGCTATTTTTTACTGGGCGTTTGCTGTTGTTTTTCAACTACCCTTGTCTGGCATTTTGTGCCTTATATAACTTTAACGTGCATTATATTAACGTTTCAGTGGGTCACATTTGCTCTATTAATGCAGTATCATTGTCCTATTAATTTTTTCATGGTCCTGTCTACATTGTAAATTGTATTAGTTCAAAGCTTTAAATTGTTAAATACTGTTACACATAACTTGCTGGGCATTGAAATTTTTTTTTTATTTTAAAATTTTTTAATTCACAGTTATTGAATTTACTGTAACGTCTAAACTTCAGCTTGCTTTCATCATTTGTTTTAGTGGCCCAATTAGCTGTGTTTATGTAATTTGTATTTTCCGGTTTAGTCAATTTCATATGTCGCCAATCTCCCTAGGGTGTAGTAAGAGTGATTAAAAATTTAGGCCCTGTCTCAATGCATATGTCCAAAATTACAGTAGCGTCCACTCAGGGTGCACCACGCCACAAGGCAGTTGAGCATCTTGCCTCAGGCAGCATACCTGCAGCAGATGGGGAACAGCAGCATTGCATGTATCTGCTACATAACAGGATCTGCAACTTAAAAATATGTCTTTTCATACCTGATCCAGTATGATGTGGCGCAGTATGGGAATAATGAACCATACAACTGGATGGGCCATTTTATAGCTCGCCTCGGCAGCAGAGTTTAGTTCACCCTTTGCTTCCACTTCTGCATCTATCCACCTCCATAGGCTTGTGTCCGTGTGGATTTGCAACATTTGTAACAAAAAGCCTAAAAAACCCCAAAACTGCACCTGTCAGGACAGGAAAAACCTATTTTACCCAGAAAAAAAATAAGATCTGGATCGGCTCCGGTTTCAGTAGGCCCTTGGGCGACGTTGCCCCAGTAGGTTCCCTTTGCAGTGATTTCACTCTATGGCATTAAAATTCAGAATCTAAAACAGTCTCCTGTCCTAACATATCCCTAGTTTATTATTCCAAACAGCCTCCATGATTATTTTATAAGAGCCCCTCTCACACCCTAATGATTCATTAGACCACAGCCCTCTACCCCACCATGGATACCTTTGTAGAGCCTTTTGTGGCCCCCCCAGCAGCTCTGGCCCGGGCAATTTGCCCAGGTACGCCGGTGCTGACGGCTGATCCTGACTATGATACATGTTCACCTATGATCAATACAAAATGATGGTCGATAGCACCAAAATAACTGAGATCGACACAACTGATTAAATTGCATGATTGGACTTTGGTTCATGGGTAACTGTTCTTACCTGCACATCCATCTCTCTGGACAACATTACGATTATTTCCTGCTTACCATCTTGTCATAATGTATCTAAAACAGTAAAAGTTGCATTCTTTTTTTGTATCAAGTCGCTTGTCACCTGTTTCTTTTATATGTGTTTTTAAATGAACCAAACAAGTCTGTTTATAACACAGTATTGACTTTTAATGAGGCCTCTCGGTTCCCCGCGCAGGTTTTACCTTGGTTGTAATGTTTGTCATGAATCACAGGTATTGTTCTAAATTAACATATGACTCACTTCAATGAATAGTCGTAGATGACCATAGGTCTGTTTCATGGACGGTGTTTTTTTTCAAGACTTCCAGAAAAATATCTGTGTTGGAAAGAAAAACTGTTTTTATTTGGGAGTTTGCAGACAGTGACTCAGATCTTACTTTCTGATCTCTCCTTTTACATATGGTCTTGAAGACAGATATTTGACCCACACCTGCAATGGAAAGATCAGCAGGATTCAGGTCAACTTACTAACATGTTCCCTCTCTTCTTCAAACATGAATACCTTTTGCTTAAAACATTTTGGTGATAGCTTTCCAGTACTCGTATTCAGGATGTCCCAATTTTATATCTTACATCACTTGGTAACTATGAAGTTAATAAATATTTTCTTAAGATTCTACCATTTGATCTTCTTAATAGAGAATTTACCCTTCAGTTTCTGCTTAGGTTGAGTGAACTGACTTGTTTGGTCGGTCTGTTGATCGAAATTGCAGCCTCAATGATATCGTTCTTGTGAAATGAAATATTAAGTTATGTCTGGTAATGACAGATTTGTGCTTATTCTCATTGCCATATTTTAGAGCATGAAGATATTTTGTCCCTTGTGAAGATGTCTTTGTCACCCAAACAAATGGGTCAAATGCTGAGAATTTTGTCTGCATCACGTGGATGGATTTTTTATTCTTCCTATCCACTATGTGGGATTATAATTGGCTATGGATTAGCAACAGTTTAGTCCACGGCTGTTAACGGCTGTCCATCCGTGCCATACAGAGGTATTGCCTTCCTTAGGATTCATTTTTTTTAAAAAAGAAGGATTTCGGTGTTGTAGAACAGGATCCTATTCTACTACTATATCACACTATATACACTATTCCACAATCATATAGACAACTATGTGTGTGAGCTCTTCAAAGGTTTCGCTACTATTTTCACTCATCCACTTTCCACAGGATTGAATTCGAATGCAAAATTTCTCTCTCTTTGACCTATGGTTAAATTCCTATGATGTCTCAGCACAGCATCACATAAGCAGCATTACAATCCACTGCCTGCTTCGGGGGACATGCAATTGCTTCTTCACATATTCTAGTAAGGAAGTGGAAACAAATGTCATAGGAGTTTTTCTTGGTAAGGTTCACATCTATACCATTTCTTCCTGGAGGAACATTGTGGTGCCTGATTTTGATTTACTGAAGCACAAATGAGATGTCCTTGAGCTGAGGATGGAGCACTAATATAAAAAAGAGATTAGAGACGTGTGCATTGGAATTTACATAGTATCATATCATATAAGGTTGGATAAGATGTCAGTCCTCAGTTCAACCTATTATTTCTTCCCATACATATGATATTTTTTGTTCTACATCAAATAATATTATGGCACACACCCTGGGTAGATGAGGATTTTACCTCCTGATTTCAAAATAGAAGTTTCTAACCCCCTCTTCAGCAAACGGACTTAACAGAGAGTTGGCCGTTTTTGTTTATGGAGTGCTAAAAATAAGCCAAGTCTGTTTCTTTGCCACGAAGGGGTCTGCAAAAATCCTACTGTGCAGCACAGGGGTACATCTTCTTATGCATAGCCCTTCACCCCCACAGCAGAGGAGACACGTATCACAACAACTGGTTCTGTTGACTTCCCCATAACTTGAGATAAGCGGACCCCATGCCACCTACTGCTTGACTTAATTGGCCGCCGATCCACCAAAATGTCTGTGTTGGCGCACCGCGATTGGTGAACCCAAACCCAACTACAGATCTGCTTATCTCTAATCATAACTATCATATAAGGAAATTGGCTCACTAACCCCATCCAAATTCCCAGTCTATAGAATCTGATTATCACATGCCTTACATTGGCATCCGTCTCCCATAGGTTAATATTTCCTCTGGGTAAATGGATACTATTACAGCAGCCACACAGGATAAAACTGCACAAGTATACAGGTTTTCTATCTTATATTTTCAGCAGTGCAGCAGACTCCCAAAAACACCGCGCAATGGATGCTCAAGGCCGGGGAGAAGGATGGTGCAGAGCTTAACTCCATAGGCAGAGTAGTGATTGTCCGTCGCAGTGTGGTGATCACCGTTGCTCACCGAATCCATGACCAGAGCCATTAAATCTATTGGGGACATGATTCAGCCCTAAACTGACAGTTTAGTGGCCATTTATTACTGCTCTATGCTGGTTTTCTGCCACTATAAATGTGTATTGTCTGAAGCTTTCCTGTTAGATCACTGAAACTGGAGATAAGCCACCTAATCTTCTGATATTCTACAGGTTTACATTAAACAAATGATGATGACGCTCCACTTATTCACCTCACTCTGTCACTTTGCTAATTTCCTCAAGATTTATCGTGTAGTTCCACATATGAAAATACTATAAAAAAAAATTGTAAAATCTCTTTTCTGAATCCGTTTGTTTTAGAAGCAACAAGTCCTTGTCAAATTCCAATTGTCACCAACCGATTCTTTCATCTCTAGTGTATAAATTTATGGAAATAATATAATAACCTCCCACGAAATTTAGTGAATGCCAAGCAAACATTGGGCAATGCCACTTATTGTGAAGAATCGAGCCAGTTACAGAAAATGAGAGAACAAAATATAAAGGACGTGGAGAGAATAATGCACACGACTGAAAACAACCATTCGGAAGAAAATATTTTTTTTCTGTTTTTATAAACATTTGCTTTGCCACTGCGGCAATGAGAGCAAATTCACTTGGCTTTTCGTTGTGGAGTGGATGGAAACCGTCTGCGCTATAAATAACAATCTTAGAACAACTTGCTGAGTTAACCAGGGCACAATTTCAGTTATTAATCATCGTGTAGTGCAGAAATGATGTCAATCTGCATGGGGGATAGTAATCATTTACACTCGTCAAAAAATGATTACAAAACCAATTCAGTGGTCCGTAGTCACATCCTGTTTGTTGCTCAGCCTGAACCTGCACATTAATTTATTTCAACTTTCGAAAACGAAGATCACAAACATTTAACTGGGCTGATTTTCTATGATCCCAGTTTCAAGAGGTTCTCCACATAATAGACACTTTTTTGGCATAGCCACAGGATGATGCTATAAGTTTTGATTGAAATGAAAAGAATCAATCCATCACCTTTTTCCAGAATTTGCATCACGAGACATCTGCCCCCCTTCCCGCCCCCCACGCTTGCACGGCTCTTTGACGAATGCCAGTGTACACAGCTATTTTTCATCACAGCCATAAAGTATAGATAGCTTACAGCTGTACCGCCACCTCCACAAACTCCACACAGTGCACATTATGTGAGCACTTATGGGGGGTCATTTATCTTTTTTTTTTTCCCTTCCCTGTTGCTTTTTTGCACCCTAGTCATGAGTTTTTTTGCACCTCATTTGGGTTTTAGTGAAATGCGGTTTCTTGAGACTTTTAGGTTAATATGCAACTCATACCACTACCTTTCCTATGGCGGGGTGGGTGGGAGAGCCATTCTATAACTCTCCGCGGCAGCAAGAGTGTTAGGTTCACCATTACAAATGGATATTTTTTTTCCCTGGAAAGATAATGAGATAATAGATAGATAATGAGCTCTTTATATAACAGAAATATGAAAGTATTCATACACAGAACTAAATTTCAGAACTCCTTACTTCTCATTCATCGTTACTTATAATTGCCCTTTACATACACTTAAATGGCTACATTGAGAGCTGAAGAACGCCTTTGTTGTCCACACGTAAATAAGTTAAACCATGGAGTGCTGCTTCTCTGCGCTGGATATCTTGATTATCTACACCCTAGGCTGAGTCGGACCTGCTAGCTTCCCCCCGCAAAGGATGTAATCCTATTTAATATCACTGTTGCCCCCCTTTCAGTCCTGATTTTTACAACTTAGAAGGTGTTTAGTTAACCTGACAATAGTCCCTGCAGTATTTGCCCAATTTCCGACTGGTGAACCCGAGTGCCTATCATGATACCTATTCACACTTGAAAGTAGTGTACCTAGAATGGGCCAACAGCCTCAAAAACTGGAACATGAACTTGATCCTTTGTTTGAAGATTCGACTAATTTACTATGTTTGTCCTCAATTTTTCTCGAATACGTAGAAGATAAGATACTGGACTGTGACTACCATATTGATAATAGATGCACAGAGTTCTTGCTTCCCCACAATATCAAAAGAGAAGCAGGGAACTCTATTTTGTGAAGCATGACCTGAACATCATAAATAAATATGGTGCACAGACCACTCAGGCCGTGTAAGCCACACTTAATATGGAATGATGCATAATGGTTTTATATTTCTCTGTTAAAGTGGCCAACCCCCATTAGCTACTCCCCTGCACCCCCACAATGGTCCACAATCTTTTGAATTCAAAACTGGCAAATTTATTTGGAACAATTTTTTCTAAACTTATTAATTGCAATGTATATGTATCCAAAGGGCAAATGTCTTTGGCTGCCTGAAATTCTTTATTATGAGGTATAAATTAGGGTATGAACAACAGAAGATTGTGGGTTTGTACATTGTACATTTTTATAAGTACATATTACTTAACTTGCTTTTATCTAGGAATGAAGTGGAAAATGTTATTGTACATGGAACATAGAGTTCCAGTGAAAATTAATAAAGGGGGAACCAGTGAATATGGAGAGTATCAGAACTCACCACTATATGGTCTTCTTGCGTTACTATACATGCCTAGTTTTTCCTACAACTTCCGTCTATGCGTTTATCTTCTTGGCTTGCCACTGAACCCAACACAGCTGAAATGAATGCAATGGGCATTTACTTACCCCGTCCTGTCCCATCCCGTGGTGCGTTGTCGGCGAAGTTCGAGTCTGCCGCAATTCACAAGATCGTGGCGCTCCAAGTTCCTGCAATCCGTCGATTCTGCGCCTAGGTCCGCCGGAGTTCCTCTTCTCTTCCTGGTGCTTGTGAATGGCGTGCTTATGACACTATTCGTAATGTTAAGTCCAGCGCGTTGTCCGAATCCTCAGGTTGTCGGCGGCCGCGCCCCCCGCCCTAATTTTTGTCACATGCAGCCGGCACCGGAGCGCACCAAAGCCCATCGCGTGTGGCAAAACCCTGGAGCAATTCGGCAAAACACGGAAACCCCCAACGAAAATTGCCGCTCCGCTTGATTGTGTGTGTATTTGCCCCAAATCTTCTATACTGTACAACTCCTAATTTAATAAATCCTTATCGTTATAGCTTAGGACGCAAGATAGCCTAAAGAAACATAATGGGAAAGGTATCTCTTTCTCCATCATCTTTACCAAAATGTCCCATGGGACTCTCTACAATTACAATTTTATTGTGTGTTATTATTGTTTCGACATCTATAATGCTATGTTTTGGGTGGTCATGGAGTAACAACTTAGAGACATGATCATTAGAAGCGTCAATGCTTAATATCATTTTGTATATTGTCTGTACAAGAATCTTTCTCTTTAATCCGGACCGTCCAAGATCTTTCTGCTCTGGTTTATAAGTTTCCACACCTGAAAGAAATTAAACACTTATCACCCCTTAAATTTTCTGAAAGATGTAAGTATTACCTTCAATCTTATGACGTATTTGTATTTTCTTAAGATCGCTGTTTGCATGGAGATCACTTGGTATTCTTTAATCTCCAGAACAATCTGTACATGAATATGTAGATACTGTAAGACAGTGACATATCGCTTGGCAACCGTCCCCGCTCGAGCTCAGGGCTACAATCAAGGGAGGTGTAACCCGACCTTGCAACAACAGCCAATCGGGACTTTGTTTGTTTTAGCTATAAAGACTAAGAAGACTATACTTGTATGACATGTCAATGCCTTCTAGAATAATCTTATTTTTAAAAAACCATAACAGATTTCTATCGGGCTATTATTTAGAAATATTTTGACTTTGGGTGATATTTATGTACCTATGGTGATGTAACATGAACACGATGTACACTTATTGTAGTACAGTTCAAGGTAACACATTCTACATTCTTGTTTTGACCTTGCAACCACAGAATTAAAGAGGAGAAGCACTGGCACCTGGAACCTGCGCTCAGTTTACTGCAGTTATTAATGTGCTTATATGTTACAAGATGTCAGTTCATCATTGTCGACAGACATTCCTCTCACTACTCTAAATCCTAAATGTCCACATATTCCCTGAGTCTTTAAACAAATATACTCCAAATATTGTTCCCAGGGCCGAAACACAGCCACCGCGGTCTGTTACATGTCTGTGTGTATTATATGCAGCATGATGTGTTTTATGTGATATAATAGTGTATTATGAAATTAACTGTATGTATAATCCAAGATCATGTGCTAGTCCACCAGGGTTTTTATACTCCTTGGTTCAGGGTGTTGCACCCCTCCAGCTTCCAACTTGCTTCACAATGGTACAAAGAATATCATGGTTAATACTAAGATGAGCGAGACTAAATGCTCGGGTACTCGTTTATTCGAGACAACGTTTTCCCGATGCTCGAGTGCGCGTTCGAGTAACGGCCCCATTGACTCAATGGGAGACTCGACGAGCATTTTTCAAGGGACGCAAGTTCTCTTCGCATGAGCTTGGCCAAACACCTGGGAACCTCAGAAAAGGATGGAAACACCACGGAATGGAACAGAAACAGCAGGGGGCAGCGATGCATGGATGCCTCGGGGAAAACAGGAAGGGCCCCCCCCCCCCCCCCTGGGGGCTTAAAATCCATCGCACCATTATGCCAAATTATGGCAACAGCTGGCCATGAACAGTGACAGAATGAGCTAGATAGCATCTAAAACAATCCAATAAATTGACCCTGACACTATAGGGAACGGCATGCAGAGGCCGGCAGCAGCGGAGGCTAGAGGTGGCATGGCGACATACCCTAAATGGAACTCATCTTCAACCATGTGGCAAGAGGAACCACGGAGGTGACAAGAAGGCGCTCAAATATATCGGTACATGATAAAAGTTTGCCGTATATTTTGTGGATTACACAGCATAGGGTGCGACAAATTAACAAGTTTGATGGTGAAGCCATGAAAACAACCCACATTTTCTGTGGCTGACACAGCTCGTTTGATAAGGGGACCATGTATGGAGCAGTGAACTAGTATAGTTAAAGGTGCTTGCAGTTAAAACATGTTAGTTGATCTTGGCATGGAGCTGGGCGCTCCGTGGCCAGGCGGAGCTTTCGCCAATCCCACCCTGTCTCTAGCTACTCCCCCAAACAGCACTTTCTAAACACCTTTTGTATAGATCAATTGTAGTAGCGTTCTTATAACTTTGGGAAATGGTCGGTTGATGGAATGTAAACAGATGCCGCGAAGCGCTGAAATAATATCCTAAAATGAAAAAGTTTTGCCAGTATATTTTTGCCTTACACAGCACGGTGGCGTCCGTTCTACAAGTTTGATTGGAATGCCCTGTAAATAGCTCTTGGGCGGTGGCCTTTTAATCACCTAGGCTCAGCAGTTTGAGCACCGCCTGCTGTCGCTTAGCGACGGCATTGCTGCTGTCCTAGAGCTACCACCGTGACTGATGGCGCCATGCCCACGGATGGTATTATTCGGGAGGAAGAGGAGGTGGAGGGGGGTGGGAGGAAGGAGGAGCATAGTAGGCCTGAAACACCTGGAACCGAGGTATGGCCCCGTCAAGCCTCTGCGTCGGCAGTATATTACCATCCCCAGGTCAGACTCGTCCCACCTGCACCAAGTTAAGTGTATTCGCGTTCTTTATAAGTGGGAATACTGGGGGTGAGGGAATGTAAACAGATGTCTCAAGAATCGCTGAAATAATATCCGTAAATGGTTAAAAGTTTGCCCGTATATTTTGAGATTTAACACAGCAGGGTGGCGATAAAAACACAGTTAACATGGAAGCCATTACACATCCAAAATTCTGCCTGAACCAGCTCGTTTTATAAGGGGACCATGTATGGAGGCATGAACTAGTAATAGATTTTAAAGGTTCTGCATTAAAACTATGTTCGTGTGGATCTTGGCATGGACTGGGCGCTCTCCGCTGCCAGGCATAGCTTTCGGCCAATCCAGCCCAACTGATCTCTAGGCTACATCCCCAACAGCACGTCTAAAACCTTTGGTATAAGCTCAAGTGTAGTAGCGTCTTAGAAGTGAGGATATGGCGGGTGAGGGGAATGTAAACAGATGCGGCAAGAACGCTGAAATAATATCCTGTAAAGGGTAAGATTTGCCATTATATTTTGATGATTACAACAGCGAGGGTGGCGACAAAGTTAACATGGAAGCCATGAAAACAATCCAAATTCTGCCTGCACAGCTCGTTTGATAGGGGACCATGTATGGAGGCAGTGAACTAGTAGTATATTAAAGGTGCTGCAGTTAAATTAAACTATGTTAGTTGGATCTTGGCATGGGCTGCGCTCCGCTGCCAGGGCCGAGCTTTTCGCCAATCCAATCCCCTGTCTCTAGGCTACTCCCCCAAACAGCACTTCTAAGAAACCTTTTTTATAAATCAAGTGTATTAGCGTTCTTTATAAGTTTTAGGATATGGCGGGTGAGGGGAATGTAACAGATGCGCAAAGAAGCGCTGAAAAATATCCTACTGTTAAAAGTTTGCCAGTGGTATTTTGTGGATACCCGCAAGGGTTGTCTACCAAAAGTTACACCTTTGATGTGGAATCCTGAAAACACCCCAAATTTTCGTCGGCCTACACACCTCTTTGATAAAGGGACCGTGTATGGAGGCAGCTTATATGGAACGATTCTTTTGGATGTAGCAGGGAGACAACGTGTGGATGCTCTATGGAGACAATTCAATTTGGATAGTGCCTGATTGGCAGCCAAAAAGTTTTCAAACCAGAGGACAGGGTAGGTGCCCTCCTAAAAATGGAATGATGAGTGCCTGTCGGTGGCAGGTCAAAAGTTTTCATCAAAAACCAGATAGGAGGTAGGTGGGCCCTCCATCACAATGGAATAGATTGCGTGCCTGTATGTGGCAGTCCAAAAAAGTTTCAACCAAGGGCAGTAGGTGGCCCTCCATAAAATGGAATAGATTGAGTGCCTGTAATGTTGGCATTCCAAAAAAGTTTTCAAACCAGAGGAGGAGGTGGTGGCCCTCCATAAAAATGAATCGATTGATTGTCCTGTGTGCAGTCCAAAAAAGTTTTTCAAACCAGGAGCAGGTAGGTGGCCCTCCATAAAATGGGCATAGATTGAGTGCCTGTTATGTGGCAGTCCAAAAAGTTTCAAACCGAGGAGATCGGTGGCCCTCCATAAAATGGAATAAGATTGAGTGGCCTGTATGTGGCAGTCCAAAAGTTTCAAACCAAAGGAGGAGGTAGGTGCCCTCATAAAAATGGAAAGATTGAGTGCCTGTATGTGGCAGTCCAACAAAATTTTCAAACCAGAGAGGAGGTAGGTGCCTCCATAAAAATGGAATAATTTGAGTGCCTGTATGTGGCAGTCCAAAAAGTTTTCAAACCATAAGGAGCAGGTAGGAGGTGGCCCGCCATAAAATGGAATATATTGAGTCCTGTGTGGCAGTCCCAAAAAAGTTTTTCAAACCAGAGGAGGAGGTGGTGCCCTCCCATAAAAATGGAATAGATTGATGCCTGTATGTGGCAATCCAAAAACGTTTTCAAACCAGAGGGCAGTAGGTGCCTCCTAAAAGAGGGGAAAGATTGGTGCCTGTATGTGGCAGTCCAAAAAAGTTTTCAACCAATGTAGCATGTAGGTGGCCCCTCCATAAAAATGGAAGAGATTGAGTGCCCTGTGTGTTGGCAGTCCAAAAAAAGGTGTTCAACCAGAGGAGGAGGTAGGTGGGCCCTCCATAAAAATGGAATAGATTTGAGGTGCCTGTATGTGGCAAGTCCCAGAAACGTTTTCAAACCAGAGAGTCGGTATTGCCCTCCATACAATGGAATAGATTGATGCTGTATGTGGCAGTACAAAAAGTTTTCACCAGAGGAGGAGTATGGGGTGCCCTCATAAAATTGGAATAGATTGATCCTGTCAGTGGCAGTCCCAAAAAGTGTTCAAACCAGAGGAGTCAGGTAGGTTGCCCTGCATAAAAATGGAATAGATTTTGAGTGCCTGTATGTGTCGTCCAAAAAGTTTTCAACCAGAGGAGGAGGTATGTGGCCCTCATAAAATGGAATAGATTGAGTGCCTTATTGGCACTTCCCAAAAATTGTTTAAAACAGATGACCGGGTCCTTGGCCCTCATAAAAATTAAATGCATAAGTACTATAGCTAGAGCCATGGTCCCTGTCAAAAAATACCAGTTCCTCTGCTGTACTGTACAAGAGGAGGAGAAGGAGGAAAATGAGGAGGAGGGAGGAGTATAAATTATCCAGGGTTGAGCTTCCTCACCTGGTGGAGATGGAAATTAGGAGAATCCAGGCTTTATTCATCTTTATAAGCGTCAGCCTGTCATCGCTGTCAGCGACCGGCGGTACGCTTAGTCGGTGATGATGGCACCAGCTGCACTGAAACCCGCTCGGAACAATACGCTAAGCGGGCAGGCAGGCGTACAGTCGCCAGTTCGTGAGCCACTTGTCCACTTTGAAACCCAGTAGTTGTAGGATCTTGTGATATCATTTAGGTAACATGGGTATGGTCAGCTACGTAGCTCCCGTCACCATCTTTCTGAAAGATCAGCCCTACTCCTGCCGAGACTGGGGACCGGTGACGTGTCTTGCTGGGGTGACATAAAGCTGGCAAACTTGTAAGCGTAACCCTTGCCATGTGCTGGGGCAGCTTGTCTGCTTCGCCTACTCTCCCTCGCTAACGTGTCCCGCAGAACTACTCCCTCTGGCCCCTAGCGACTGTCCAGAAGGGAAATACTGTTTTCATCTTGTGCACCAGGGCCTGCTGTATTCATGCTTCTCACATCTCCTTTCCTCTCCGGGATGAGAGTGGAATATTTGCTGTACCGTGGGTCCAGGAAGTGAACCCCATTATCGGTGCTAGGAATAAATTCTTTGACGCGAGGGTCACGAATAGCCACCTAGCATTAAAATCTGTCCATATGCGCCAGAGTACCACGCGTAAGAATTCCACTCCCATCACGGCCGGACTTCCATTTCTCCTCCTCCAACGCCTCCAACTCTTCTTCTTCTGCCCATACACCTCAACATGAAGGACTCAACAATGGTCCCCTCTTGAGTCCTCCGTCCAACATTCTCCTCCTCCTTCCTCTCATCCTCCGCCACCTCCTCCGATATGCGCTGAGAACAGACCTAAGGGTGCTTTGGCTATCAACAAGGAATCTTCTTCCCCCTTCTCTTGTGAGGAGCGCACCGCTTCCGCTTCATCTGACTGAGGAGATTTTTCAACAGCCAAGCACGCGGGATGGTGAGGCCTGAATGATGGCGGCATCGCCACTGACCATCTGTGTTGCTCCTCAAAGTTACTCCATCCAGAGCACCTGACAGATATCCGACATATATCCCGTTCCACGTCCCCCTCATTGTAGCTTAGGAAGCGAACTGACCTGACTACCATTCTGGTGGAAGTTTTGACATCTGGCAGTCTACATCGCTCGGCGCTGCTGAAACTCTGGATAACGATGGTCCTGTTGAATTCCAGCCTCGTGGGTCACGATCTCCCAACAGGTCGGGGTTACGGCATTGGAGGCGGCGCTGCGTGGCCCTGATAGTGGCAGCATCTGTGCTGGACTTTCCTGAAATGCGCACAGATGCGGGCGACCTTCGTGAGCAAATCAACAGATTGGGGTATGTCTTGAAGGAAACGCTGAACTATCAGATGAACCCATTGGCCCGGCATGGCACATGGTGTCAGTCTTGCCGATTGCAGCGACCGCCACCCCGGGGCAGGTGTAACGCCATTTGTCCCACACAACCATGCCGGCTTCAGGTTCCGCGGTGCAGCACAGATCAGTCTGCGCCGTGATGCCCTGTAATAGTCTTGTGCGGTGTGCCTTTATCGCCTAGGCTCAGCAGTTTGAGCACCGCGCTGCTGTCCTCTTAGCGACGCACTGGCTGCTAGTGCCTAGCGCCTACCAACTGATGGCGCCAGCCCCACGATGGCGTTCTGTGGAGGAGGTTGAGGGGGTGGTTGAGAGGATCGAGCCTAGTAGGCCTAAACACCTGGACCGAGGTAATGGCCCCTCAATCCTCGGCGGTCGCAGTAATATAACCAGCCGCAGGGTCAGACTCGGTCCCAGCCTCCACCAGTTAACCCAATGTGCCGTCATCGATATATAGTGCCCTGCCCGGCAGCACTCGTCCACGTTTCCGTGTCAGTTGGGGACCTTGTCAGAAACGGCGTTGTCAGGGCACGATTATGTTGTCTGACGTGCTGTGCATGGCATGGGACGCACAAAATCGGGAAAAGTAGTGGCGGCTGGGGACCGAATACCGAGGTCGGCCCGCCGCATGAGGCGTGCGAAAGGCCTCAGGTCCTCACTATCCTCATAGGGCAGCATTCTCCATGCTAGCAATCTGGAGATGTGCACATTAACGCTTGGGCGTGTAGCGGGTGGTGCACTATTAGTTGCTTTTCCGCTCCAGCGCTTGGTATGGAGAGCTGACGCTGGTGGATGCTGTGTAGGATCGTGGAGCGACGATGGGGTTTTTGTGCAGGGCCCTGGGCAGGGGGCTGACTATCATTGACACATGGGAAGGAGGCATGGTGTGCATGGCCGGGGTGAACGCTCTTGTTGCCACTGAGTGGGGTGTTTAGCATTCACATGCCTCGCATACTGGTGGTAGTTAAGCTAGTAGTGGTGGAACCCCGCTGATCCTGGTTTGGCACATGTGGCACACCACATCCCGTCGTTCATCGGTGTTCCTTAAGAACCTCCAACTTTCCCTGAAAATCTATCTAGCCCTCTGCTGCATGAGGCCTCTTCCACGGGAGCTTCACTAGTTGACAACATTTGTCGCTGATGCACCAGCTCTGGCCTTTGTCTGCCTCTCCCGTCTGGCCCCACCATGCTCTTCCAACCTTTCTGGTCGAGACTCTCCTCGTCTCAGAAGCACTGTGTTCACCCGGCCTCTCACCCACTTGGTCTGTCACCGTCATCATCCTCCGATCCTCAGTCTGCTCCCCCCTGGACTGTCCTTTCCTTCGCCTTACAACACCTGCCCACTGTCTTGACAACCGTGTCCCCTCATCGTCGGACACCCTCTTTACACACTTCTTCCAGTTACGTCAACAAGGTCATCATCACCCACAGCTGCACTGGTGGAAACCTGGGCATCGGAAAATTGCTCATCGCACCGGACAAGTGGTTTGTGACTGTGGGAAGGGTCCATTAAAACAGTTCACCAGAGTATGCCGGTTCAAATGCAAATTTTGGCTGGGAGGGGGGCAGAACTGGGGGAGGAGGCCTGAGGTGCAGGAGCTGGAGGAGTGCCGATTTCGGTGACATGGGTGACTGCGTGGAAGACTGACGGTGGACAAATTGGCTCCGAAGCAATTTTCGGCAATACCACGACATCACCGTTCGCACTGTCCCTGGCCTCAACAGTGCTCTACACTAGTCCCCCCCACCCGCCCAAAACCACACCCCCACCCCCCCACCTCCCCCCACCCCCCCCCCCACCCCCACCACCCCCCCACCCACACCCCCCACCCACCCCCACCCACACCCACACCCACACGCACCCCCCCGCAACGCCAACCCGCGCCCCGACCCCAGCCATGCCCCCCAGGCACTCCGGCAGTCCCACCCGCCCACACCCACCCCCCCCCCCCCCCCAGCCCACTGCGCCGTCGCACCCCCTCCCGCCCAGCCGCTCCCCTGCCCCCCCCTAACACCACCTCGCCTACCACTCCACCAGCCACCCACCCCCCCCCACCCCCAACCCCCTCACCCAAGACACCCTCCCCACCACCCCCACCCCGGCGCCCCCCGCCAGCGGACCCACCGCACGCCGCCAACACCCCCCACGCCCCCACGACCTCACCCCCCGCGACACCCCCCCCCCCCGCCTCGCCGCAACCACATCCCCCATCGCCTCTCGCGCCCCGCCCCCCCCCACCCCCCCCCACCCGCCCCAACACCCGGCGCCGCCCCCCCCCCGCCCCCACCCCCCCCCCCCATCCCCCCACGCTACCCACCCCACCCACCGCGGCCCCCCAACCTACCCCGCCCCCCCTGCCTCCTCCACCGCAGCCCCTGTGCCCACCCCCGGCCCGCCCGCCCCCCCCCACGCCGCCCGCCGCCACCTCTCCCGCCCCAACCCGCCAGCCACAACCATCACCCCCCACCCACCTCCCTCCCCCAAACCCCCACCCGCCCGCGTCACGCCTCGCACGACGTCCCCCCCGCCCGCCCCCCTCCCACCCCCCGCCCCCGACCCCCGACCCCCCCCTCCCCCACCGCGCCCCCGCCCCTCGCCACCCACGCCCCGAACCCACAACCACCGGCCCCCCCCCGCCCCGACCCCACCCGGCCCTCCACTCCGCTCCGGCCTGACCCCCCCCCCGCCGCCACCGCCACCATCACGCCCACCCCCACACCCCCATGGTAACTTCATACCTACAACCCTAGGGAGTGTAGCTCTGGGCGGCGTCCCCCCTGCTCCTTCATAAGCAAGTTGTGTCTCACCCTGCCCAGGACCACGGCCTCTGACCCCTGCAGTAGTTGGACGCCCACAGTCCCCGCCCTCGTCCTCTACCCCTAGCCCTCGGTTAAACATTTTGGAAAATGAGAGTTATAACTTATTTTTTTTTTAACTTTTTTTTGTGTTTTTTTTTTTGTGTGTGTTTTTTAGTTTTAAACGCAACGATGCTATCTCTATTTCTATGGCTTAGTTTCTAGCCATTATGAAAAAGCACACTACTATGCGATGGATGACGATGAGTTATGAAAAAAATAAACGTAATAAAAAAGGAAATGGGCAGACTGTGCCTAATTTGAAATACACCCCCGGCCCTAATAAATTTTCCCACTTCGGTCTTTGCGATGGATATTGCGTCACTAAGCGCAAAACACAGTGGTCGCAAGTCTCACTACAAATTTTGCTCACAATTTCCTAATAGATGCACGCACGCAACTCAGCCACCAGCAGATCAACCAGAACTCAAATATATAAACGTACTGTTCGGCGTAAGTAAACGTTTGGATTCTCCTATGGCTATTTTCCTAGCCAAGTATGAAGCACACGACTATGCAGATGAGATGACGCTGAGTTATGAAAAATAAACGTAAAATAAAAAAGGAAATGGCCGACTTTGTTCCTAATTGAATACAACCCGGGGCGCCTAATAAATTTTCCCACTTCGGTCTTGGCGATGGATATGGCGTCAACTAAGCTCAAAACCAGTGGTCGCCAGTCTCCTACAAATTGCTCACATTTTTCCTAGTAGAATGCCTGCACAACTACAGCCACCCAGCAGATCAACCAGAAATCAAATATATATAACGCGACTGTAGGCGTAATTAAAGACGTTTGGATTCTCCTAGGCTTATTTTCGAGCCAAGTATTAAAGCACACTGCTATGTCAGATAGATGACGCTGATTATGAAAAAAATAACGTAAAATAAAAAAGGAAATGGCAGACTGTGCCTAATTGAAATACAACCCCGGGAGCCCCTAATAAATTTGTCCCCACACTTCGGTCTTTGCGATGGATATGTGCGTCACTAAGCCAAAACACGTGTCGCCAGTCTCCCTACAATTGCTCACAATTTCCTAGTAGATGCACTGCAGCACTCAGCCACCAGCAGTCAACCGAAATCACATATATATAACGCTACTGTAGCGTTAGTAGACGTTTGGATCTCCTATGGCTACGTTCTTTCTAGCCAAGTATGAAAGCACACTACTATGCAAGATGAGATGACGCGAGTTTTGAAAAAAATAAACGGCAAATAAAAAAGGAAATGGCAACTGGCCTATTGAAATACAACCCTGGCCCTAATAAATTTTTCCCACTTCGGTCTTTGCGATGGATATGTCGTCACTAAGCGCAAACACAGTGTGTGTCGCAAGTCTCCACTACAATTGCGCACATTTCCTAGTAGAATGCACTTGCAGCCCTACAGCCACCAGCAATCAACCAGAATCAAATATAAATAACTCTACTGGGGTCGTAATTAGACGTTTGGATCTTCTCCTATGCTCTTTTCTAGCAAGTATAAAGGCACACTGCTAATGCCAGATGAGATGACGCTGATTTATGAAAAAAAATACGAAATTAAAAAAGGAATGGCAGGACTGTGCCTATTGAAAATACAACCTCGCGGCCCTAATAAATTTTTCCCACTTCGGCTTTTTGCGATGGATATGTGGCGTCACTAGCGCAAAACCGTGGTCGCAAGTCTCACTACCAAATTGCTCATCACATTTTCCTAGTAGATGCACTGCAGCAAACTACAGCCACCAGCAGATCAACCAGACTCAACTATTATAACGCACGTAGGCGTAAGTAGACGTTTGGAATTCTCCTATGGCTATTTTCTACCAATTATTAAAGCACCTACTATGCAAGATGAATGACGCTGAGTTAATGAAAAAAATAAAAGGTAAAATAAAAAGGAAAGGCAGACTGTGCCTATTGAAATACAACCTGGGCCCTAATAAATTTCTCCCACTTCGTCTTTGCGATGGAATTGCGTCACTTAAGCGCAAACACAGTGGTCCAAGTCTCACTACAAATGTGCTCAACATTTCCTAGTAGATGCACTGCAGTCAACTACAGAGCGCACCACGAGTCACCAGAGATCAAATATATATTAACTGCTACTGTGGTTTAAGTTAAGACGTGGATTCTCCTATGGCTATTTTCCTAGCCAAGTGATTAAAGCACAACTAACTATGTCCCGATGAGATGACGCTGAGTTATGAAAAAAATAAACGAAATAAAAAAGGAAATGGCAGACTGTCCTAATTGAATACAACCCCGCCCGGCCTACTAAATTTTCCCCACTTCGGTCTTTGGTTCGTGGATATGTCGTCCTAAGCTCAAAACACAGCGGTCACATTCTCAACTACACATTGCTCACAATTTCTAGTAGATGCACTGCAGCACTCCCGCCACCAGCAGATCAACCAGAAATCAAATATAATAACGCTAAACTGTAGGCGTAAGTAAACGTTTGGGATCTCCTATGGCTATTTTCTAGCCAAGTAAAAGGCACACGACTATCAAGATGAGATGACCACTGAGTTATTAAAAAATAAACGCTAAAATAAAAAGAAACTGGCAGACTGTGGCCCAATTGAAATCAACCCTAATAAAATTGTACCCCACTTTGTGTTGAGGTGGATATGTGTGAATTGTGTCGCAAGACAATGCACTTACATGCACCAGGAAGAAGGAGGTGAACTCTCTCAGACCTGAGCGGGGAAGCGACACATGCAGGATATCAGGCGCACAATCTTAGTGAATCATGGCAGAGTGCATTATCATCTACACTCACCGGCCACTTTATTAGGTACACCTGTCCAACTGCTCGTTAACACTTAATTTCTAATCAGCCAATCACATGGCGGCAACTCAGTGCATTTAGGCATGTAGACATGGTCAAGACAATCTCCTGCAGTTCAAACCGAGCATCAGTATGGGGAAGAAAGGTGATTTGAGTGCCTTTGAACGTGGCATGGTTGTTGGTGCCAGAAGGGCTGGTCTGAGGCGTTTCAGAAGCTGCTGATCTACTGGGATTTTCACACACAGCAATCTCTAGGGTTTACAGAGAATGGTCCGAAAAAGAAAAAACATCCAGTGAGCGGCAGTTCTGTGGGCGGGAAAAATGCCTTGTTGATGCCAGAGGTCAGAGGAGAATGGGCAGACTGGTTCGAGCTGATAGAAAGGCAACAGTGACTCAAATCGCCACCCGTTACAACCAAGGTAGGCAGAAGAGCATCTCTGAACGCACAGTACGTCGAACTTTGAGGCAGATGGGCTACAGCAGCAGAAGACCACACCGGGTGCCACTCCTTTCAGCTAAGAACAGGAAACTGAGGCTACAATTTGCACAAGCTCATCGAAATTGGACAGTAGAAGATTGGAAAAACGTTGCCTGGTCTGATGAGTCTCGATTTCTGCTGCGACATTCGCATGGTAGGGTCAGAATTTGGCGTCAACAACATGAAAGCATGGATCCATCCTGCCTTGTATCAACGGTTCAGGCTGTTGGTGGTGGTGTCATGGTGTGGGGAATATTTTCTTGGCACTCTTTGGGCCCCTTAGTACCAATTGAGCATCGTTGCAACGCCACAGCCTACCTGAGTATTGTTGCTGACCATGTCAATTACATTATGACCACAATTTACCCAACATCTGATGGCTACTTTCAGCAGGATAATGCGCCATGTCATAAAGCTGGAATCATCTCAGACTGGTTTCTTAAACATGACAATGAGTTCACTGTACTCAAATGGCCTCCACAGTCACCAGATCTCAATCCAATAGAGCATCTTTGGGATGTGGTGGAACGGGAGATTCGCATCATGGATGTGCAGCCGACAAATCTGCGGCAACTGTGTGATGCCATCATGTCAATATGGACCAAAATCTCTGAGGAATGCTTCCAGCACCTTGTTGAATCTATGCCACGAAGAATTGAGGCAGTTCTGAAGGCAAAAGGGGGTCCAACCCGTTACTAGCATGGTGTACCTAATAAAGTGGCCGGTGAGTGTATATTATTGTACTAGCTGTAGCGCCAGGCGTTGCCTGGGATAGTAAATAACTGCTTTTAGCTACAACAAAATAGAATTGGTTAAAAAAATATTTTATATGTATCAGACTGTCACTGACCGTCCCTTTTTTATAAACTTTTTTGACAGTCTCCAGTGACTGTCTGTACCTGACAACCTAATTCCAGTGACTGTCTTTCTGATACTCTCATTACAGCGACAAAATCCCGGTGGAATTCGGCGCAAAATGGAAAAAGTCGGGAAACCCGACGAAAGTGCGGCCGCGGAGCCCTTAATAAATGGCCCCAATGGGTCAAAACCTATTCTATGACGTTCCCTGAGTCACAGAGAGTGCCTGTGCGAAATTTGGACTGTAAATGTGATGGTACAGATTCCTTTAGCGGACATACATACATACATGCATACACACACATACACTCAGCTTTATATATTAGATCAGTGATTTTCAACCAGTGTGCCGTGGCACACTAGTGTGCCGCGACACATGGTCGGGTGTGCCGCGGGGAAAGTTCCCCAAACTATGGTGCCCCCTGTGTTTTGTTTCCCGGCAATGCGCAGCAATGCACAGTCACGGCTTCTTACAATGTAGGAGACGTGTACAATAACACATGCGCAAGCTTTGAACCTCGCGCAACAAAATGACGTCACCAAGGCCGGCGCATCATCCTGAGAGCGGAGAGACTCTCGCATTTGCCCAACGCCAAGGTAATGACCGCCAATAATGCTGACTATATGAGCTTTTGCCTGAGTATATGAACTGTTGGCAGAATACTCAGCATATGAGCTGATACTTTTAGTACTCCAGCAGTATACTGCATATAACAATGAGAAATGTAAAATGAGAAATACTATAGTCATGAGGCTGGAGAACTACAAGTACCAGCTCATATGCTGAGTATATGAGCTGGCACTTGTAGTCTGGCCTCATGGCCATAGTACTTCTCATTGTACCCCTTTATATTGCAGTATATGAGCCACATAATAATCAGCAACATATACTAAAAGCAGGGAGAAACTGAGAACTGTTCCTGCCAGGATATCCCTTTTGTGTTTATCGAAACAGGCCCAGGTTTCCCACTGAGTGAGTAAAATAAATTTAGAATCTATATTATTAACTATATGTATAATATTACTGTTTTAGTCTCATTTTGTGCTATTTTGGTTGGTGGTGTGCCCCAAGTATAAAAAGTGTGCCACGGCTCAAAAAAGGTTGAAAATCACTGTATTAGATAACGTCGATGTATTTTTTAGAATTTTTGTGGTGATTCCGTTTTTATGCAAACAATACATTAATGTGTAGTGCTGTCTACAGTCCACTGCTCAGCCTGTATCATGTACCATACTTCTTCAATTTCCCTGTACTTACAACAGACAAGGGAGGATCACAGGCTATTTTTTAGCTACAGGGCAAAAATTGTTGACAGAAAGTTGTAATCATCAGTGTCTGAAAAAAAAACCTTCCCATCTTTTATCATGTTGAAACAAGATTTTACATTTCTCCCTGCAGAAGAGCGGTAGGAGATGGGAAGTGTCATTTTGTCATTTAATTGCGTAATTACGGATCTTTAATGGGTCTTCAGAAAGTAGCACAAGTCATAGCCAGCAGACAAGGCCGTGGAGGGAATGTTATGTCAGGGATGTTTGTGAGATGTGACTGTGTGTGGTAAATATTGTACTAGCTCCTGGCTTTTTTTTTGGGTGGGGGGCTGACTAACTCCAAATAGCAGTTCACAAAACAGCTCCTCTTACAAAGCCTGTAATTTTGTCTCAAAAGGAAATTCTTCAAAATTCTTCAAAAGTACAGTTGTTCAAATTAGTTTCCAAAGTAAAATTTTGTTGGCAGTTTGCTTTTACCTTAGGGCCTATTTGAAGGTTTTTCCCTAATTTCTTTTATTTTCAAATGTTTATCGCAATATATGTGACCTATGGACTGATTCCTGATTGACAGAGAAACATGAAGGGGGTCATTTATCTTTATTTTTCTTCCTTTTTTTATCTTTTTTGAGAATATTTTTGGCGCATTGCAATTTCTGAACTTTATTTGGGGACATTTCGAAATGTGCAATGAAGTCGGACGGATATTAGTTTATTGCCAGTAAGACACATTTATCTTCTATTCTAGATGTATTAAATGTTGCAGATGACATTTATCTTTGTGGCGCAAAAAACTCCAGGCGAACCCATACTTGGAAAGTAATTACTTGAGACATTTGTGCAACATTTTTGTAACAAATGTCTTCAAAAGAGATCTGGGAAAAAAAAAAACATTTAACATAAGGAAAAGGTGAGATTGATAAATTACCGTTCTTTGGAGGAGATTAGAGATGAGCGAGCACTAAAATGCTCGAGTGCTCGTTATTCGAGACAAACTTTTCCTGATGCTCGAGTGCTCATCTCGAATAACGAGCCGAATTGTAGTCAATGGGAGACTCGAGCATTTTTCAAAGGGACCATGGTTCGGGAATAAAATGTGTTCAGTGTCTGAAAAAAAAACCTTCCCATCTTTTATCATGTTGAAACAAGATTTTACATTTCTCCCTGCAGAAGAGCGGTAGGAGATGGGAAGTGTCATTTTGTCATTTAATTGCGTAATTACGGATCTTTAATGGGTCTTCAGAAAGTAGCACAAGTCATAGCCAGCAGACAAGGCCGTGGAGGGAATGTTATGTCAGGGATGTTTGTGAGATGTGACTGTGTGTGGTAAATATTGTACTAGCTCCTGGCTTTTTTTTTGGGTGGGGGGCTGACTAACTCCAAATAGCAGTTCACAAAACAGCTCCTCTTACAAAGCCTGTAATTTTGTCTCAAAAGGAAATTCTTCAAAATTCTTCAAAAGTACAGTTGTTCAAATTAGTTTCCAAAGTAAAATTTTGTTGCCAGTTTGCTTTTACCTTAGGGCCTATTTGAAGGTTTTTCCCTAATTTCTTTTATTTTCAAATGTTTATCGCAATATATGTGACCTATGGACTGATTCCTGATTGACAGAGAAACATGAAGGGGGTCATTTATCTTTATTTTTCTTCCTTTTTTTATCTTTTTTGAGAATATTTTTGGCGCATTGCAATTTCTGAACTTTATTTGGGGACATTTCGAAATGTGCAATGAAGTCGGATGAATATTAGTTTATTGCCAGTAAGACACATTTATCTTCTATTCCAGATGTATTAAATGTTGCAGATGACATTTATCTTTTTGGCGCAAAAAACTCCAGGCGAACCCATACTTGAAAAGTAATTACTTGAGACATTTGTGCAACATTTTTGTAACAAATGTCTTCAAAAGAGATCTGGGGAAAAAAAAAACATTTAACATAAGGAAAAGGTGAGATTGATAAATTACCGTTCCTTGGAGGAGATTAGAGATGAGCGAGCACTAAAATGCTCGAGTGCTCGTTATTCGAGACAAACTTTTCCTGATGCTCGAGTGCTCATCTCGAATAACGAGCCCCATTGTAGTCAATGGGAGACTCGAGCATTTTTCAAAGGGACCATGGTTCGGGAATAAAATGTGTTATTTAATTGAAAAAGAATGTCTTCTGATAAGTTAGCAGATGTATGCAAACATCTGCAATGTGCTGCGCGTATATTATCTCCCGACAAGTTAGCAGATGTGAAGAACAGTGAAGAATAGAATAAAAACAGTGAACACAGTGAACACAGGATCATTTAAGTGAAAAACGCAGTGAAAAACACAGTGAAAAATAGATTGCAGATGTTCGGCACATCTGCTTACTTGTCGGGAGATACGCTGTCCCGGGATCCGCTCCTCTTCTTCCACTGAAGTCTCCCTGATCTCTCTGCCGCTGCTCAGATGTCTCCGTGCTGCCCCGATGTCTCCGTGCTGCCCCGATGTCTCCGTGCTGCCGCTGCCCCAATGTCTCAGTGCTGCCCCGATGTCTCCGTGCTGCCCCGATGTCTCCGTGCTGCCCCGATGTCTCTGTCCTGCTCCTCGGTTTCTCTGTCCTGCTCACCGGGTTCTTCAATGTGTTCTTCACACATATATATTGTTCTTCACATATTATTTTGTTCGCAGCGTTTCGTGCGTATCTTCCGACAAGTAAGCAGATGTGCCGAACATCTGTAATCTATTCTTCACTGTGTTTTTCACTTAAATGATCCTGTGTTCACTGTGTTCACTGTTTTTATTTTATTCTTCATTGTTCTTCACTCGTCCGAGCAACGAGTCGTTTCGAGTACCTTAATACTCGAACGAGCATCAAGCTCGGACGAGTATACCCGCTCATCTCTAGTGGAGATATATCAAATCGTTTGTATTAGTTCTACCTTGCCTGTAGACATTAGTGGCTGTCAAAGAGAGGACACTCCAAGACTTAACTAGTCACATGACTATTATAAATAAAGTGAAAAACTTACACAGAGCCACGTTTCAAGTAGCAAACAAATTTTTATTCTTTATAAATTCATATGAAACAACTCATCAAGCAAAGTGTGTCCCTATAGCAGAAAACGCAGAAGGAACAGAAGCACCTGATAATGCTATTGTCCTCCTATAGAGCCCAGTATGAACACCGTCCTCAGCCCAAAAAAAGTGAATACAAAGAATATATAGATAAGCGGTATACACATAGAGGTAGATAGATGACTGCTAGTAAAAAAACAGAATAATCCGAAATGCACTCCATGCCACAGAGAGAATGCCAAATGCAATGAATCCATACCTAAGAAAATCCCCACACTGACCAGGATCCTGAAAGAGTGGAGAGAAGCAAACCTACAATGTGTGAAATAATTACCAAATGGGCAGGATGGTGGACAAGAACAGGGCTCAGATGCGCCCCACGCGTATCGCCGTGAACCGTTGTTCATATGGGAACGAGTTGTTTCATATGCATTTATAAAGAATAAAAATTTGTTTGTTACTTGACACGTGACTCTGTGATTCAGTTGATGTTTGTACATATGTCTTGCGAGACATATCATTATTGTCTAGTTTGGTCCCTATCTCCTCAAGTATTATTAATAAAGTGGCTACAGTTGTATTTGGCTCAATCGACCTAGTCAAGCTGCATTATTGTCAGAAATCCTATATCTGTGTCCACACCCTGGATGAGCTCATGGACATATGAATACTGGACATAGTGAATACTTTCATACTATTCATGCTCAGCAGTATCAGAGACCAAGCACCACCGAGTTGCGCAATTAATTACCAACTGTTCAGCTTGAATGGCCGCTTATTGTAGCAAATGTGCTGGTGCGGGGTTAACATGCCCCATGTCGTCTGCCCGTAGCACTCCCCTTCATGACTACTTTTGGGGGAAATGGGTGAACGGTGGAAATAATCACAATTACTGGCAGCTTGCTCACAATTGCTATTATTTAGGACTTGTACGCTGGAATCTCTCCCATTGTTTTGGAGTGACCATCACA
Source organism: Engystomops pustulosus (assembly GCA_019512145.1). Lineage (NCBI taxonomy): Eukaryota > Metazoa > Chordata > Amphibia > Anura > Leptodactylidae > Engystomops > Engystomops pustulosus. The sequence continues at coordinate 194,973,206 of CM033643.1, read as the reverse complement.
AAACCCTGATCTCAATTATATTGAAAATTTACGGGCAAAGCTCAAGGTGGCTACAAACATGGCCCAGTTATACCAGTTCTGTCAGGAGGAATGGGCTTCTGGGAAAATATGCAAAGTTTTCCAGGATAAAGAAAACCCTGCCTCTGTTAGCTACCTTGTAAGGCAGCTCCTTTGACATCGAGCATGACCTACAAGAGGACTTATGACATTATTTAAGACTAAAACCAAACCAGTTTATTTATTCCAGAATGAACAGACCCCCAACTATCGACTTGATTGGGTCTCCTCAGCACAGCATAGGGAACTGGTGTGGCTGGGTGAGAGGCTTGTGACTGGGGTCGGGAAGTAAGAGTTATCCTTACAGAGACGACCAATTAAGGCCACCATGTAGACATGTGGAGTCTTATAGCCATGGATGCTCCACTAAGGGGATTCTGGGAAAATATGCAAAGTTTTCCAGGATGGGATAAGGAAAACCACACCTCTTTCAGACACCTTGTAAGGCAGCTCCCTTGAAATCAAGCATGATGGTCTCAAATTCCTACCAACTATTGTGAGAAGCTTGTGGAAGGATATCCAAAATGTTTGACCCAAGTCATACAGTTTAAGGGCAATGGTACCAAATACCATTAAAAAGTATGTAAACTTTTGACTTTGCAGAAAGTAATTTAAAAAAAGCCTTAAAATCGTCTCTCTCTATCTCTCATTATTCTGGCATTTGGCAAAAAATAATAAATAATATAATAATAAAATAATACAATGTAAATATAAATCATTTTGGCAATTCTAATTTACTGATCTTAAATGGAAAAGGTTTATTCTGATTTCGTTTCAGATAGTGAGAAAAACATCATATGTGTCTTTTTATGTAGTGTATTTAAACTTTCGGTTTCAACTGTGTATCGAGCAACAATTCTGGATCCGAATACGGACATACACATGGCATCCAGTGGAGCATAACACAAGAATATGAAGATACTCTCCTGTACAGCCATATGGGCACAATATTGTGGCTTAGTATAATACAGATGTTGTAGAGAGATGAAATATGGACATGTGCACAAGCCCTTACATTAATGCAAATGCATAAAACCATGACAAACGCTCTTCCTAACTAGCTGCAAAGAAACTAAATATGTTCATTAGTGATCAAATTACAAAGAGAATTATATCTGGTTCACATTTTTTATAACTCCTCGACCTACCCTTTAATTAAGCCTTTCAATTGCATAGTGTGAAGTACCTACAGAACAGGATGGACAATTTCATTCTCCTGGAGAGCAATTACATGTGTAGTACAGTCACTGCCAAATCTTTTTTGGGACTTCTGAAAATAGTTAAGTTTTAGCTCTATTTTAGGAAGTATTTCTTTTTGGTCTTCTAAGGCAAACCACAAAAAACAACAGTTTATGTTTGCATGAAACTCACTCCGTGCTACCTTGCCTCTCATAAATAGATCCAAAATTGTAATAATCCGGTCAAGTTGTTAAAGAGAACATTGTGGGACCCATGTTGTAGTAATTAAACATGCCATTAGGTGCGTTATTGAGGAAAGAAACAATATATCTCTGTGGTCTTTCCCTAAGGACCTCTTAGCATGACTCAGTGACTCTAAATCTTAACATGTGGCTTGAAGTATACACATCCTTCTAAATCCAGTACATACAGTATGATTCATAAAATCGTTCTATGTCTCACAGTTCCTTTGTAGAAGAATTACAGAAGAGAGTTTACAAACAGCATCCCAAGGAGACCACCATTCTTCCTGAAGTGTTGTCATCCATACACCAAAGCCAAATTTAGATGTCAATTCACAAATGCATTGTATGTCCTAAAATTCTGTTTGAGAAGGGTAAGGTGCAAAACAAATATTTAGAGAAACAGATGGAAATGGATAATGGGTGTGGTATTGAGTTGGTGAGTTGCAGCGTCTGGCCCCTAACTGAGAAATATCCCAACGAGGGGGAAAAGGCAAGAAAAAAGGAGACTGCAAATGGATGGACACACTATACACCAAAGAAAAATATAGGTATACTTGTTAAAGGATAACCATCAGTAGATTACTGGTGGTGGAGTGTCCTAATTAGACTGCTAGTTCAGTCTAGGGGATGGGGGGACTGTTTTTTAGACATTTTCTTGCCTCTTTATTAATGAAATCTGAACTTTGTAAAACTGCCAGAGGCAAATGGCGCATAAGCGCCTCTTGGCTTCCCCAGACTTTAATTTATGCATGCCCGCTGCAAGCCTCCTCCTGCTCCCTGAGGCGGAATTACGATCCGGCCAGTTATGACGGGCATGGAAAAAACAGGGTGTGTGCTCTCTCCAGCGGCAGGGGCATGCATAAATTAAAGTCCGGGGAAGCCGGGAGGCACTTGGTTGTCGTCAGCCTGAGCACCTCTGGCACTTTTACAAAGTTCATATCTCATTAATAAAGATGCAAGAAAACGTCTTGAAAAAAGTCCCTCCATCCTCCAAATGGAACGAGTAGTCTAATCTACTCTAATCTGGTGATAAATGTCCTTTAATAGGGCAACGCATTTAACGATCGACCAGCGACTTCGTCAGGTCAAAATTACCGCAACTATATAATTAAAATTAAAAATTCATTGAAATAATTGATTACTATAATAATTCAACAGAGAAATGGATAAATGTACAAGCACAATGCATATAATAAAAAGATTTGATATTTTGATATATAAAGGAAAAGATTATTTAATTCACACAAAAGCAGTCTAAATTGTAATATGTATATGAATAAATATAATAGTGTAAAAATATGCTAAAAATGGTGAAATGTTTGCCTGTGTAGTGTGCAGAGGGTGCCAGTTTCAGGATTTCTGACACATATTCTACATGAATCTGGTGCCCCCTACACAGCTCCGTCAGAGTGCACCAACTGTTTTTGTTGCACCTTTAACATGGGGCGTGCTACACAATTCTGTCGGACTTTGCATGTTAAATGTGTCACTGGGTCCGATTGAGCACCGGAACGACCCCTTTAGTGCACAAATTTGTTTTGCATGAAGAATAGTGCAGCCGGGACACAATAAGGTCACGAGCGACACAAATGTGGCACGGACACGTCTTGAATACCTGTGCAAGCAGTTTGCACCTAAAAGAACGTGCAAAGAAAACTGAAGGAAAACTGGCGCAAGGACCTTAGTAAATGTGGGCCACTGTGTCTGTGCACAAAAGCACAAATATACAGATGTGGATAAAAATTGCACATACAAAAGCAATGGTGTAGAGGAATAACAATGCAATGTTCTGACACTAAAGCAACATATCAAAACATTGGGGCACATGTATTATCGCATCTGCGCCAAAAAAATGCCAGGATTTTAATGTTTTTTTGGTGCAGAACTGTTGCGGATCATTTATAATGAGTTTGCGCCAGAAAGAAAAGATGTTTCTGACTATCCCGACTCCCCGTCTTTTTTTGGCGCAAGTGAGCGTGGCTTAACTATTCCACATTATCCTCCACATTTATGTGTATTTTGTCTGCATTTTTAGGCACAATTTTTGGTGCACAATAGATCAGGTAAAAATTGGTCGTCCTTGCGTCACAATTAGTAAATCCCCCCCATTGTGTCATAGTGGTATGAGTAAATATTTTTGCTTCTTTTTTGCTTTTTCCTTCCTTTGTGTCTTCATGCGACTCCCCCTGTATCTATAGGCCAACGAGATGCTGCAAATTTTTCTGATGTTATGATCTGGAGGACTAAGTATTTGTAAGTCAATTTATATTAGTAAACTTTTCCTGTAGGAGTGCTATGGGGGAGCTAAATACTTTCTGATAACCTCCTACATTGCTACTACTGGGGTCAAGTTGGTCTCAAAAGCTTAGTAAAGATAAACCTTTATGCAAAATGAATTCTTCTTCTATTAAAGAACACCTTTATAATGCAGCCTAATACAGTATAACAAATCTAAGCCAGATAGAGGTGCAGTTTTGTTAGTCAAAAACAAAGACAATGTGCATGGGCCCAAAGTTAATGAAAGATTTAAAGGGGGTCTATCAGTTCTCAAATGAAGAGTGTGGTGTAGGACACTTTATAAACTTTCCGATTTCTCAGCAATCTGTAGTTTTATGGATAACTCTTTTTTTATTGAGACTCTCGGTGTATCAGGAGCATTGCTGCGTCTTCTACTGCTCAAGTTTTCTATACTTTTTTTTCTTAATGATATATCATTGTGTAAAGGAACAGAAAGAAGAACATAGGTGCACTTGCAAGCTAGGCCACACCCCCAGTGCACTGAGAAGCTTATTAACACAAAGATATAAATTGAAGTCTCTGTAAGATGCCAGATTGCTGGAAAACAGTAAATGTCTGGAAAAATTATAAAGTGTCCTACACAATTTTTACTTGTGAGGGAGCGGAGTAACTTTTATAGGGAACCTGTCCATAGGGACATCATTTTCACTAAAGACAGTTTGCAAAAGGACTTAAAAATGCAAAAATGTCCTTCTGCCTTCTCTGTAGATTTACATTATAATGCAACCTGACAGAATCATTTTCTTAGTCCCAGGTTTGTTTTGGCTACATTTTTTAAAAGTGACTTGTCTGTGCTGCTCACTCACTCCTCAGCTCTCAGCCCCCACCTTTCTGCTCCTGTACATCTCCTCCCTCCTCCACTGATGTCTCCTCCCCAGGCTGTGAGCTTTGTCCTTGTGTAAGTATAAGAGCAGGAGGGAGGAGCTGTACAGGATCACAAAGCAGGGGGCTGGGAGTTCAGAAGAAAATGAACAGCACAGACAAGTCACATGCTTTTAAAAAAATGCAGCCACACTAAAACAATTGTGTAGGGAAAGTTAAAACACACAATTATATTGTAATGCAAATGTACAAAAAAGCCAGAAAGACATCTTTGCATTCCAGCTGTAAAAAAGAGGTTCCTGGGGACAGGTTCCTTTTAAGGCAGTTTCTAGGCACGCACTAAAAATACTGTATCGGCAAATGATTATATACCCTGTTTTTAAGTGGTATTGTTATTAGAAATATGTCCCTGACATATGCTACCAGCACCTTATTGTTGGATATCAAAACCTCTGAAAAGTCAGATCAGGACATGCTAAAATGTGTGTGGATAAAGTGTAGGGCTCCTATGTGTCCACTGGCCATACACATTGGTCCATTCATTTCTGGTTACATGTGTTCCATTTAAATTGTTCTGCCTGAAATCCAGCTCGGTTTGCCCAACAGTAAACAACCAATGGTTTCTGCTCAGTTTCCATTACGATTGTCAACTACTTATAGTAATACAGATTGCCTTCCTCTTGACTAGACATGTCCAGGTATCTGTCTCATGACATGAGTGCATGTCTTGCGACACAATTTGAATTTTAAATCCTGCGCTTAAATCAGCTGGATCGTCCAATGGCCCCCCCGACTCTCGATTTGTGTCACATGAAAGTCGGCGCCAAAGATTGTGTCAAAATCTGATCACGTGCACCAAAAAACGCTGTTAAATAGTCGGGAAACCCGATGGAAATGCGGTGTGCGGACTCTTAGTAGATGTGCCCCAATGACATTTGTAAGACTGGTCAGTGGCAATAGTTTAGTTAAAGGGATTTTCCCACCAAAGTAGTTGAGCCCTAATCTCCGTCAGCTCCATAGAGATGAATGGAGCAGAACGGACATGCTCAGCCCCCTTCTCCACTCATCTCGAAGAGTGACGAGGGGTCCAACGGAGGTCCCTCAGAGCCTGTCGGTCCCCCCATTCTCATGATCTGTGGGGGTGTCATCGGCAAGTTAACTTCTTTGGTGGGAAAACCCCTTTTAACGGTGATAGTTTAGTGGTAAACAATGTAAATCTCTGCACCTGTAAAAATATCCTTGCCACATCTTGTTGAGATTTTTTTATGTCGGTAAAGGTAAAATAAAATATAAAAAGGCTCTACTTTGTCACAGAAAGTCATTTTTTCCTAATAAATGGAAGTCACATGGATGGAGCACTCTATGGTATGACCTATCGATCTGTTATACGTGTTTAAGATAGAAATACCCCATTAATGGAGAAGACTTGTAATTACTGATGCAAAGTTGACTGACGCGCTGCAGGGAGATGCGTCACACTGGTTATAAAGGGACACCATAGAGGGAATACTAGTCACCACGCCCTATGGCTACCCACAGGATGCTCTACCACAGAACACAAACCAGAGCTCCTGTCCAATGATAGCATTTCAATTTTTCCATAACAAGCATGCAGCTGTTTCTGTTACCATAGACAAGCAAATTCAAGATCCTTATACAAGATTTCAGAAGTCACCAATTATACAAATCATGTTGTACAAATCACTTGGAGAAAATAAAAGTCACAAGTCCATAAAATTCACTGCGATTCCAACATATTGATTAAGAGGGAGGTGACTATCACTTATTTGAAAAACTTGTAGGCACTCTACTAATAAAGTCTAAAGAAGTTATATAAGAAAAAATGTAAAACCTGCATTCTGCTCTCAGCCATTATTCTGAATGTATAGAATATGTGTAAGTGTAATTGTTGTTTATCAGATTGTTTGCATCTGTGGGTGGCAGGGGAAGGGTTATACGTGTTTTTGTGCCAAAAAAAGTTTCATGTCGAAAATTTTTCCATTTTCATGCTAAAAAGTGGTGTGAAAATGGCACTATAACTGACATAAAAAAACACATCAGACCCATATCAGAGTCTCCATCAGTCTCCTTCTTGTTTAGCTTGAATTATTTTATACTTTGACCGGCCTTGATCTGCTGCAATCTTTTGCCACTTTGAACCTCCACTGCATGCCCCAACTTTGGGCCCCTTGCAGACGACCATATATGGTGGTCGTATGCTACTTGTACGGATGGCAGCTAGAAAATGGCCACCATTAGAGTGTATTGTGCACGGTACAGTGCAGTGCCATCACCGTACAAAAAAAAAATGTGCTCTATCTTTTGCTGTAAGAATAGCCCAACAGTACACCTCCCTATGGAGAGGGAATGAGTTAAGAGTAGCTAAACATATGCTACACCTAGGTCCCAACCCCGGTTTACCATGCGTTCATGTGGATGGAGCCTTTGATGATGTCACAAGATGTGTTGGTGAAAGTAGATCCCATGGGCACTACATCATCAACAGATAGTCAACAGATTATGAGGAGTATGAGGAAACTAGGAAAGTCATTAGTGATGAGCAGACCCAAACCACAAACGTTGGGTTCCTCGGACCCAAACATCATTAGAAGTTTGGGATTGGAACCGGATTCTGCTCAAATACCATCCTACTCACCCTGACCTGCCTTGTTCAGCTGTCACTTTTTGCCATATTGAATCTAACCATTAATTATACTTTGATCCATCTTGGTCAGCTGCCATCTATACTGGTAAAACTTCAAAAGGTTGCATCCTGGGGACCACAGGCTAAACCCTCTAAAGGGGTTAAAGTGTAAAAATCTAACAGGGCCACGCGTATGACAAGTTTTGGAATAGCCCATAGTCAAACCAGTAATGCAGGTGATACAGTGAATCCACAACCCGCTGCTCAATGGCTGTTTCCATGGTTCCTCTATACTTTGTTGGCAATTGCCACTGATACTGTTTCTTTATTTCTTTCTTATGGATAATACTGTAACTCAATCATTGATACCATATAAGTCAAAGTTTACATTTTATTTCTGCATTTGCTGTTTTAGTTTTAGTATCAAAATTGATGTCTATATTCTGCTTCTAATTTACTTATTTTTATTTAATTTTAACTAATTTATTTGTGCATTTATTTTTCCAAGAGACGTCCCCACCCCAGGTCAATGCTAGAGAATATATCTTGACTTTCTTGAATTGATTGTTCTTCTGTTACTGGGGTCATAGTAAATCATATACTGAAGATAAAATATATATGCCATCATAAATCACTTACATTTCCAGGGAGATTCTGAGATTGTTTGTCTTGGAATGTCCTATTCTTGGATGAACACATGTTGTGCACTTTCTCTCACATAAACCACATGCACTTTATTGAGATTTAAATATATAGAAGCTCGTATTTATTTCCTGGAGCAACACACAGATTTCCTTTGAGGGCAACTCCATCCTTTTGGCTCCTAAAATAGTTTTGGTGTGTTTTGTACATTTTGTGTGGTGTCTCCCAAAATGGGTGATTTCAGGACATTGTGAAGGCTCTCAATACCTTTGAGCTTGAGAAAAAAAATATTTCTTCCAAAATACAGCACTTTGACATCTTATAACACATATGAGATTGGTATTATTTCTAATTTGTAAAATTTGTTGTTACATCTGTGTCAGAGTTTTCCGTTTGTACTGGCGGGCACTGAATTCTTCTGTTTTATCTTAGGCGGCAGACTGAACAGTGTACTAGTAGTTGGGCTTCTGATTAAATATACCACACCCGGCACTCTGTGAGCTTTGCCCTGCCCAGCAAGAGTTAACATGCTAAGAGCTCTGCCCCTTGCACCTAGCGCAGACATCCTACTCTGAAAAATACCCTGTGTGTGCTATACTCTCTGCTGGTTATATTTTATATTCCATTAGCCTCCTTATCTGTCTGTAGTAGAGGGACCCCCAGAAGGCTTTCAAATATAATGCTCACTGCAGGGTAAAGAGAAGAAAAATGTATAAAGAATCTGCTTTATCAATAGTAGTTGATTATAAAGTTTACTATTATCACTAGAGATGAACAATAAAGGTCATTGTGCAGGCATGTGGAGACTTAAAGCCATTAATGCTACACTGGGAAATATGCAAATACTTTTTCCAGGATGAATTGAGGAAAACATTGCCTCTAAGATACCATGTCATTAGGCTTTCTAAAAAAAACAATTCCTGATGTTAAGGGGGTTGCCTTACCAGGTAGCTAAGAGGCAATGTTTTCCTTATCTGATCCTGGCAAATATATTTGCATATTTCCTGGAGAAGAGCAAATCTTTCAAGATTTGCTGGAGCTCCATAGAATTTTCTGAAAGATTTGATTTGGTCCAAATCTATTCAGTCCAAACCGATTGGAAAGTGTCCTCTAAAACACAGGGATTATTTTAAAAAGGGTTATATCTAGTTATTTTCTAGTTTTCTCTTCATTGATAATATCCTAATGGCCATGGTGTTGATGGTACAACAGAAACCATCAAAAGTCCATCAAAATCAATAGACATAGTAACAGATCGGAAAGACTTCCATTCTGAAGTGAATAAAAAAAAAAATCTGATTTGATTCAGTGCCTGGAAATTGGCAGATTAGTGTCAAATCTACAAATCTCTAATTACCACCTGCACTATTAATACAGGCAGTCCCCGGGTTACATACAAGATAGGGTCTGTAGGTTTGTTCTTAAAGGAAACCTACCAGTTATAATGGCAGGGGTAAGCTGTAAGTACCGAGCACCAGTTTAGGGTGAGCTGGTGCCGGTACTTACTTTCGTTTTACGATCGTGCGCGCGCCTACATAGGAAATAGCGGAGATGTTGCGCGCGCACGGTCGCGCGCAGCGCCGAAGCCCCTTCTGCTCTAAAGTTTAAAAAGTGTTAAAACCGCTATACCGCGGTTTATAACACTAACGAAAGTAAGTACCGGCACCAGCTCACCCTGAGCTGGTGCTCGGTACTTACAGCTTACACCTACCATTCTAAATGGTAGGTTTCCTTTAAGTTGAATTTGTATGTAAGTCGGAACTGTATATTTTATCATTGTAATCCCAGCCAGAACTTTTTTGGTCTCTGTGACAATTGGATTTTAAAAATGTTGGGTTGTCAAGAACCAGGATTCACAATAAAGCTTCATTACAGACACCTGTGATAACTGTTACAGATGTTTATTGTAGGCTAGGGCTAAAGTACAGTAAATTACCAATATCCAGTGGTCCGTTTGTAACTAGGGGTCGTATGTCGAGTGTTCTTAAGTAGGGGACCGCCTGTATCTGGGAAAAAAGTGTGTTTAAAATGTTTTTTAATGCTTTAGTTTTAAAATGTTTTTAAATATGTTTAAATTGTTTTTTTAATGGTTTAGTTACGCTTTAACAATGAAGTCATATTTGATTTCTTGTCTTGTTGCCATAGTAGTTGTATTCCTATCCTAAAGAGATGTTCAAAATATTTTAAGTTTATGAGTTACACTTTTTCATTGCTTTTCTTAAAGGGTTTTTTGAGTTTTAAGCATTTATTGCACATGTAAACCTTTTATGATCTCGATTGTGTATCAAAAATTGGATGTTGGCCTAGAAGAGAAAGTAACTGTAATCACATACTTCAATATTTGTTTCTATGATTCACCAGATTTGTCAATTTAATGCTAGGTGACAATCAGAGTGGCTCAAAAAATAACTTCTCCCAGGCTGCCCACTGTAGATTTATGGTGGACAGTCCACATCCCTAGTAGTAAAACATATTTACGGACCAGGTTTTAGATTGAAGGATTGTTGGGGGAGCCGAGTGTCGGGTGCCCTGGTGCAGGCAGTTGCAGGGTACCCTGCAGAGAAGGCAGAAGAGGTATTAACCACTTCCATCTTCTCAGATTCTACATAATTCAATTAAGTGGATCCCAACAAGGAGATGCACAGGTGCAACCAAAGACGCTAGTATTCCAGAAAGAGATCTGGGTATTTCCAGTGTTGGTTTATTTAAAATATCCTCCGATGGTTGTAAAATCAAAAGGTAAGTTCCTAAAAAGGCATAAAATCAACAAAAAAGACAGGGACAACGCATTTCATATCACACCCAGGACACTTCTTCAGTTTAGACTTGGTAAATTGTCCTGTGTGTGACACAAAACGTGTGCTGGATCGGTAAAATACACATAAGGGTTTGGTAATAAATATGAAAAAAACAAATAGTGATTTTTATTCCATAAATATTTAAAACAAGTTTTAGAAGAAGGTCTCCTTCTAGGTGCCACTGGTACAGTCTTGAGTGTCCCTAAGGTCATTCTGTGCCTGAACATATTGTACAGAAGCGCAAATTGGTGGAAGGAAATAAAATAATGAATATAATTATTTATTCCACAACAAAGGGAATGAATTTGTGTAAAGTTTCACAATAATTAATAGCAGATGCTCTCTAAAAAAGAAAGAGATGAGTTCAAAGAAAAACTTATTTGTGGTAAATGAATAGCACTGTGTGTATAAATGTAGACTATCACTATTTCTGCCATTATGCGATTGCATTCTGTATTGTCTAGCAGTTTTACTCTGTGCAGCATTTGGGTGTGATTTTTACCTAACTAAAATTTGTGATTCTCACCTAACTAAAATTTTCAATCTCTCTCTCTCCTCTGGTGTCGTCCCCTCTTCTTTCAAGCATGCTATTGTTACCCCTTTACTAAAGAAACCTTCCCTGGACCCATCCAATGCTACTAACTACCGACCAGTTTCTAACCTCCCTTTCATCTCCAAACTCCTGGAACGCTTGGTCTATTCTCGACTAACCCGCTATCTCTCAGCTAACTCCCTCCTTGACCCCCAGCAATCTGGTTTCCGCTCTATGTATTCCACTGAAACTGCTCTTTCTAAAGTCTCCAATGATCTCCTCACTGCAAATCCAAAGGTGACTATTCTCTCTTATTCTCCTGGATCTATCGGCAGCGTTCGATACTGTGGACCACCAGCTCCTCCTTAGGATGCTTCACTCCATTGGCCTAAAGGACACTGCACATCTCTGGTTTTCTTCCTATCTCTCTGACCGCCACTTTCAGTGTCTCCTTTCTGGATCTTCTCTTCTCATCTCCTTCAGTGTCGGGGTTCCTCAGGGATCAGTCCTAGGCCCTCTCCTCTTCTCTCTCTATACTGCCCCCATGGACAAACCATCAGCAGATTTGGTTTCCATATCATCCTTTATGCTGATGACACCCAGCTATATACTTCTGCACGTGACATCACCCCTGCCTTAATCCAGAACACTAGTGATTGTCTCTCTGCTGTCTCTAACATCATGTCCTCCTCTCTTCTTGAAACTAATCTTTCTAAGACTGAACTTCTTGTCTTTCCACATCTTACTAACCAACCCAAACCCTGACCTCTCCATCTCAGTCTGTGGGATCACATAGCACCGAGGCAGGCCAGCAGGCCGCTGTCTTGGGGGTGTGCTGGACTCTGAATCTCTTTTACCATATATTCAATCTCTTGCTCGCCTTTGCGCATGCATGATCTCAGAAACATCTCCAGAATCCGGCCGTTTCTGACATTTGAAACTTCTAAAATGCTAATTGTTGCACTTATTCACTCTCGACTAGACTACTGTAACTCCCTACTAACGGTCTTCACTCTCTAAACTCTCTCCTCTTCAATCTATTCTTAATGCAGCAGCCAGGCTCGTCTTTCAGGCAAAGCTACACGGATGCCTCCAGTTTGTGCCAATCACTGCACTGGCTACCTGTCTCCTCCGTATTCACTTTAAAATAAAACTCATCCATTAAGCTCTGAATAATGCTGCACCTCCCTACCTCTTCTCTATCATCTCGTCTATCGCCCTTCCCGTGCTCTTCGATCTGTCAGTGACAATAGATTAATCTCTACCTTAATTCGAAACCTCCCATGCACGTATCCAGGACTTCTCCCGAGTTGCACCAATTCTCTGAATGCCCTTCCCCAGACTCTGAGACTAATACCCACCCTCCAAAGCTTCAAACGTGCTCTTAAAACCCATCTCTTTAGGCAAGCCTATCACTCTCGCTAACTGCATGAAATGTAACTCTCCCTTTACTAATCCATCCTATCTCCCATCTGTTATCTGGCAAACAATGATATATACCAAGCTCCAGGCTTCTCTGCAGTCTTTTTCACCTGGACCCCTGTAAATAAGATGGCGGCTGCTGGCTGTTCAAGCAGCAACATCGTTGTTTAGTAAATTATTTATTAAATTATTTATATTGTTCCCTTATAAAGAAGCGATGGACCATTGTTACAACCTCTTGTGTCACCCCCTCATCCTCATAGTCTGTAAGCTCTTGTGAGCAGGGCCATCACTCCTATTGTTCCATATGACTGTTTGTTCTTTGTAATGTAATATAGTTGTATATGTCCCCTATGATTTGTAAAGCGCTACGGAATTTGATGGCGCTATATAAATAAAGATTATTATTATTATTATTATTAGGAGGTGCCTTCACTTCTCATTCCCTCTTGTGTGTAATTCAAAACTTCGTTGAGCTTTGTGCTGTCAAGATTGGGTTCAGCGCAGGTTTCTGATTGAAAGTCAGATCAGGGATCAGGAAATGAACCAAGTAAGTGGAGAAAGAAGCACTTTCTTTTGATATATGACAATTAGAGATGAGCGAGCACTAAAATGCTCGGGTGCTCGTTATTCGAGACGAACTTTTCCAGATGCTCGAGTGCTCGTCTCGAATAACGAGCCCCATTGAAGTCAATTGGAGACCCGAGCATTTTTCAAAGGGACCATGGTTCGGGAATAAAATGTGTTATTTAATTGAAAAAGAATGTCTTCTGATAAGTTAGCAGATGTATGCAAACATCTGCAATCTATTCTTCACTGTTCCGCGCGTATATTATCTCCCGACAAGTTATCAGATGTGAAGAACAGTGAAGAATAGAATAAAAACAGTGAACATAGGATCATTTAAGTGAAAAACACAGTGAACAATAGATTGCAGATGTTCGGCACATCTGCTTACTTGTCGGGAGATACGCTGTCCCGGGATCCGCTCCTCTTCTTCCACTGAAGTCTCCCCGATGTCTCCCTGCTGCCCGATGTCTCCCTGCTGCGCGCAATGTCTTCCTGCTGCGCGCGATGTCTCCCTGCTGCGCGCGATGTCTCCCTGCTGTGCGCAATGTCTTCCTGCTGCGCCCGATGTCTCCCTGCTGCAGGGTGCAACCACATGTTTAGTTTTTCAGATGCAGTTTTTGGTGTCCAAACCAGGAGTGGAGTGAAAATAGAGGAGGAGCAGCACTTCTTGATGATAATTCCTTTCCTACTATGATCCACACCTGCGTTTGGCTTCAAAACCTGCATTTGAAAAACTGCACATGTGGATGCACTCTCAGGATCCATATCTCACCATCCCGTACAACTTTGAATGTCAGACTTTCATCATTTTATAGTCAATCATCATGGAGCAACCTTTTTCTTTATGTATATTATAACTTATAATCGGTTCTTACATACCAAATAGCTCAAGGAATTGTGAGGTTGATTCCCAAGTGAAAGGTCACTGGTTGGAATCAGGCAAAGAATCAACCTGAAGATCGATAGTGGCCTCCCAGGCAAAAGAATAGCCACAAAATATTAGCTTTGTAGCAATTTCTTCTCATAAAGTTAAAGAGGACCTGTAATCTGTAAAAACGCCACTAGGAGCGGATTACTAAAGTAAGCAGCTCCTAGTGCTATAACAGATGCAGCAGTCTTACACTGCTAGCGTTATTGGAACACTCCGATAATGTTAGCAGGCATTGCCGAGCTGTTCAATGGATACGCCGAACCACGCTGTAACCGGTGGGCGTATTCATGAGGGGGAGTGGCGGTCCGGGGGAAAAGCAGCGCGTCAGACCACCACTCCCACTCCATAGGCCGGCGGTGGCTGTCGAGCTTCATGTGGCATTCACGGCCCCTAATCCTGCCCCCTCATGAATACACCCAACAGTTCCGCATTTCTAGTGTACATCGCCACAGTGGCTGCTAGCGTTAACTGAGGTTTCTGATAACGCTAGCAGTGTAATACTGCTGCATCTGTTGTAGCACTAGGGGCTGCTTATTTTAGTAACCTTTTACCGGTGACAGGTCCTCTTTAAGCAAATACTCAGAAAAGGGTTCAGTCTAGGGCTGGGTAATGGGTGAAGGAGTCATTGCACTCAAATGTGCTAGTCGTGTTTATGAGCTACTCTGGCCAATGACTACATGTAACCATAAGAATTCTTTTGGATTGCTGAATGCTCTACCCTTTTTCGGTACCGGATATGACAATCATTCTGTAAAGGGGCTCTGCTAAGCAGCAAAATGTGATATGTGCACAACAGTTCTTAAAATACAGACATAAAGGGAAGATAAGGAAGGACATTTCTGTACTCCTTGAACCATGTAACCTGTAAAGGGCTGTTCTTAAGGTTCTTATGGTCATTGCCATTAAAGGGAACCTGTCATCAGGATTTTACATTTTCAAATGATGACAGATTCCTTTATCTTTTTTAATATTTCTTTTATAATTAATATTAATCGTTTCACTCACATTGAAAAGTTAATAAAATTATACCTGGCTTCCTTTCAGCAAACCGGATAAAGTCACTGAGACATTGTCATTATCTTCATACTACTCTGACAACGGTACTTCCTGCTTCCTCCTCGCCTCCCTCATGCAAACAAGAGCTGACACTCTGCTGCAAGCAAATATCTGTCAGCTTGTGTCTTCATGAGGAGAGGAGGAAGAGTGAGAAGGAAGTAGCGTGTAAGAGCTTTGAGAAGATAATGATGACGACTCCATGACAGTTTGCTGGCAGGGAGCCAGGGAACTTTTATCAAAAAAGTGAGTGGAGCCAGTAATGTTAATTATATAAGTAGTTTGGGAATTAGTATTAAAAAAAGGCTATGAGAACCTGTCATTAGGTGAAAATGTGAAATTCTGATGACAGGTTCACTTTAAGGGAGGAAAATTACAATTTAAATCCCAAATAATCCCAATGAAAAAAGAAATTAAGAGACATAATGTATGAATTTATATTTCCTTTACAGTTGGAATTTCCTTAAGGGAACTTGATTATTAATTAATAAAATTTATAAAATCTCCCAAAAGAGGAAGGAAATAGATGAATTGGAATGTAATCTAAAATCTGTATATTTCAACAGTTCAAATTTAGCCTGACATGTCCACCAGGATGAACAACAATGCCTATCTACTGAGAAGAATGCAACCAAGATGTAAATCGCAAGATAAACATTACAATACAAAGGTATTTCATTTTTAAACCAACTATTCAAACTTTTGATTAACTCACTGATTTGGGACAATGTTAAATATATTTTTATAAAAATATATTGACATTTAAAAAGAGATTATTCACAGATAGCAACATTGTTAAACAAAACAGATTTGGGGTAAAATGTAGTTTCGATTCAATTTAACCCCTAAAGGACTTTCCTTTCCATGTCATTTACTGGGAAGTGGAAAAAAAATCCAAATGTGGTGAAATTTATGAAAAAAACAAATGTGCACCATTTTATCGTGGGCATGGTTTTTACAAGTTTCTCTGTGCACCCCAAACAACATCTCCTATAGTATGTCTGATTGATCCTACCATATACTTTCATACTACAATAAGTACCTTATTTTTTACAACAAAAGACTTTAACAATTATGCAAATGAGCCTCAGGGGCTTCTGGCTCCACAGACTAATTGAGCCTGGAGCCCCTCAGGTTCATTTTCATAATTTTTAAAGCCTTTTTTGTAAAAACAAGAGCATAAAAATCTAAAAGCAGACAGCAGCTGACAGAAGGGGCGCACATCAGCATGTAAGTTTGCTTGGTTTACAATCCTTGATCCTGGTGGTAGATTTCCTTTAACCTCTTGCCACGCCATAATGTTCCCCAACATCATGGTGCTGCAGAGGGTACATGAAGAGGGCTTACACATAATGCAAACACCCACTGCTAGCACCAATCGCTGGTGTTAACCATTGAAATGCTTCTGGCAAAGCCAACAGGAGCATTTAAATGCTCCAGATTGGTCCAGATCGCCACCCCCTGTGGCATCATCAGGGGGCAGCGATCTGTTGCTGTGACAACCGTCAATCTACATAAGACCCCCAGGCTTGTCATTCAGCAGGATCACCCTTGACACACTATTGTAGGTTAATAGGAAAATCCCCATAAACTGCAAAATAGCAGAATTGCAGTGTTTGTTAGGATCGATCAGACACTCCAGGGTTCAAGTACCCAAGGGGTATAAATGTTAATTTTTTTTTAAAGTAAATTTTTTAAATGAAAACCTAAAATTTCAAATCACCCTATCTTCCATTAGTACTGATATAAAAATAAAGCAATAAAAAAAATCATAAACATGTCAGGCAGCTTCACGTCCCAAAATGCCCAATCTATCAAAGTATAAAAAACGGTTGTTCCCGACGCTGAACCCTATAGAGAAAATATATCCAAAATGCCATTTTTGTGCCATATACCAACACATAATTATTTTAATTAAAAAAGTGAGCTGAAGGTTATACAGCCCCCAAATTGATAGGAATGAAAACATTTGGGCTCATTTACTAAGGGTTCGAATCACGTCTTTCCGGCGGGTTTCCCGAATTTTTCAGATTTGCGCCAGATTGCCCCGGGATCTTGGCTTTCACATGACAGAAATCGGGGGAGGGGGGGTGGTGTCCGTCAGAAAACCCGATGGATTCGGAAAGACTGCGGAATTTTTTTAAAAATGGTGTCGCAAAAATAGCACTCACATACACCAAGACGGAGGAAGTAAACTTCGATGAACTTCGGCGGACTTCAGCGCAGCAGCAACACCTAGTGGACATCGGACGCACAACCTTAGTGAAACCCGGCAGGACCCGAATCAGCATCGGAGAACACGCCGCTGGATCGCAACTGGACCAGGTAAGTAAATCTGCCCCATTATCTCAGTTCTGTACACCAAAGTATGAAAAAGTTATTGGCTTCAGAATAGGGCAAAATGAAAAAAAAATTGTACAAAAGATTCAAATTGTTTTTAATGTACTGAAACATATTAAAAACTATATATATTAAGTATCTCCGTGATCATACAAACACAAAGAATAAAGGGGAGGCGTAATTTTTGCTGCACAAGGAAAGCCATAAAAACAAGGTCAGTTAGTTTTTTTTATGCTTCCCAGTACACAGTATAGAATAATGAATACCATCACTAGGAAGTACAATTTGTTATGCAAAAAAACAGCCCTTTTTCGCCTTTGTACATTGAAAATTTAAGAAAAAAGGAATTTAGAAATTTAGAGTGAAGAATGAAAATGTAAAAATGAAAAATGGCTGTTTCCTTAAGGAACTGGTAATACGCTATGTATGGCCTAATGCAATATCTCAATGGGGGTCATTTACTAAGGGCCCGATTCGCGTTTTCCCGACGTGTTACCCGAATATTTCCGATTTGCGCTGATTTCCCCTGAATTGCCCTGGCATGCACGCGATGGAAATCGGGGGGGCCTGGCCAAACGAAAACCCGATGGATTCGGAAAAACCGCCGCATTTAAAAAAAAAAACTGTTGCGGAGCTTGCACTTACCTTCACTCAGCCCGGCTCGGTGAACTCCAGTGCGTTCCGATGCTTTTCAGCGCAGCAGCGCCACCTGGTGGATGGCGGAGGAACTACCTTAATGAATCCCAGCCGGACCCGAATCCAGCGCAGAGAACGCGCCGCTGGATCGCAAATGGACCGGGTGAGTAAATTTGCCCCAATGTGTTATTCCTTAAAGTACCAAGGCCTCTAATACTTTCTGGGTAGCCAAAATTTGTATTGATTCTATCTGTCCCAGAACAATGATGGAAATGTAGTTGTACTCTTAGGTCAGTGCTTTATTCTGCCAATTGTGGAACTGTTTCCTGCTACCCTAGACAATGGAAACATTCTAATGCACCATACTGTCACGACCATACCCGTGATCATCGGTACGGATCACAGGTACACCCATGCCCTCCTGTGTGGCGCAGTGTCCCCATTCCCCCGGCCCAATCTTGCCTCTCCAGGCTCTAGGCTGTGGTTCCATTCAGGCCGCACACCTCCTCCGACTAGGCCGCACGCTCTTGGTGCTAGGGCAAGCGCACGCCGGCTCGTCCTGCCTTAAAGGGCCAGTGCAGTTAAGCTGATTGGCGCTGGCTAATCCGGCTAGTCTTTATAATCCGGCACCTCCCTTAAATCTCTGCCAGATGTTCAAGTCATTATCCCTGAAGTGAAAGCCCTCCTTTGTGTCTGTACTCCTGTGTTCCTCCATGTTCCTGGGTTTCCTGTGGCATTGCTGTATCCCTCTGGTGTTCCTGTATTCCTGTGGCTTTCCTATATCCCTGAGGCGTTCCTGTATCCCTGTGGCATTCCTGTATCCCTGTGGTGGTCCTGTATCCCTTTGGCGGTCATGAATTCCTGTGGCGGTCCTGTATCCCAGTGGCAGTCCTGTATCCCAGTGGTCTTTCTGAGGTCCTGCCGAGGTCCTGCCATCTTGCCGAGGTCCTGCCATCCTGCCGAGGTCCTGCCATCCTGAGGTCTGTTACTGTGTCCAGCTCCGGTGGTCCGTCCATGGGGTTTCTACTCCAGTGATCTGTTCCTGTGCTATCCTGTGGTTCCTGTTTCCAGCTTCCCTACCTTGGCTGTCACAGCGGGCCTAGTTGC
The DNA here is from genome assembly GCA_019512145.1 of Engystomops pustulosus. Classification (NCBI taxonomy): domain Eukaryota; kingdom Metazoa; phylum Chordata; class Amphibia; order Anura; family Leptodactylidae; genus Engystomops; species Engystomops pustulosus. The sequence goes on along the minus strand of CM033643.1, from coordinate 194,953,930 downwards.
ACCCATGGAACGACCTGGTGGCACCCCACCGCAGCAAGACCATTCTGCTTTGCGGAGCGGACTCTGGTGGAGACCGGGAGCCACTTACACTCTGGTCCCGGGTTGTGTCTAGTATCATCATCCCGCGCGGTGGTCCAGAGGGTCCACAGACTCTTCCCATAGAGACTTTTTCCTGCACTTGGCCCCACAAGTGTGACACATACCGAAAGAATGAAGGAGGACTCAACAACCTGCTCAGTGTGTTCAGCTGCGTAATGAAATCCCAAGTGATACACAGAAGACCCATGGCAAGGGTGTAAGCAGATAGAAAGATAGGGAATCCAGCACTCCAGGTCTTAATTTTTTGGAGGCATCGACTTTCACTAGGTTGAATCAATGAGTTCTGCTCACCCTTACCCTCTCCACAATGAGGCATGGCGCCCATATACGCCCATGGCTCACCATACCGTGACCAAGCGCCATAGTCACCTATCGGGATGTATATACGTCCCCAGAACGTCCATGTGAAAAGGGTCTAAATTGTGATAATCTGTTCTGTTCAACAATATTACTGAGGATCGGTGGAATATTCAGTGCCACTTATGGGCTTTCTTTGGTTGACAGACTAAGCCAAGTTAGGGTACATAGACTGAGATGAGGAAAAAGAGGTAGAGTGTGGCAGCTCTGTGCAGAGCTTTGTGGATGAGGGTGATTAGTATGAATTGTATTTGAATGTGATGAGCAACAGACTGGAGGCTTCTGTGTATTGTCGGGATTAAAAGATGAACCTGGATTCATTTTCTCTCTCTTCTTCTTGTTCTCATTGCTTTCAACAAATTGCTTTAGTAATTCTTGACTTGGCACGTGCAAGGTCGTATCATGATTATGTTAATCATCAAACAACAAATACACATGCAAACATATTGATGTCTTGTGATGTGCCATTAGCTTTCTTTCACACTTGTTGAGCAATGTTATGTGATGTATTGCTCTTTTCTTTGTGTATCATGTTTATACATTTGCTACTAAAAGCTAAGAGTAATTATGCCACACTCTTTCACCTCGTGCATTTGTACTGTATTAATCTAGAAAATAGGATAGAGAAAGATTATTTTTCCATGTGGTGGTGGACATTTTTGATGCATCCATAAAGAACAAGTGCTGGTATTTGGTGCATCCATCAAAATTCGGATCTGCAAGTTCTGGATCCAAGCATTCACTTCATACCATCTGTACAGATTTGTTATGTTCTTTTTGTATTTATATCAGCCTGTTCCCTATGTTTTATTTTATTCTAACAATCGGAAAATATACTGGCAGCCTAATTGGCTTCCTATTAGCGTTAGGTTTTGTATGTACCCGAGAAAGGGAAATTGGATTTAGAGATAAACTGGAACAGGGAATGATGTTTGCCAGATGTGCAAAAACAGAAATTAAATGGGTAACAGCAGTTTATAGCTTGAAAATCATTGGCTTCTATGTCTAAGTTCAAAGTGCAGTTAAGCTCTTTAATTTAATAAAATTGGGATGATTTTGGCATTTGTAGTCATACTCAAAATGGAAGTTCCACTGGTATCACTGGAAGATCTAAAGTAATGTAAGGTTGAATATTAAGGGGAAAGTTCTGCGTTCATAAATTCTTTATTGGACAGATCATTCATAACAACCTTTCAGTCTAACATAAGACCTTTCTCAATCTAAAGTTGTTCAGCGCTGAAGCCATGGTAGGGGCCAGCAGGTGGGCTTTTTGTGTATAGCAGACCTGTCAATTTACCAGCTGTCAGTGGAAAAGTGTAATTGCCTGAAAGCCATTAATATGATGTTGTAAGGGTATGGATCAGCCTAAAGATGTCTTAGATACCATGGTTGCAATTGACAATAGCATCTAAATGGTTAAAGATCATCTGTTAGCAGTGGTTATCAACTATATACTACTGATCACTCAATAATGTTAGAGATAGGCAAATGCAATTGGATGAAGTGATATGCATTTCCAGAAAAAAAATTTAATTCTGCACAAACTCAAATTTCCTTGCAGTTTTTGTTTTCAAGGTTCCGAGACCAAGATGTCATGGAAGCCATGATCGAACTCCTGAAGCCCTAACTCCCAGTTATTGCAAAACATCTGCAAAGAGGAGGTTCTGAAAAGGAGCCAACCTCCTTGAACCTTGATCCAACCTGACCTTCTGTCAGAAACCAGGGGTAGTGGACCCACTGGACCACCGCGGACGATGACGTAAGCCAACACCTTGGAGCGTAGTCTAAGTGGCACCCGGTTTTCACTAGAGCATGCCGCAAAGTGATTTGTACTTGCTGCAGCATGGTACCACCAGGTCGCTCCGGAAGCGCGACTTTCTACTACGACTTGGCCGCCACCGCGGAAAGAGACAGGCAGCACAGGATCAGAGTCGGGGACGTAGCAGTAGGTCAGGACAGGCAGCACAGGATCAGAGTCAAAAACTGAATTGGGGGTCACAACAGGAAATTGCAGAATAAACACAGGGTACAGGTAAAAAGCTTTCTCAATGGCTATGAGGCACAAAGATGCATCAGGGTGTGCAGGAAGAGGCCGGCTTATCAAGGATTCTGGGAATGGCCAGCACCAATCAATGGTGTGCTGGCCGTTTAAATCTTCAGGAGCCGGCGCACGTGCACCCTAGGAGGTGGGGACACATGCGCCTGACTACCAGATCCAGAATAGGGACAGGTAAGTTGGGTGAGGGAGTGCTGGAGCACGGAGAGGAGCAAGGGTGAGCCCCCAACCCGAGACGTGGGTCGCGGGAGTACCCGTGACAGCTTCCATTGGTGAACCAGAGATTCAGTACCCAGGGAAGGGTGGGGGTGTTCGCCAGGCAGGACTGTTCCTGGGAGTCTGGTTGTGAGAGGACCAGCTCCTCTCAGGTTCATTCAGGGATTGAGGAAGGCAACTACTTTCTAAAAGACTCCTGGTCTTGGCATAAATTCCTTCGCCACAGAGCATCAGGTCATGACACAAAAGACTCCAGGAGGTCCGTCATGGTTTACACAACCTTCGAAGTATTTAATTCCAAACACACTCATCTTTATACTTAATGGTCTAAAGGTCATGGTCATTGGCTAAAAGTGACACTTCACCCATAGAAGAAATTTCTGTGAACAAACCACAGAGGTGTATACCATAAAGGTGTATAAATCAAAAAAAGGCATCTGGAGCAGAACAGTAGGCACCAGGTAGGTTGACCATTCATATCTAATGCATCAGCAAATGTAGTTATTTGGGTAAAAGGTTGTTTAATGGTGACTGTAATTTTAGCAATTGGAGTCCAGGTGTTGAGACCCATACAGACCACTTGAATGAAAGAGCCTTTCATTAGAGATGAGCAAATCATGGGTGTAAGCAGATAGAATCCAGCACTCCAGGTCTTAGAATTTGTCAATGAACTTAATTTTTCGAGGCATCGACTTTCACAAGGGGGAATGAATGTGTTTCACATTAGTCTTACTCATGATACCTTGCAAAGTTCATGTTTTTATGGGTCTTTTGATGCCACAAGTTCATTATCAATAACTATTTTTGTATTCGGTATGTACCGAATGACAAATGAATCAAGCAAATACTTTGATGAGGGTGAAAATAGTAATCATATAAGTTAAAGCTTCTTTTACATGGACGTATGCTTGGCTGGCCGTAGCCCCGACAAGCATACTGCCATGTCTTGGAGAGGCGGAGGGATGAGTTCTGCTCACCCCTCCCCTGTCCGCAACGAGGTATTGGGCCCAACTCTAAACACAGGAAAAGATAGGGCATGCTCTATCCTCTGTGCACAGGACGGTGACACATGTCTGTGCTTTCCATACTGCGGCCAGGTACCATAGACATACATATGTCCCCAGAATGGCCATGTGAAAAGGGCCTTTATTTTGATAATCTGTCCATTCAACAATATTACTAAGGATTAGTGGTATATTCAGTGCCACTTATGGGCTTTCTTTGGTTGACAGGCTAAGCCAAGTTAGGGCACATAGACTGAGATGAGGAAAAAGAGGCAGGGTATTGCAGTTTTGTGCAGAGCTTTGGGGATGAGGGTGATTAGTTTGAATTGTATTTGAATGTGATGGGCAACAAGTGCAGTGACTGGCACAGGAGGCTTCTGTGTAGTATCGGGATTAAAACCTGGATTCATTTTCTCTCTCTCTCTCTTGTTCTCATTGCTTTCAAATTGCTTTAGTATTTCTTGACTTGGCACATGCAAGGTCGTGTCATGATTATTTTAATCATCAATAATACACATGCATACATATTGATGCTTTGCGATGTGCCATTAGCTTTCAAAATAATCATCAGAAAAAGTGATATTACCATTATTTCATAACCTATTTGCCATCCAGTTATCACAATGGGTTAAGTAGTTTTTATTTTAAAGGACGGAAGGAAGTCATTTTTTAAAACAAAAAAGTTTCCAGCTTAAAGTAAAGAGCTACACACCTCTAATAACCAGGATG